>OX451392.1:16845728-17387137 GCA_949629135.1 Eremobia ochroleuca
TACATGTTGGTTAGTTTCCACAGCCCGCTGAGTCAGTGTGCTAATGACGTGAAGATTTGCAGATGATTACAGTATAAACGATATAAAAGTACCAGTAAATTACGTTGCTAATCCAGTTGGCTACTTTTCTTCTGACCATTAAGAATTAGGCACTCTCATAAGATAAAAATAAGTAATGCCTGTACAAAAGACTGCAATTTATCAAATTCATAACGCGAAGAGAAATACATCGAGTAAACCCACACGATCATAATAATAATAACCTTACACGTGTTGCTAATGCTTGAGATAAGCAAACATTATTCTTCTCATGTAGATAAAAATATTTATTGGTCATATTTTCTCCCTTATTGGAGAGTTTGAGTCGATCCCACTGCTACAAGACCCAAAATGGCGTACCTTTGCTCATATACATTCTATTCTATTCTATTACATTTATATTCTTAATTTTGTTAGCTATTGTTATTATTTTATTCAATTATGTAGTGTTCTTATTATTATTTATTTACATAATCATTAATCATGTATTTGCAATTTTAATATTTTATTTTGTAAGTTTGTAATCAACTCAGCCTATCGCAGTCCACTGCTGGACATAGGCCTCTCCCAAACTGCGCCACAACACCCTGTCCTCCGCCTTCCGCATCCAGTCTACCCCAGCCACCTTCTTTAGGTCGTCCGTCCATCTAGCTGGGGGGCGGCCCACACTACGCTACTAAGTTTGTAATCATGTGTCCAATTGAAATTGCATTGATTATTCATAAATATAATTTGTGTATGAGTTATATGCGTTCTTTATATCAATACATTTTTAAATTTAAGAAAAAAAAAAGACTTCGTTTTGAAAACGTTGAAAGAGATAGTGCTATAGTTTATTTTGTACAGACGCCAGCACATCAAGCTACTACAATCTGTCAAATTTCTTTAATAGATTTTCAACTTTATTACTAAAGTATAAGGTTCAAAGTTGATTGAGATAATTTGACAGTTTCGGGTAGCTTGATGTGCTGGCGACCCACCCCGTCGCACCGCATCGCCTGTCCGCGCTATTACTTCGTTTGCACTTAGTGTTCTTTCCAACTTTTTAAAGTATTTTCTCGGCTTTAAAGGGTCTTTGCGTGATGTTAAGTAGCCTATAGCCTTCCTCAAGAATGTGTATATCAAATGCGAAAACATTTTTTCAAACCCAACTGGTACTTCCAGAGATTAGCGCGTTCAAACAAACAAAATCTTTAGCTTTATTATTAGTATAGATGGATTTGTGTAGCCTACATAGATAAACCGAATACGTTTCTAAATAATAATATTCCACAACTTTCACACAACGCCATCTAGTCCCAAACTAAGCAGAGCTTGTGCTATGAGTACTAGACAACTGATAAACATATATACGAGTACATATATTCCTAAATACATACTGTAGCATTACGCTACATAACACCTCCTTTTGTTTAAAAAAAAAAAAAAAAATATTCAACCTTGCTTATTTTTCTTTTTCTACTTGGCGTATGGATTTTTCAAAATTAGATTTTGAAGAAAAATTGTGACACTCCTTGCCATTTTTTGTCATTCACCTGAGAGGTACCATATTCGTTCCAAGAGCTTTGTTATATTGATTAGATGTTTAATTTTAAATTTTCATCCGTATAATTATAATCTAACTGTGCTTGTGGAAATATTGATTTTTCTTTGGACCTGGTACGTATTAATTCTTCTTTTGTTTTTTTGATGGTTTTTTCCCTATCCATCCTCTGTTTCTGGTAGTGTTCTTTAGTCTTAGCATATCTTTTCGTTTTTGCTTTAGGTGATATCCAGCTAACAGAGGGCTATTTCGCCCTCTCCCGATACCTGGGAGCTTTCTGGTGATACGACCCACTATTAGTTAAATTCAAAACTGCAGCAACGAAATATTCGCCAATCTTTTGTTCATGCTCTTGAACTTCAGCTTACCACAACACAGTTTGCTTGGTATACAAACTATTTTTTTTTTTTTAATATTGGACGTGAACGGGTTCCACTTACGTTAAAGGAGTCTGTCTACCTTGGAATTCGCCCGTCCTTTGATCCAGATTTATTTACCCACACTTGTGTGTGATTCCGTCATCACCAAAAATTTTTACAATTAAGAAGATCAGAAACCCACAGAGAAGAAGAAGACTAATATTGGATACCATTACCTATTGTTAATACTAATTTTAAATTTGACCCAGTTGTAAATAGTAATACAAAACCGAGAATGTATTTTATAAAATTAAATATAAACAATTTCGGATTCCTCGACTGAAGCTTCAGCCTAGGGTCCTTATTTATCCATTCACGGTGAATGTTCCTTAAACTTTATCTTTAAATTCAATTATTTCATCCTAATATTATTATTTTCTTCTTTATTTTTTTAAAACTCTTCTTGTGTAAATATTTTTAAAATAAATTTCGTGTAGTGGTAAAAGTATTTTTTTTATTTTTATAACCCTACAGTTTGTGCCGTTCGGTCCACCCACCTACCTACTAGCTTCTATCAGCGCTCTACAAAATCGGCCAGAAATCATAGTTTACAGTCTGAGGTATATCTGTCAGGGTTTTGTTGTCCTTTGAAGGTGCTCCAGTGTAATGGTGTCATGCTACTATACATATTATAGATAAATTACACCCAGACAAAGAATAAATGATCGTGCTCATCACACAAACATTTGTCCTAGGTGGGAATCGAACCCACGACCTTGTGCATAGCAGGCAGGGCCACTGACCACTAGACCAACAGGCCTGTCAAAAATCCAACGAAAAATCCTACGGAAGAAAATACAGATGATTAGTAAAGGAAAACCCAGATGACCACTATGCATGTTATGAAGAAATTTTATTGTCTTGAAAGCAATGTTACAATGAAAAAAAAAAAAATCTTTTGTTAACGTCAAAGTGTCGGTACTTCCACCATACGTCACCAAGAAAGCTTCCGCATTCCAGTCATCAACCAATAATCTAAAAACCTAATCAACCCATCGTGAAGCCAGCAGGGACTTGCAACATCAAACGAGACAAGTACGTACTAAGAACTCTCTCAGGTGCGTAGGCGTCAAGTTAATCATTAAAATTACATGCCTTGGTTGCAAGGAGCTCCTTGTTTTGCGTAACAGGATATAAGTTTGTATATAACGTTGGTATTTTCACACTGTTCCCTCTTGGGTAAAAGGAAATGTTCCAGTTAACGTGTAGTGTTGAGTTAAACATTACAGTTTTGCGTAAGTTGGCTAGGATCCTTCTTTTGAGATTGCCTGGCGGGTTTTCTCAAGCGTGGCGTGCTTTTTTGATCTTGGTTGTATTGCAAGTAGCTTTTGCTTTTTATTTGACGTTGTTGGTTGAATTTTCTTGTTGATAAAGATTATTGTATTATGGCACTCTTTTTAGTTGGCCAAATTGTTATACACGTAGAAACAAAATAGCAATAGTTTTGTTACATCTAAACCTGTCGTCAGTAGTAATCACTCATTAATATATTATCCTAATATATTAAATTCACCAAGGGCTGATTTTTCAATCATCTTATAACTTCATTCGAGGAATAATTTTGAAATTTTGACAGTTATTTCATACAACAATTTTATTGTGAAACGTAAATTTTATTCCTAGAATAAAAGTTAAAAATACAAAAAACAATCTGAAAAAAATTGTCTGAATCGCTTATTACATCTTTTGCGGTGACAAAATGTGAAAAACTGAACAGTTGAAACATTTTTGTTAGTCGAGAATTTTGCACTTATCATCTCCAGCGATTTTCCTACAACTCGCCTTGCCCTATCCTGTCCTAATATTTCTCACCAGACCATAGGCATCAATCTCAGCTCTCCCACAATAACTCACGACCAAGATAACCGATAACCTACCCAAAACATCTTACATATCACTACTATAACTCAAGAACACACCAAGAGGCCATCGCATGGCAATTTTAACGCATAACGAGGCAGAAAATTGGACTCGTCCTGAGCTAAGAACTAAATGGTACCGAAAGTGCTTCAATGTTTAACGAATTTATGATGCGAAAGCAATCCTTAAATAAAGAAGGGAAAGGAGTTTTATGGCGTACTCGCGATTTTTTAGCGGAAAAATATGATTATGAGCTTCATAATGTTTTATTGTGTGTTTTGGTGTCGCTTCCGCTTTTTTTTTTTGTTTGGTTTATTAAGTGATGCGCTGTTTACCTCGTTCACATGATTTTTTTTGGATAGAAATAGAACAATTTTGGCTTGATTACTCTTGCAAAATTGAACGGGTCTTATCGGAAATACTTTCTGCCAACAGAGCTCTTTTACTACTAAATTGTTTTTCAAAGTTGTTCTTACGCTAAACGGAAGACTGTCTTAGCCAACTCGTTGCCCCAAATGGGTACACAAACACAATTATAAATAATTGATTGTTGCTGCAGGGTACCGCTTACCTCTCAAAGGTCAGGAAACTTTACTTTGATCTTACTTGCTCCAGCTCCCGTTCCTCACCTACATCGTTCCTGCTTCTTACAACTTGGTAAGATAATATTGTATTTACATCATGTACCAGATTGCTGTGTTGCAGTTTGGAACATTATCTCCGCCCCTATTTCTTCAACTTCTTGCGCGATTTGTCTTGAAAAAGAAACAAATTACATTTATTTCGCACAGACTAAAAGCATATTATTCTGCAAAATACATGCGAAAGAGTATATTCCGTTGTTAAAAAGCTGGTTGTAACTAACGAGACTTAATTATAGATAGCATAATCAGCCTATAAAGCCTGAAAGTCTGACAACCAAGGGGTATCGTATTACCCAATAACTGGGTTTTGGAGGTCCAGTCGCTCCACGTAAAATACTGGTATTCAGATGGTTCTGCGATCCTACGATAGTTGAAAAAAGGCTAGGCAGACAATGATGAAAGAGCCTGTATTGTTCCCACTGCTGTGACACAAATAGCGGTCCGTAACAGAAGTGGTGCGCTCAACGCACTTTCGGTGCCACAAATTTTACAAGTAAGTACCGTCTCTGGCCGATGCTGACGAAGCGATTCCATGCTCTGTCGGTGAATCGAATGGAATGTTTGGACGCAGTGCGGACATAGGTATGTGCTCCCAACAAATCGATGAAATATTTCCGCGATATGAATCGTCTCATATACTAGTATGTTCGAGTGCCACGTGCAGGAATAACCAAAATACCAATTCATTTGTAAAAATCTCAGGATCAATTCTCGTAAATGTTAAGAACACTCAAATTCTGATCTCTGTCTCAATCTGTCAAAAATACCTCTAATTTTCCTACAATTGCGACTAGAAGGTTTTTAATGTTTAGGGGAATTGGCCTTCAGAGAGTCAGAATGCCATAAATAATCTACATTTTTTAAATGAAATAAGTGATAGACATAATTGTAATACTAGAAATACAGGTAAAATAGATTAAACATTTTCAGATTACTCTGTTAACTGTTACAACAAAATATCTTGTGATATACTATTGCAATTCAATGAATGTAAATTTAAAACTCATAAGAGGAATATTACAAAAATCCGCGTAAATGCATGATTTCCTTGTTGAAATTGAATACTATTCGTTGGTTGGTATAAATAACAACTAATTGGTAAAAATAGTCTGTTTTCTCTTCTACAATAATAATAATAAAGTTTTTTTTTATTATTATTTATCTATTTATTTAGCAACAATCGTTCTCGTGATGCATGCTTAGGCAAAAACTCATGGAGAGTTGATTTGAGAGCTCTTATTTGCAGATTCTGTTGAATATGATTCATCGAAACCTTTTTTTATATCAAAAATATTACATACTTTCATAATAATAAAATACATTTTTGTTATATGCCTTATAAATAAAGAAAAAACAACTGGACCTAATACAATTTTCTACTGGAAACAAGTCTGAATATCTACGAACTTTTACATCAATTTCTCGTAGTATTTAAACCAAAATAGTCTCCTATAATTGTTAAAGCAATATCAATTTAAAAAAAAATATTGATTCTTTGATTTTTTTAATAAATAAAATAAATGATATATTTCACTGCGCCGGCGATGCGCGCTCACCCTGGCTGGAGGCCTTAATTTATTGAGGCATCCACGGGCAGGCCCGATTAAGCAGACGACAACCTCGTAGGTTGAATTGCAAGATGCCATATATAAACAAAAAAGATTCCCGCTCAGTACCGTATGTAAGAGAGCTCTTAGAAGTACACTTTGTAAACAAGCATATTGCAAATTAGAGGATTATATCCACGATAAGAATGCTTGGAAACATCTTCCCGCCCATCCTGCTCGATAGGAATAATTTAATTGTAAAATTTATTATTTTTATGACACTGATTTACATTCTGTGATTACTTTAAATCTCACATTGACTTATTACTTGTTATTTTTTTTTTAGGAATATCGTATACTCGTACAATGTTTGTAAATATGTGAGCACCAAGTATCTATCACATAATGGATTTATCTGAGGGCCGGCTTCTAGTCTACGGACCGAATAGTCCCAACCGATAGTCTTTCTAGACCGGATGCAGCTGAATACAGTTATTTTACACGGAGCGACCGCCTATCTGACCTCCACAACCCAGTTACTGGGTAATACGATACCCCTAGGTCAGACTGGTTGCCAGACTTTCGGGCTTCTGACGACCCGTAACGACTGTCAAAGATCTACGAATGACAGCCGGGACCAACGGCTTAACGTGCTTTCGGAGGTACGGAGGGGTCTCGGTATGTAAAGATGGTCTCCCATCCACAGACCAACCGCGGCAAGCGTAGCTTAACCCAACCGATCGACCTGTGCGGCTGTTATCATTTAGCCACGGGCTCCTCTATCTATAGTAATATTATAAAGAGCGCATTTTGGTAGTTTGAGTATATGTGTAGGTTAAACTCCGAAACCACAGCGCCTATTTTCAAAAGTCATTCACCATTTGAAAGGTACATTATTTCAGATAAACGTAGGCTATATATTATGTATAATATATACCAAAAGAAATAGGTACTTAATAATAGTAATGACATACTTTCTTGAATTCATGCAAGCCTGGGACGTTTTGTTAGGTTACTAAGAAGTTGTGCACAACGTTTCGTGAACAGAATACAGTCTAATACCGTCTTCACATGTAAATTGCACCTGTGCGAAGCCGGGTCGGGTCGCTAGTGGGTTATAAATTGATATAGCTACCAACAACAGGGTCTGTTCCTATGTATTTCTACAAAATAAACGTTTGATTTGATTTGATTTTTAAAGGAATAGCCTGAATCTTTTGAGGAAATTCGATAATAGTGGTAGATTTTAATAGCAAATTGATTATAGCGGTTTGCTATTTGACAGCTGTGAAACGGAATGAAATGAAATTGTTTATTCTGTAAATAGGATATGATGGCTAAATAATAACAGCCGCACAGAACGATCGATGAGGTTAAGCTACGCTTTCCGCAGTTGGTCTGTGGATGGGTGAACATCTTTACATACCGAGGCCCCTCCGTACCTCGGAAGCCACGTTAAGACGTTGGTCCCGGCTGTCGTTCGTGGATTTTTGACAGTCATTACGGGTAGTCAGAAGCCCGAAAGTCGGACAACCAGTCTTACCTATGGGTATCGTATTACCCAGTAACTGGGTTGTGGAGGTCAGATAGGCAGTCGCTCCATGTAAAATACTGGTATTCAGCTGCATCCGGTTAGACTGGAAGCCGACCCCAACATAAGTGGGAAAAGGCTAGGCAGATGATAATGTAAATAGGATATGGGAATCACTTTTAGACGTCATATTAAGAAAATAACTAGTTAGAGTAAAATTTCCTATCTGACTACCCTAGAGAAGAAATGACGAATCAAACTCAGGTATCAAAAGAAGGAAGTGAAGTGTGAAACATATTAGGAAGATCATGTTAAGGTTTAGATGTTTATTTGTTATGCAAATGGCAGCGGTTTGACTAGGGCCATTTTTATACCTATATAAAAATGGCCCTAGTCAAACCTCTGCTACAGTTGCGTGCCCAAATCAAAACCTTGCTTTTAGGACAAAATTGACAACTGTGCAATCATTGCTGTCATTGAGCGAAAGTTTTTAACACTGATTACATGGTACCATTTACCATAATTTGAGGCAAAAATAAAAGTTGCACCGTCTAAACAGTTACGACGATGCAAGTCATCTGTTGCTTCAATTTTGTTACATGCCACAGACAAGAAAATTAGCAAAATCAGCGTATAATGTTTCCACTGCTGTGGCCTGGGACACAGACCTCCTCTCAGTGAGAGGGAGTGGGCCGTAATCTACCACGTGGGGCCAGTGCACATTGGTAGATGCCACATGACTTCGAATTTTTGGTTCTAAGACCGCCGGTTTCCTCACGATGTTTTCCTTCACCGTATTGAGAGTAGGCAAGAAACTTGCATCGTATACATCAGGCGTATAGACAGTCTGCGCACAGCCTCGGGGAAGACGCTACACAACGTATTACACGGAAAATGAACCGTTCTCTTTGTTCATTTTAATTATTTGTAATTAATATCACACAGTTCGAAAATTTCCATCATAGGTCAGACGCGCTTCCTTGAATAAACAATCTGATTAATTACATATTTACTTGTAAGGCTTACGGTATGAGTATGAAATGTTTGAAATTAGGTTAATTACGTTACTTGACTCCTGTACTTAAATGTAGGTAACTGATGTTACATCAATGCGAGGTTACTGGGTTACGTATTGTACAACTTTTCTTTATATTCAAGAAAAAAAATCTTGCAATTATTTTAATTAATTTGTGTTTTTCCTGTAATTTTTAGGGTTCTGTATCTCAACTCTAACAAAATGACAGACAGGCCGCCAACAAAGTGATCCAAACGAAGTACTGTCAGCCTGTCTGTCAGTTTGTTAAGACTGTTTTTCTCAGGAACGCATGGTCGTAACAAGTTGAAATTAATATAAAATGTGTAGGTCTACGATCGATTGGAGCTCTAAAAATATTAAGCTTCAAATTCGACGCCAAAAAATACGGACATACATTTATTGATGCTCGCAAATAAATCAAAACCTATAGGGTACTTCCCGTTGACCTAGAATCATGGAGACTTATCCTAAAATCCAATTACTACTTATGAGCAAGCTAAGGTAATAAATTGTGATGTGAAGGAAATTACTAGAGAAGTTGCCTCGAAACAAAACACAGATTTATTTAAATCTGACAGTCCTCTGTTTTTATTTTCATTGAAATGACGCCCTTAAACAGGCGTCAATTAATAAAACAGACAAATTGTATTCAAAACAGCCTTTCATCGAACAAACTTAAATTTCAACTAATTAACTCTGTCATCATACCCACCTCTGCAATCCTGCAAATTAATACGCGGTCGAAAACACCCCAACATCTTTATTTCCGCGGTCGCATAAAAGTGTCACGGTTTCCACGTCATTTATCATCACTACGTCACTCAGACGATGTCACAGTCAGAATTAAGGGGGGACGTGACCGCGTACGAAGCCTCTGGAGATAATGACGTCATTAAGAGAACGAGGGAAATAAGTAATGGACGTTTTTGTCCAAGGTATTCATACGATAGTGTTTTATTTTTCGAGTGGTAGTTTTAGGGTTGTTTTGATAGTGAGATTAAAAGGATGGGTGTTGGGGGCCTATTTTTACCCGACTGCAGCAAAGCCAAAAGGGTGGGTCAGTTTCTTAAAACTATGTATGTATGTATTATGAACACGAACTGTATGTTAATGTTTAATTTGTTTTGCAACGTTTCCTTTACGAAAATGTCTCTTATTGGATTTTAAATATATTTTCATCCGACATTTTCTAGACAATACACACAATTTCGTGAGGTAAAAAATTATCTACAATTTATAAGCTCACCTTATTTTCTAAGTAAAAAGAAAAATCACTTTTTGTCACACGCGCAAGAACTTGGAAAACAGCTTACCAAGAAATATTACAATTAAAACTTCTAAGGACAACGCAAAATTCCAAAATACAGGTGGAACAATATCGTTAACCCAGTTTTAGTAAGTAAACTCAATACCAATAACTTAGATGCAAATAGGTATTACGCTGGCTCCACCAGTTGGTGCTAACTTTGGGCCCAACGCGACTCGTCCTGGGTATAGGCAACATAACATTGGCCAATCTATCAACAATCCTATTTCTACGTCGCATCGCGCTGTTGGGGCCAAAGTTGGGACCAAAGTGTGGAGTCGGTGTTAGTCGTCTTAGTTTTAACCTTCAAGTCGCTTTGACATTGTCAAAGGCAAGTTTGGGAAGACTATTTATCACTGTTTTTAGTTTCCATAGTTTAGCGGTAATGTATGCCAAGGTTGGTATAAATCATCGTCTGGTTGTGGCGTGGGAGGAAAATTGGATAGAATGTGAGAGAATAGAAAGTGGGTAAGTAAATGTTTACGTATTTATGTACTATTTTAAACAAGACATAGCCTGATTTTTTATACTGCAAATACAATTTAACACACGGGTAGGGCTAGTGGCCAGTAATACTCGTAATAAAAATTATAACAAAATAAAATATTCAATTCGTAATTTGAAAACTACCGCCTGCGTCGCTCACCAACATAGGGCTCTCTCTTTCCTTCAATTCGCCTACTCTTTGCACTCTTTGCACGTTATTCGTTTAATACTTTAATTTCATTGATGTGATGCTGTGATTGTGACCCCAGCGCTGCGGTTCTTTAAGTACAGGTTGCTCCAAAATGCTATTTTAGGAAAATGTAAATAAATAATAACGTTTAATATAAATTGACGTGTAATAATAATTAATCCTTAATTGCAAGAATTTTACTTTTTAAGCAAATTAAATTTATTTGGACTTAATATTAGCTCTATAGTAAGGAAAAAATATTTAATAAATATATTCATAAAAATACTTTTTTTTTTTTTCTAAGTGGCCTGGTGGAAATTTACATCTTTATGTAATCAGAACGAATCTCCTGGGGACAAAATGAATTCAATACACGTGTGTTAATTAATGTCGCCATTAAAAGCGCGCTGTATGATTTTGTACTTATTTATATGCAACCAAGCTTCTACGTATAAATTAAAGTCGCTTTTCGTCTTTGTCGGTGTGACCACGTTGTTCTTTTAACCTACGTAACAGATTTTGATACGGTTTTCACCATAATTTAGAGAATTTATTTGGGAAGGTTTATCGGTGTAGGTGTATTAATACAATGAAACCGTGCGGAGCAGGCGTGGCTCGCTAGTATAACATAAATAAATATCTCAGTTTCATGAAAACATATTTAGATATGAAATAATAATAATTTACATTTTAGTAAGACCATTCTTTTTATGTCATCAAAAAAGATACATTTTCGCTAAAACCCAAATCTGAATAACCGTACAATGAAAATCGCTCAACGCTATTCATGTCCATAAAACAAGAAAATGATATTCGTCTCGCCTAACACAAAAGATAAGGCCGAAACGTCGGCCTCACTAGTCCTCAAATATGCACACCGAACATTCCCCAATAAGATATAGCGGATAAGGGGAAGTTTATAAAGTATGAAGTAAATACTTTCGGGGGCTCAATAAATCATTGTTGAGAAAGGCCCAGGGACGGTAAGCTTGTCTTAAAATAATGTTGTCAGGATGTAAGCAAGTTTCACAAAGGGAAAATAAGGGGGTGAGACAGTTTGGGTGGATGGTACTCGTATACAGTCAATATTTTTGAAGCTTCGGCTGTAATGCAGAAAGAAGATATGCGCGATGGTTTTTGAGGTATGTTAATGTTTTTTATAAGTTTTGAAAATGTTTGAATACTAATAAATAAAAAATTAAAAAAGTATTGGAGGCCTTTTCTATATTTGATTTTTTGTATCTTTGTTTGTTACGCTTTCACGCTAAAACGGTTGAACGGATGTGGATGATTTTTGGCACACGGGTAGGTAGACCATGACCTGGATTAGGACATTAACTGTCACTCCTGAACGATCACATTACGAGGATCTGTAAAAGGGCGATTACAAACTTGGGATTTATTCTTAGGCAGACAAGTCACTTCAGTAACATCGCTTCAGTCAGGGTCCTGTATGACGCACTGGTCAGGAGTCATCTAAAACCTAGTGCTGTCATATGGGCTCCACATGAGGCCAAGTAGTCGGTAATACTGGAGCGCGTACAGAACAAGTTCCTGCGCCACTTGTAGAAGAAACTATATGGGGTATATCCGTTTTACCCGTTAATGTACCCCACTCTGTTTGTGCTCGGTATGGTCGGGTACAACCAACTGAGGGTGCGACGGGAATTCACCCTTGTTTCGTATTTGGTTAGGTTATTTCGTGGCATTGAGCATACACAACACAGGAATGCTGCAGCGCCTGAGTTTATGTGTACCGGACCGCTGTGTGTGGTGCCGGCGCCGCCCGCCGCTACTGGCCGTGCCGGTTGCAGGACCAACCATCTAGCGAATACACCATTGACCCGCGCAATTCGGGTTAGTGATCTGCACGTCAAGATCGATGTATTTACGTGCTATTTGAGTGAATTCGCAAAAATACTGTTGTTTATTTTATGTTACAGTATAGATTAGGCTAAGCTAAGATTATTATTAGATGTTATTATAAGTTTTATTAGTTTTTTTTTTCATAGTTTTATATTGTAAAAAAAATAATTTTAAGACACTTCCATCCAACGGATGGAGACTTACGCGTATGAAACCACTAGGTGCAGCTCGTTACGAGTATTAATATTTGGGGTTAGATTAGTTTGGTTGGACACATTATCTGTTTTATTTTTATGTTGCCTGGCGGATTTTTAAGGCGCCTGCTCTTGCCAAACTTAACATTAAAAAAAAAAAAAACTCGTGTTTAGGTTTTTGTTTAGGTCCTTGAAGGGTATCGTTAAAAATGGTCGAAAGATATTCGAATCGTGTGTCGATTTCACTGTCACAAAGCGAGTGTCTCAATTTTACTAATAACTATCAAACCCGACAGACAAAATTCTATAGAAAATAGGACGCTCAGTTCTTCCTGAATTTAAAAAAAAAACTGGGTAACTTTTCAAATTTAATTTTATTTCCTTAAAAACCTTATTCGGACTAATAACGTAATCCTCGAATCACTGAGTCATTAAGTCACCGAGTCAAAGCAAATGATCCTGATAAAAGTTCTATTAAGCACAAACGAGTTTCAATTTATTCTACACGTTCACCCCGGTCTATTTATTCTATATAGCTTTGATCAATAAAATCACTTTTCATTTAATAATATGTTGTTGACAAAACATGTGAAACTCTCAAGGATCCAGCCGTTATCCCTGAGATGTTGTAACAGACATAAAGGTCTGTTTACATTTGTGCACTGTGTGTATGACAAGGCCGAAATATTAGGTTATTACGGAATGAAATTAGTGACTTTGGCAAAACACGTTACACCAACAGTAAGTAGATTTTGAGTGGAAATATTTAGGCAGTTGACATAATCTTTTGAGAACAATGTTAAGTAGTAAATGAACAGACGCCAGCACGTCAAGCTACTACAATGTGTCAAATTTCTTCAATAGATTTTCAACTTTACCACTAAAGCATTAGGTTCAAGGTTGATTGGGAAAATTTGACAGTTTCGGGTGGCTTGATGTACTGGCGTCTGTACCTAATTTTCAGTAAGTAGCTTAAAAACTTATAACTGTTTTTAAGCTACTTACTGAAAATGGTAAATACCAAATCATTATTCCTTTTTAAACTGTTTGTATTTCCTGTGTGTGTCCTAAATGAAATTTATATATTTTTTCTTTTGTTTCTAACTGTGACTAGTTCTATCGCAAAATACAAAATGACTTAAATCCAAACGACAAACTTATCTGCTCGCTCGACAATTTTCTGACATCAGCTTCAATCAAGTGCGTAACTTGATACAATCTCAAAAATCTGACCACCAAAGTTGGTTGGTTGGCTTATGTTCAAGCCAAATTACAACCACTGTACACTAGTCTCAACATCCTTAAACCAACCAATTCTTATTCTTTACCAAGCAGGCACTTAAGTATCAGAATTACGAGCATCTTGTTCAGTTTTATCACTGCATGCAGCTGCAGACCCTCGACGGCCCTTAAATATTCACTTTGCATAGCGATAGGTGAGCGAGCTTAAACTTTGAACACTTTATCCTGCATTATGAAAGTTCTGCAGTGCAGTGCAGTAAGGTTTTTTCTT
Organism: Eremobia ochroleuca; assembly: GCA_949629135.1. NCBI lineage: Eukaryota > Metazoa > Arthropoda > Insecta > Lepidoptera > Noctuidae > Eremobia > Eremobia ochroleuca. The sequence continues at coordinate 16,859,903 of OX451392.1, forward strand.
CTGGCAACTTTGTTAACAGGACGTGTAATGTATAATGAATTTCTGACATTTTTATACTCAGTTTAAGACTGGATGTTCTTTAGGGATAAGGCGAGGTGTTGGGGGTGAATTGGAAAGTGAAAAGTTAAATAAAAGAGTTTACGGGTTAAAGCGTTAAAATATTGGGAAATTACATGGTACTTTCAATATTTAAGGTTCTGTACTGTCCATGTAGAAACGTTCAAAATTATGTTTTCCTGTGAGAACCCTGAAGATACTTTTATTTAAGTTTTTCAGATCCCGGCCTCTACTCCGGAGGTACCTGCCCTAGTTTCCAACTAAAAATTAACATAAACGTTAAATAATATCTTGGCCGCAGGAATCCGCTGGATGCGGGAAGCACAGAACCGGTCGAAGTGAAGGTGCGGAAGACGTCCACTGGCTGGACACAGGCCCCAGTGTCCAGCCAGTGGACGTCTTTCGGCTGAAATGATGATGATGAATATCTTGGATTTATTGCAATCGCGGTTTCGTCAATTCTTTTACAAGAGGCATACAAGAAACACCTTTTTCATATTATCGCATCGTCCTCAAGATTTAATCCCAAATTATTTTGAATTATAGCAGCATTTGTCTTCTTATCCATTCAATATAAAACTCTTTATTATGTACACTATTTATAAATTACAGGTATAAATTGCGATCGTCATTAGCCATCCCTCCCTTTAAAATATATCCCAATAGGTGAATTAAACCACCTTATTTTGGAAACATCTCAGCATGTCTATTCTGTAAAAATCTGACTGTGAAAACTTGCGTTGAGTGAGCGGTCAGTGTCATCCCACTGATGCTAGGGATTGACTAAGCAAACTTTTACAATCATATTCGAGATTTTAATAATAGTTTTTTATGCTGATTCTATTGATCGTTTTATTTAACTTCAAAACTAATATTTTAGTTGTCAAAACGTTACATTCATTCAGAAAATATATTTTTTTTCCAGTCTAGTCCTTATATAAGGACTAATATTTTTTTCTTGGATGAAAACCCCAAAAAGTAGTAATGTTTTGAAAATTAAATTCTAGCTTGAAATTGTATAAAATAATCAATAGAATTAGCATAAAAAATATTATTAAAATCTCGATTATGATTGTAAATGTATACTTGGTCAATCCCTAGTATCAGTTGGGATGAAACTGACAGCTCATTCCACGCTCACTTCACCTAATTTTTCACGGTGATGTGGTTACAGAATCGCAGTGCTGAATGACTAAATAAATTTAGATCTCCACTATCTAACTTCACAAGACTGTTTTCTCTAGATCTTTTATTTTATTTGGCGAATCTTTTAAGAGCAAATGCAACACAATCTTATTTGTCTTTCGTGTTTAATTACACGTGTAATGAGAGTAAATGGTGCGTGATGCGTTGTTTTGTTATACCAACATGTTGTTTGGCCTTTCAAAAGGGTGACGTCACCAAATCTTGGCCCTTTATCAGATTAGAGAAGATTTTTCGCTGTTTGCTGAGTTGCTGAGTTATTGTTTTTCTTTTGTTTTGTTTTCATCTGTTTTGGTCGTGGATGGTTAGGTCGAGATTATTGAGTATTGGAGTAGAGTTAAGTAGGTACAGCCGTGCGATTCTATAACCATCTCACCGTGAAAGCTTGGGTTAAGTGAGCGTGGAGTGAGCAGTCATTCGCTAGGGATTAACACTATTAAGTGCTCACTTCACTTATGATTTTACGGTGAGATTTTTACAGAATGGACCAGCTGGTGCCTGACGTATGATGTCATTGTGTAGGAATTAGTCACTCTAGAATTATGACCGAGAGCAGTAGATTTGTGAGAACTTTCTTTTTTTGAGATTTTTCGAGAAATTATTTATAGAAAATTCTCGACGCACAAACTGTTACTATGAATTCTACACATGATTTTAACCACGTATTCCCGCGTTCAAACTTTTTGTCGGTCATTAAAAAACAAATTTGCTGTTCAGATTATTTTGACTGAGTTGCACTTTTCTATGAAACAACAAATTCTTTTTTGATAACCGACGGAAAATTTCTAGAATCATGTGTTGAGCTCATCATGGTAACAGTTTGCCCGTCAATGTGGATGCCACCTTGTAAATATTACCTGCCTATTATTACCCTACAACAAAGCAAAGGCTCATTCTCATACAGAAAAGACATGAGCATTGATCAAATAAATAATATTTTATTTCCATAAATAGGTTAGAAAAACCCTTCCACGCATCAAAATCAATAATAATACTTTCTTAAAGCTAGGTGAGGTCATAATACTTCATAATACAGCCCTTGATGTGCCTACAAAATTAACGAAAAGAAACGTGAAGCAGGGATTAAAAAAAAAAAAAAAAAAACAAATGTTACAAGAAAAAAAAATACCAGGTAAATATGATCATTTCATTAGAATAAACTCTGTATCACCCTTCTGGCATACCTTCTACGTAACGCAACAGCGGGCTTCTCAGAATTCAGTCTACCGAGCTAATTACAAATTTCTAATTAATTCTCTCATGATAATTATTCTTCATAAATCCTACCGCACAGGAACAACCTTTTTGCGTCACTAACTACCCTTCTTGTACAGTTAGTAAAAGAGATAGCTATGCAAGCAGCCTTCTACGTATATTTTTAATCCTATGCTATGCGTGTTATACAATTTTTTTACTTAATAATAATAATACAAATCTTTACTGCAGGCAACTTGATCTATAAAAAAAAAAACACAATTTAAATATTATAAGTAAAAGAAATAAAATCGAATTAAAATTCACATACATCTCATGCCATACACCTCATTCATACTCAAACCTAATATAATGATCACCTTAACTCATACGATAGTCTGGGTTAAGGTCCAGTGCTGGACATAGGTCTCTCCCAGGCTGCACCACAACGCCCTGTCCTCTGCCTTCCGCATCCAGTCTGTCCCATCAACCTTCTTACGGACGTCAGTTCACCTAGCTGGGGGTTTCCCACAATACGCTTACCGATACGCGAAATACTAACAGTGCCCCACAGTTTCACCCGCATAAGTTTCGATCTCGTGAGAATATCAGGATAAAAATTGTTCTATGTGTTAATCCTAGTTATAAACTATCTATGTGGCAAATTTCATCCAAATCCGTTCAGTAGTTTATGCGTGGAAGAGTAACAAACATCTATTCAACCATCCTCACAAACTTTCGCCTTTAATATTAGTGTGATATATTATATAATATATAGTATAGTAGGAAGGAAGTAGGATTACGCGCTTAACATTTCTGTGGTATCTTTGGAATTACTTGTACGAGGGTGTTTTATTCTCTTCGATTTAAAAAGTTATCCCGCAATTGTTGCTCAATAATACTCTGTAGAAGCTTCAAGTCCGAGTTTACAACTGATAAAATAAAAAAAAGTTTGCTTCCTATTACATGGTAGGTCATTATCATCATCATCATCCACAGCCCGACTTCACCCACTGCTGGGCGTAGGCTCTCTTTTCTTGTGCCAATCCCCACGCTTCTGTGCCAGCCTCATCCAGCCTCATCCATCCATTTTTCCCGCGATGGCAACAATATTGTCTGTTCATCTCGCCGGACGACCGGCATTTCGTCTTTCAGTCCTTCCACGCCACTTTTTTAATGCCGTTCTCCATCTGTCATCACTGCTGTTAACCCTTCGCGGAAATACAAGCGTGATACCAATAATAATAAAATTACGCAATTAGTATTGTCTATGCAGTGCAGATGTTTATTTCTCACATGCACACCATACTCTTTTGCCAACAGTACATAACTCACGTTGCATGCTAATTAAAAATAGGCAAGACGGTGCTCTAATTAGCCCATATGCTCTAAAGAACTTGTTTGCCAAGATTTATAAGTAGATATATCGAATTAGCAGCGAAGGTAAGCGTGTAGGAACCGGTAAATGTTCTGTGCCCATTAAGATTGCATCAATTAACATTTTTCACTGTGTAGAACTACGAATGCTGGCAGCGAAGGGGTGGACTCGGTGAATGATATTAGGGCCTTTTCAATAAGACTCCAAGTATAATGATGAAGGTATATAATGGACCTTTACAAAATTGAGTTTTAAAGTATCGACACACAACTGTAACGACCGGTGTCGTCGACTAACTGGTTTGAACGGTGGGGCGCACCCGGCCCCGCGCGCGCCGCCGCTACCGCTGCGCGTCGCCTCCCGCGCCGTGCCGTATGCGTGTGTGTGGAGTCCTTGTGCACGCACACATGCAAGGCGTCAACAAGTTGCCCCCCTCGGCAAGGGACTGTGGCCTGCAGACACATCAGGCCGATCTTCAACTGGTAGCGGACACAGTCGATTGAAGGCACGCCGAAGAGTGCCCGATGTTGTCTTCACGTCTGCTACCCTGTTCACACCGTCGGAGCCTGGATACACGCTGCTTATTCGCCCGAGCACCCATCTGTTTGGCGGCAGTCGATCATCCTTGACTAGTACCATCTCTCCAAGGCGTAGGTCTCTTCCCCCTTTGCACCATTTCTGTCTTTTTTGCAGCTCTGTAATGTACTCTTTATAAAATCTATCCCAGAAATGGGTTTTCAACTGTTGAGTTCTCATATATCGTGAGAAAGTGCTCAACCTTGTAGCATCTTGTGCCTGAGGAGAGGGTAAAACAGTTAATGTTCGTCCAAGAAGGAAATGTGATGGAGTGAGGGCTACTAGATCTGAAGGATCAGAGGATAAAGGAGTTAGAGGCCTTGAGTTCAGGATAGCCTCTATCTGAGTAAGTACTGTGTTCATTTCCTCGTAAGTGAGGTTTGCAAGAGCAAGTATACGTTTCAAGTGATGTTTAACCGATTTCACAGCACCCTCAGCTAAACCATTAAAGTGTGGGCTATAGGCCGGCGAGAATTTAAAGTTTATTGATAAATTTGAAGCATGATCACTTAAATAGCTTGCATTTAATTTTAAAAACTTAGCCAGTTCATTACATGCTCCTACGAAACATGTACCATTGTCCGAGAAGATGTTGACAGGTTTTCCTCTACGGGCAATGAATCTGTTTAAAGCAGAAATAAAGGTTTCAGAGCTGAGATCTGTCACAAGCTCTATGTGTACTGCTCTAACAGCCAAGCACACAAAAATGCAAATATATGCCTTAATTAAATTACTACCTCTACCCTTTCGGTTCAAAATCATCACTGGTCCTGCATAATCTACTGCTGTGTTTATGAATGGATAATCAGCATGTAAGCGCTGCTCAGGAAGGTTGCCCATTATTGGCTGTGTGACTCTTCCTGAAAAGCGACAACATATAACACAACTATGTACGGTTTTTCTAGAAAGATTTCTACCGTTTAATGCCCAAAATTTATGACGAATGTTTGACAGCAGTAATTGTGGACCAGCATGCATGAGTAATTTGTGATAATATTTAAAAATAAGTACTGTAATGTGGTTAGATGCGTGTAGCAATATGGGATGCTTAGTATCGTACCTATAATGTGAGTTAGAGAGCCTACCTCCAACTCTAATCAGACCATCAGAGTGTAAAAATGGATTCAAATTAGTTAATTTGTTTTTTAATGGCAATTTTTGTTTGTTTTTTAATAACTTATACTCCTGATGAAATGATTCCTGTTGTGAAATTTTACATAATGTAATTAAAGACTGATTAAGTTCATGTAAAGTCAAGAATCCTATACATTTGTTTTGTGAATAACGACAATTATTTATAAATCTCAATATATAGCCTGTAATGCGCTGTAGCTTACTAAAATTGGAAAAACGTCTCACGAATTCGACTGGTTGTTGCTCTGAGACATTTAAATGACTTTGACCCTTAAATTCTGGCAAGTCATCTTCCTTAACATTTGTTGGTGGGCCAGGCCAGTTAGACTCTGGTTCTGTTAAAAATGCTGGTCCTGACCACCACAGGTTATTGGATTCCAGATGGCGAGCATCTGTGCCGCGCGACCCTATATCAGCAGGGTTAGACTTTGTAGGTACATAACGCCAAGTATCTGTTGTAAACTATGTTGGCCTTCAATTACCTTTATCATTCTATACATTTTTTCAACATCCGCAGTAACAACATATTTAAACTGTCGGAATCTAATTAATATGCTAATGAGGTCACTTTGTACTGTAGGGCCGACCATTTGAATGTTGTTATACGATAACCCAGATGAGGTAACTGCAGATGCATCAAAAACAACTCTTAATTTAGTTGTTAAACTTGTTTCACGCAACACTCCATGATGTGGCATAATGTATGTGTATTCATCCTTATCTGGAGTTGTATTTTCAGTCATGTGACCTAATGACAAATATTCCTTAATGAATTCAGCATATTGCTTTTTGAATAAAGGGTCACGCTTGAATCTACGTTCTAATGATATGAACCTAGACAGGGCTTGTTCATATGAACTACCCAGCTTTTGAGGCGATTCTTTTAATGGAACTGTTACAATGAATCGACCATCATTTCCACGAGTAGTGGTTTGTATGAAATTACTTTCACATTCCTGTTCCTCTTTGGATACAGGTTTGTGCACTGTGTCCATTTCAATTTCAAAGAATTTGGTCAATTGATCCTGAAGTTGATCATCATAATGTGTACTTGAATGATTGCAGTGGACTGTATCAATGTTATGTTGTAATGAGCGTGTGGGCCCAGATATCAACCATCCAAACTTTGTTTCACTTAACGTGGGCTTATTTTTACCTAATGATATATTATTATTTAACAATACACTCCAAAATAAGTCTGCTCCAAGCAGCATATCTACTTGTGCCGGTGTGTGGAATAAAGGATCCGCTAATTTTATATTTTGGGGTATATCTAGCCCGGTATGGTTGACTTGTTTGCAAGGTAATGCTTGAGTAATGTTTGGAACCACAAGACAATGTACATTCTCAGAATATGAATTGATGAGTGATGATATAACGACATCACATCTTTTAAATATGCAACTAGATTGACGATTTAACCCTTCAACTAATGTCGAGGTTGAATGAGTTGGGAGTTTGAGTTTGTCACATAGGCTTTTTGTAATGAAGCTTGATGTGCTACCATTGTCTAATAATGCACGGACTCTGTGTTTGTGACCATTGTGATCAGTAACATTAATGGTAGCCGTTGACAGCAATATAACGCATTGAGGATTATGAGTGGCTGACAGAACCACATTGTTCTGTGAGCTTGTTGACAACTGTGTATTTGACTGTGCATTACAGAGTACCACACTACTAGTATCAGGAGTAGGTTGTGTAGAAGTAGATGAAGAATCAGTACTACCCTTGTCTATATCCTGTGTACTGGATGGCCCATTCAAATGCAACATGGTGTTATGTCGTTTGTGACAATGACCGCAGCCACCCATCTTGCACTTAAATGATTTATGACCATTACATAAGCAGTTAAGGCACAGGTTAAGGGATCTTGCCTTCTGAATACGATCTTCAATGGAAAGTGAGTTAAAACTTGAACACTTATAAATGGCATGGTTACCCTTACATAATGGACAACTATACGGTCTGTTATTGATTGAAGACTCCGAGTTGACAGTAAATGTCTTTTGTTTATGTGTACTGCCACCATGTCTTCCCTTTGAACTATTGTTATGAACTTCCGCAATAGTTTCTAATAAATCTGCTCGATTCTTAAGAAATTTGTTAAAATCAGCAAGTGTAGCTAAGTCATCTAATGCATTACGGTAAGTTTCCCATTCCCTACTTGTCACTGGATCCAATTTACTTGAGACTATGTGTATAATGAGCACATCCCAACCATCTGTGGGCAACTTAAGTGTTTTCAAAGCTCTTACATTACGATTAACCGTATCTATGATGTTACGCAGAACTTGAAAGGATTCTTGTGTTCCATGTTCAATATTAATGATAGCTTGCACATGATTGTAAACTAAAAGCCGTCTGTTGTTATAGCGGTCACATAGTAGCTGCCATGCAACATCATAATTCTCATCGGAGAAGTCAAGAGAACTTATTATTAAGGCAGCACTATCCTTTAAAGCAGCCCGCAAGTAATGAAATTTACTAATTCTAGGAATAGTGTCATTTAAGTGTATTAATGAAACATATGTGTCATGGAACTCAAGCCAGTTGTGATATTGACCCGAAAAGGTAGGTAAATGTATTGTAGGAAGTTTAAGTTTTATCCCACCTTTATTTCCAGAAACAGTACTAGCACCTGTAACCGATCCATTGCCCGCAGAGGCCTCCTGCTTACTCAACAGCTCCTGGGCAACAGCAATCGCAGCATAATACTGGTTCTCGTAGGTTTCGCGTTCCTTATACTGCTCCTCTGGAATATCAGATACATTCTCTATTTCACTTTGTATACTGTCATATTCAGGATATAACTCCTCTATTTTTGTTAACCTTATTTTTAATTCACTTATTTGTAAGGTACTCAAAGTATCACAACTTGTTACTATTTCTAAATATGATTTAAATTGAGTTAATTTAGCTTTATAGGTTCCACGTTTTTTAAATAATGATTTGTAATCCATGATAACGACCACTTAATGAAATGACAGTTCAAGAAAAGCTACGAAAATGTTCAAAGTAAAAAATGCAAGCTTATACTTAAATCGATTGTGCAAGGAAGCAGCGAGGGTGCGCATGAACACAGGCAACAAACACCAAGCAAGCCAGTGCAACGCGCTCGCAAGAGCCCCACGGCAAGCAAATATGCCACGCGGCTCGCCCAGCTCCCCAAGTAGCTCAGCCGCGGAAGGCAACAGCGACCACGTTTTCACAATATAGGCACTGAGCTGTGAACACGAAATAATAAAATATGAGTTAATGAACACAATAAATACTATGCATAGGGGCTTTACAAGATACTAAAGGCCTGACAATGGGACTTTCTAAGAAACGAATAGAACACTCGTACTAATAATTAGTAACGGACGTAGCGTGGGTTAGTCCAACGCTAGATAGGGAATTTATAATGAAATGAGGATAGGCTTTGCACTAAAGGTTGGCACTATGATCCATGAATTTTCCATCCATGATCTATTTTCCTTCCAAATATTTCGCACGACTCCACGTGTCGTGCTTGCGTAGTCCACGTAATGGCCGCCTCGTGCGCAGTTTCTTGTTCTTGTCGCGTCGCCGTCGCACGTAATCCGACTCGATTGGACCAAAAAATGTAGAACTACGAATGCTGGCAGCGAAGGGGTGGACTCGGTGAGTGATATTAGGGCCTTTTCAATAAGACTCCAAGTATAATGATGAAGGTATATAATGGACCTTTACAAAATTGAGTTTTAAAGTATCGACACACAACTGTAACGACCGGTGTCGTCGACTAACCAGTGTTGCCAGTCGGGTCATGTCAAAAATTACCTGAAATATAAAAAAATGTAACCTTTTTGTATAAAAAATAACCTTTCATATTTTTGGACTGGAAAGGTAGGTATTGTAAGTTGATAGAATAGAATAGTGTCATATTTTTGTCTAATAATTAGTAATAGATCTGTAATTATTACAGTAGGTTTATCTCATGGCAGAATCGATCGATGGAAATTGTCGGCAAAAATAGTTTACGACTACTAAAATCGACCAATTATTCAATTAATCAAATTCCGATTCGTTATTATTGCAATATTGTCGACATTAATGATAATAATGGTTTTAATTGCATGCAATCAAAATATATTACAACAATCATATTTAATTTCATAAGTTTATAAATACAACGTGTAACGTTAAATGCGCAAAACCTCAGACACCCCAACTGATTTTTAATTCAATTGACCTACTTCAGAAAATAAAGAAAATAAGTCATTAAAAACAATTAAAAGGTTTTATGTGCTGTTTTAATTTACTGGCCATTCTGATCGTTTCTTGTGTCTGCGACGACGCTTTACCGAGGGAGGAGTCATCACCAGGCCGCTGCGCCGCGCTAACATTGGCTTGCTTGACCTATTAATAAATAGACACGGCAACGTTTTTAATGAAGATTTTTTGAAAAATGTGAACTATATTAAAAAGTGGTTCAAATAATTCTGCTCGTTATTCTGATCAAACTATTTTCAGGTTTTGCGCATTTAACGTTACACGTTGTATACAGTCTACAGACTGACTATTGAAAGAAAGAAAGAAAGAAAGAAATTATACGCGAATTCATAGCCCCTAATCTTTCATACGAAGGAGCTTGTAAATTTAATAAATACACTACCACTTTATGTGAAATCTTTTAATATACCTATGTCACTTCTTGTTTTACTACTCCATTTACGACGGTACTAATTATCATATTGATAGCGTAGCCCTTCCATTAATTAATTAAGACATCACGTCATATTTTAATTTTAAATGAAAAATTATCCATTCGATATTGGCAATCGGTAATATAATTCTACATTACCATATTATTTTTGACATTCGATTCACTTTCGCTTTCGCTTTTTGTTCAATATATGGTTGGAGAGAGCCAACTTGAAGAAAATAAATAAGTGCCCTAGTTATTGTTGGCAAAGTGCTCATACCCCTAAGAATATGATTGTTTATAAAGGTAAAGAAGTTTTAGTTCTACTACTGCTAACGAAGCTTACCAACATGAAAAATTCTAAAACGAGCGTTCCGTTTCAAGTTGCTTTTATGTAAAAAATTAAAAAAATATTCTACAAATTCCGAAAAATCACCTAAAGTAACCTTTTCATTAGTGTAACCTAAAAGTAACCAATGCAGTTCAAAAATCACCTAAAAGGTTACAAAAGTAACCTTCTGGCAAGACTGCGACTAACTGGTTTGAACGGTGGGGCGCACCCGGCCCCGCGCGCGCCGCCGCTACCGCTGCGCGTCGCCTCCCGCGCCGTGCCGTATGCGTGTGTGTGGAGTCCTTGTGCACGCACACATGCAAGGCGTCAACACACTGGATAGTCACAGTTTTTCTTCTGTTTCGCTGAAGCTCTTTGTTTTAATTGATGACTGGGGAGAGTTTTATGTGGATGGTTTGCGTATTTATTACGCCTCTATTATTATTTTGTTAGACACACTAGGAGCTAATTAACTGATGCGTGTGTACCAAATAGCTTGGAGATATTTAATTTGTCCAGGCGATTCTTGAAGCAGTTCAGTGTGGGAGCTGTCATAACATTTTCCGGGAGCCTATTCTATGCTGTCAGAACTCGGTTAGAAAAGAATTGCTTCAAAGACTTTTTCTTTAACGAGTTTTCCCATAACTATCCTATGGGCACTGACAGTTCAAAAGTGCATGTAAATGGTTTCATAGAAATAAATGATTTAAGTTTGGGTATGGGTAGAAAAATATAAAAATTAGGACTGCAAATTAGTAGATTCATAAAAAAAAAATATGTACGGTCCAGTGTTAAAATCGCCAATAGATTCGATGGCAAAACACGGGTTTAAGGGTAAGTTTGAACTCGCCCAAGTATTTGCAGTCCCAACTACTGTAAGAATGAAGCATCCATTTTCACGCTGATATATAGTTACCAATGACAGAAAAATAGATTATTTCATAAACGAAATTATAAGATTGTATTACACTATACAAATTTAGCAGATTAGAAATATTGATTGGACCAACAAGCCCAAACGGACTGGGTAGAACAGGTATTCGACTTACTTTGAAACTACTAACATATTTTCAAACTCTTACCTGCTTGATAGAAGAAAGCTGTACCTACTAATTTTCATGCTGATAACATAAAAATCAAAAACATTTCTACAGTAACCAAAAACTACCAGAAACTCGCCAAAAGAAACATTAAACCATCCACTATAACTCACAAAAACATTCCTCTAATCAAAACACAGAAACTCCGAAGAATATTTCAAGCCACCTTCTTTCAGCGAACATAATTATCTTCCATTCATCATTCCAAACGTACTCTTAAAATAAAATGAATTCCGACCGAAACTATTCAGAAACTAAAAGGCGAGACGTACTTGTACCTACGGACTACGGACCGTAAGTTAATCATTGCAGCGGTTAAAATTCTATTAACCGTTAAAAGTTTTCAAACCGAATTTTTAATAAGAAAGTTGAAAACGTCTAACTTCTACGGACTACGGAACGTCGGTTGTTCATTTTCACTATGAATTCTTGCTTGCAGGATTTACGGATTTATATTGCAAAGTTCTGTATCTTAGTTTATTGTGAGAATGATTTAGAGGAGTTTAGAATTGGTACATGGATTTGGGTAATAGGCTATGTGGAAAATAAGGTTTTAGAGCGGTCGTGCGGACAAATAAACCAGTTCATTTTATGCTTACGACCCGGCCTTGCTTCGCACAGTTTTTATGACTTGACAAATAACCTAAGTTTTTATATTTAAGTTTTATATTAATTTATTGTACATATAAACCTTCCGGAATAAGTTCCCTAAATGATAGCGAAAACCGCATCAGAATCCGTTGCGTATTATAAGAACAACGCGGTCACACAGGCAGACAAAAGTAACTTTCAATACAATACAATAGTATGATTCTCTCATTCCATTCCAAATACTGCATTTATTTGTAGCCGCCATAACTTTATAATCCCAATAGAATTTACCTTTACATAACTAATGTTAACAAGCACCAAATAGATACTCTACGATCATTTATATCTAAATAACACTGTTTGTATTTATTTCTCGTCTATTTGACTTTTGTAACAATTTGAATAATTAACTGACAGTTGATTTGGAATAAGTCAGTTATGGGTATAAAAAATGGAAGCGAATCGTTTTAACGGCCTTCATATTGTGAATTAGCGATAAGAACGTTGCTCTGCCTAAATACAAACTGAGTGTGAAATACGTGTTTAATTGTGTAAACCCTGCTACTGAGTATCATTTCAGAAGTGGGATAGCGATAAAATGTCAGGACCATATTTTCACGGTTTGGGGAAACGCAAACGAAATTGCAGTGAGTCAACCAGTTCGGAAGATGAAAATAGTGATTTTTTTTTATCTGAAGACCATAAGACTAAGTCGCACAAAAAACGACATGTTGCTCCCAGTGACGCCGAGATAATTCCTAAATTTCGACCCGAAGACAACAGCAGCAACGTTATAGGTTGGCTTCACAAAATAGACCAACTAGGCGATGTCTATGGCTGGGACAACACCGATCGAACATTTATCATGCAACTGCGGTTGCGTGGCGCTGCTCGAGAATGGTATGACGACCTTGAAAACTATAATTTGACATGGGATGGCTGGAAGGAAATGCTTCAGGTCGCTTTTCCTCGATCGACTGACTACGTGGACAAATTGGAACGTATGCTGGCAAGGACAAAGGACGACAAAGAGACGATGACGAAGTACTATCACGAAAAATTATCCCTACTAAAGAAATGCAACATAGACGGTGAAGATGCTATTTCCTGCATAATACGTGGACTACCTTCTGAGTTGAGAGCTAATGCTAAAGCATATAGTTGTGGAACTCCTGAACAACTATACTATGGCTACCTATCTTCATTGGAAAATTTCAAACGAGTGGAGACATATACTGTGCGGAAACCGACGGGTACGTGGAGAAGAGGAGCGAGCAGCACCATGCCAAACTCAACATCGGGTTATCAGCTCCAGCCGAAGATATGCTACACGTGTCGGCGGCCGGGTCACGAGGCGCGGGACTGCAGACAGCGGCAGCGCTGCGAGACCTGCCGGCGCAGCGGGCACACGACGGCGGATTGCTGGTTTGGTGCCGGGAGTTCGCGACAGCAACCACAAAAGGTTAGACAAGTACTGCATATTACCTATAATATTTATGTTGATATTTACAAAAGAACTGTGATGGTAAATGGACAGCAGCTCAGAGCTTACATAGATACTGGCAGTAAAATCAACATGCTTTGTCTCACACAAGCTGAAAACTTGCAAATCAAAATGGAGCCTAGTGCAACTGTCATGAAAGGTTTTGGAGGAGCATGTGTAAACTCACTCGGCTCATGTTGCCTAAGTGTTTTGATAGATAATGTAAAATTAGATGGAATAGTCGAAATAGTTACTTATATTACGTCAGATATTGAGCTATTAATTGGACAAACAATGATTAACAGTAAGAATATCAGTTTAGTCACTTCTGCTTCTTCTGTACGTTTTGTTCCAAGTGAAATTATACCGGATATATTTACGGATATAAAATTACATGCAATGGACTTTATTGAAAAATTTCCAGTTTATATAAAGCATGATGTTATAATACCGAAACAAAATCAATTATATATAGAAGTTTATGTTGACTGTAGACAAAACATTGGAAAAGAGCACACATTTTTAACGCACACAGTATGGATGCAGTTAGGTAATTTAACATATTTAATACCTTCAGCTATTATTAATTCAAACCATTCTTATTTAAAAATTGTAAACCTAGGTCATGTTGATGTCGTTTGGGAATCTCATAAGTTGATAGCTAGAGCAGAGTTGGTAACAATACCAGCACCTAGTAGTGAGTCTAGAGTACTAGCCATAGATAGCCCAGACGCGGATAATATACAAATTAGCTTAATAGATATTGATAAGGGCCACCTTAGTGATAATGAAAACAAACAATTATTAGAGCTTTTGAATAAGTATGCTCACTCATTTGCCAGAAGTACTAAAGATTTAGGATGTACTGATCTTATAAGGATGCACATTCGTACAATTAATAACCAGCCTGTTTTTTGCAAGCCCTATAGATTGTCTCATAAAGAAAATGAAATTGTTAATGGAAAAGTTAAAGATTTATTAGAAGCAGGTATCATTAGAGAGTCAATGTCTGATTACGCTAGTCCAGTGGTACTGGTAAAGAAAAAGGGTGGGGATTACAGGCTTTGTGTTGATTACAGGGCATTAAATGCTAATACTGTGAAAGATAGGTATCCTTTACCGCATATCGAAGACCAGGTTAGTAAGTTATCAGGCAAGTTCTATTTTACCACCCTTGACCTTGCCCAAGGGTACTATCAAGTTAGCCTTCATGAAGACTCAATACCGAAGACTGCATTCGTTACTCCATCAGGCCAGTATGAGTTTTTGAAAATGCCCTTTGGTCTGGCCAATGCCCCGGCAGTATTCTCTCGTTTAATTCAAATGACGCTAGGTAGAGTCGATCAAAACATTGCCCTGTACCTTGATGACGTCATGTTACCTACGGAATCAATTCAGGAAGGGTTTGTGCTTTTAGAGAAAGTATTACAATTATTGACCCAGGCAAATTTAAAATTAAATTTACGTAAATGTTCTTTTCTTAAGCGTACCGCTACGTACTTAGGCCATGAAATTTCAGCTGGGACAATACAACCAGGCCAAGCGAAAATAAAATGTGTCGCAGACTATAATAGGCCGCGGAATGTACATGAGATTAGGCAATTTATCGGTTTGACGTCATATTTTAGAAAATTTATTCAAAATTTTGCTCAAATTGCTCGCCCCTTAACAGAACTTACTAAAAAGGATGTCAAGTGGCACTGGGGTTCTGACCAAGAAAATGCATTTCAAGGCCTCAAGCAGCGTCTGATTGTAAGGCCAGTTTTAGCTATTTACAACTCTGATGCAAAGACTGAATTGCATACAGACGCCAGCAAAATGGGCTTGGGTGGGATCCTTATGCAGTATCAAACAGATAATAGTTTAAAACCAATGGCTTATTTTAGTAGAGTGACAAGTAATGAAGAAAAGCACTACCATAGTTATGAGCTCGAAACGCTCGCTGTCGTTGAATCTCTTAAACGGTTTCGTATATATTTAACGGGGATTAAAGTTAAAGTTATTACAGACTACTCAGCATTAAGAACAACTCTTATAAAACGAGATTTAATACCGCGAATAGCTCGTTGGTGGCTCACAATACAAGAATTTGATCTTGAGATCGAATATAGGCCAGGGGAACGCATGAGGCACGTAGATGCGTTAAGTAGAAATCCCGCGTCTAATGCAATACTTATGATTGAAAATTCCGATTGGTTAATAACCCTACAGATACAAGATGATAATATACAAAACATTATTTCTAGACTTCGTGATAACTCAGATTCAAATTTATCTGCAAATTATATAATAAAAGAGAATATACTCTATAGGAAAACTGTTGCTGGAGAGCGGTTTGTCATCCCTAAGTTAGCTAAATACGGTTTACTACAAAAACTTCATGATCAGATAGGCCACCCCGGTTTTGAAAAATGTGAAAATTCTATTAAGGCTCAATTTTGGTTCGAAGGCATGACTAGATTTATACGAAAATATATAAACTCTTGTTTACAATGTGCTTTTAATAAGGGCAACTATGGTAAGTTGGAGGGTGAATTATATCCAATTAACAAGCCAGCCATACCTATGCATACGCTGCATGCTGACCATTTAGGTCCTTTTACCAAAACTCGTAAAGGAAACACTTATATCTTAATGGTTATTGATGCTTTTACTAAATTTGTATTTGCCCGACCAGCTAAAAATTGTAGTTCAATAGAAACCATACGATTACTAAAAGAAATTATTATGCAGTTTGGCTATCCAGTTAGAATAATAACAGACCGAGGAAAAGCTTTTACGAGTAGATACTTCAAACAGTTTTCCGAGGAAAATCAATTCAAACATATATTAAATGCTATAGCTAGTCCTCGCTCCAACGGGCAGGTCGAACGAGTAAATCGCACAATATTAAATGGTCTTAACACAATGTCTGAAAGCGAATGTACATGGGATAATAAGCTAGATGATATAGTATGGGGAATCAATAATACACCCAATGCTACTACTGGTTTTTCGCCATTTAACCTCATGTTCGGTCATACTAATTCTAGGTATCCATCCTTCCCGTCTGACGCGCCCACTACTTCCGAAACTCAACAGAACCAACTGCAGGCCAATAGGGAAACTGCTAAACTCCGTATCGATAGAAATATGACTTCCATGAAAACGCGATTCGACAAAAAACGTAGGAAATGTGTTAAGTACACCGTAGGTCAACTAGTTCTTTGGAAAGGTGGTGTAACTAGAGATGCAACCGCTGGGGTTACTAGAAAACTTATTGGGCGATATACAGGTCCCTACAAAATATCTATGGCCGAACAATCGTTGGACCGATATACAATCTCGAGTATAAAGGGTATGAAAGGCTACAAAAAGTTTAGCGCAGTAGTTCGTGGAGAAACTCTTCGGCCATACAAACCAACTATATCTGAGGACGAAAGTTCAGGCAGTGACCGAGAAGTAGACAGAGACGACTTGATTGATCTTCTTGAAAGTTAATTAACACAATATACTGATCGTTATAGATGTGTGAATCTTCATTATTTGAATCTTGTATTATCTTATGGCTAAGTTTAATGAACCAAAAGTATAAGTAAAGTATCCTAAAAAACACAAATACAGTGAATAGTTATTTCTCTGAATTTTACCTATATTCATTTCATAATTTCACTGTGTGACAATAATTATCGGCAACAAATCTATGTACTTATATATAGCGACTATATACTATGTGGGTAAGGACAGCTGTGTGATCAAGTCCATTAGTATATTCTATGGCTACGTGATCTAAAATCGATTAGTAAAGACTGCTGTGTGATCTAGTTAATATTATAGGGACGGCTTTGTGATCAAGTCCATAACAGGGACAGCTTTGTGATCAAGTCCATAATAAGGACGGCTTTGTGATCAAGTCCATAATAAGGACGGCTTTGTGATCAAGTCCATAATAAGGACGGCTTTGTGATCAATTCCATAATAAGGACGGCTTTGTGATCAAGTCCATATTAAGGACGGCTTTGTGATCAAGTCCATAACAAGGACGGCTTTGTGATCAAGTCCATAATAAGGACGGCTTTGTGATCAGGTCCATAATAAGGGCGGCTTTGTGACCAAGTCCATATCTTAGCTGTGTGACCAAGACTTCATTTGTAAAGATAACTGTGCAATACTGATAAATGCGAGATCTGGCTTACATTCTACAACTATATAATATATTATTTGGACAAACAAAAACAAATCTTAAGGCTATAAGAAGTGGAAAATAAAAGAACATAAACCAAGGTCTTTAACTAATATATTCAAACATATATTTCACAAAAAAAACAAGTTACTGCTGTACATTATTTCTATTTCAGGACTTCGGGCAAGCTGCTGAAGAAAGCAACGAGGGCCGTGGGACACGGCCTATCCAGGATGGCCGAGTGTTAACAAGCACCAAATAGATACTCTACGGTCATTTATATCTAAATAACACTGTTTGTATTTATTTCTCGTCTATTTGACTTTTGTAACAATTTGAATAATTAACTGACAGTTGATTTGGAATAAGTCAGTTATGGGTATAAAAAATGGAAGCGAATCGTTTTAACGGCCTTCATATTGTGAATTAGCGATAAGAACGTTGCTCTGCCTAAATACAAACTGAGTGTGAAATACGTGTTTAATTGTGTAAACCCTGCTACTGAGTATCACTAAATATGTATAAAGATTTCTCGGTATTACCAGTGGCCAACCATTTTTTTATCTGCAATAGGTACATTTATTCACTGCGGCCTTAAAAATACAAAACCCGTAGAATTTACAGCGCGTTGATATAAATATAATTTTATATTGCTTGCTCAGCGTAAACGGGTAAAAGCGGCTCGCCACCGACACATTTATAAAAAATTCACGTGGCAAATATAATGTGGGTGTATAAAGCCACCCTTATACTATTAGTCCAGGAGCTAGCTGGTGGGCATTTTAGTAGCTTCGCTTGAGTAAGGGTAGAGATGCCCATTCATTTCCATACGAAACTACCTTTTAAAAGGGGCGAATAGAATAAATTTTTTTTTAAACTTTATACGTTCAAAAGTGCCTCTTGTATGCCTATTTGAAATAAATGATTCTATTTTGACTTGTACAGCCCGCTTCAGAGAAAACGAACCCCCCAAGACTTAAAGAATAATCGCTCAAGCGACGGCGGGCGCGTCACGTGACTGGCCCCGATCAGCTCCCTCCCCGCCGCCCACGCCGCACCCATCTCTGCCCGAGCATCCACCGATCCGACTCAAACATTATTTGCATGTTTTTAATAATTAGGTATTGTGGTATTTTTTTCGCCTTCTGGCCGAACCGTATACCAAGAATAACTTACAAAAAGACACTACGTGCCGTATAGGATACGAACCCGCATCACCAGGCGCCAGACGATCATTAAGACCGTGCCTTATACCAATAGGCTATTGGCTCAGTTAGTAATCTCAACGAAAATTCGAATACCATTACTCCTCTTATCGAACAAGTTTGATAACGGTCTAATCTTCTAGACATTAAGGTTTAAAATTCAACTTCCACCACGTGAGATACACCTACCGTCCACAACCTTGTTTTACAAAATGCAATACGTAACTCCTCAATTAACTAAAAGATAAGGTTGAAATTAGCATAGATTTCTTGTTTGGTTGAATAGAATGTGCTTGATTCCGATTGTTGCACTACCGTCATTTTACTTCAGAAACTTAACTGCTGTATGAACTGCGAGTTAAGGTTGAATTTAGAATACTTCTTCGCCCTATTTACTAAACTGTGATTGAGGGTATAATTATTTTTCAAATCGTTTCGTTTTCGTGCCGATCAGCTTGTGTGTAATGTCTTCGTCGTAAAATTATCCAATTTACGAAGTTTTTGAATAGTTGATTCTATTAACCGATAGTATGGTGCGATTAACAACTTTTTGAAGCCTAAAATAATTGTTGTTCTCTGGGAACAGGAACAAACCATATAGCACGAGAAATATGGGCCTAACATAACGGTAAGATTTACGTTAAACACATATATATTTATTGTTACAACCATGTTGCATTATTACTTACAAGGTGGATTTTTTATGTATTTCTAATATTATCGTTTTCATTACAGAGAAAAATAGTTCGTAGATGGATACAAAGGTATCAAGCGACGGGTGATGTGAAATGCGATCTCACCCAACTGCTTACACTAATGAATCTGAGCGACACCTTGGGACACACAAAACCTGGGAACTAATTCGAAATAGTGCTGCAAGCTTCAATATGGTTTCGGGCATGAAAAGTCTTCAACAAGTGATAGACAGTGACTGCCATCGTCTGCGTTATTAATAGACAATTTACTCGGCAGATTGATTGTGTAACTTATCTGATAAAATTGCATTGGAACGTTTGAGCAAGTGTTAATAATTCACAATATTTGTGGGATCATTATCTCGTAAAAAATCAACAACGTATATTATTATGAATCCAGTTACTCTTTTTTACAAGTAGTCTTGTAATGTGTTAACGATGCACCATCTGACCTCACATACTTTTCTAATGCTGTGTTAAAAGGGTTATCAGAAATTGTGATAAAAGAGAAAGATGTATATTGCTATACTGTTATAGTTTAGCATGTTGGTTCTTCCTCTGTAATTCACAGGCACAAATGACAACATTTCATTTTTTAATCAGGCTTTTTTCCCCATAAGATCATACAGAGTATAAAAAAATAATGTTTTTACAACTTTGAAGAAATAAATATAGTAGTTATGTTACTAGAAATATCTATAAATGAACCGTTATCTAATGTTAAACGTTCTACACCTCACGGTGAGGTGTAGAACGTTTAACATTAGAGGTCCTCACCCAGGGTATATATTTTGTATTTAGTTAATATTTTAAGTAAATAACCCTAATTTAACACAGATAGAAAACTGTATACTCCTAATAACTGTATATGTGGATTCCTAGAAATGTAATTAATGAAATAAATAAATATTGTTTATGCAACATGCCTGGCTGTTCTTACAAACCCCATACTTAACATTTGTTTTCTTAAATATGGATGTTTTCTGAAATAAAGTTACGAAAATCACCTAATCAACTATTAAAGAAACTAAAAAAAAGAAAAAAATAAATGTCATCCGCGGATTTGAACTCGTGACCATCGAATTGCTAAGCCGCAGTCCGAACCACTAGACCAACACACCATTTACGTTACTTAACGAAAAACTTAAGCGTATGATATCACTACCTAAGCGGGGTCCGGTTTCTCTGAAGCTTACTGTACACTGCTACAAGGATGTTTTGGCGCTTGAACATCGTTGGCAGGGGGCGCTGTTGGTAAACCTTTTTGCAATTGTTTTCTGAAATGAATGGAAAAAAAAAAGCAATATGACGACGTTAGTTCTGATTTTGACCATACACCAAAAGATCTCAATACATCTCCACTTTAAACTACTCTCATTTGAGAGTACTTTCAAGTGGAGATTAAATACTTCTATTTTTATAGCAGTCCACCTAATTTGGTAATAAAATAATGCCTGTCTAGCTAGACCATCACTAAAGTCCTATAAAGTCGATAAAGGTTTGAACAGGACATGTCCTCATTAAAATATTGTAACAGTGAAACAAAATATCTTCTTAAAAACCGATATCTCACAAGTTAGAGAAAATAAGTATTATGTTACTTTCAGGTAAATTTGGCAAGGCACTGCAATTCTCAAATCAAGAACTTTCATACTTAAAATAACTAAACAATAAATGAAATAAAATAAATATGGTAAAAATAAAATAAAATAAACAATCTTAGCAAAACTCAATGAGGTAGGTGACGTAGAAACCCAAGTTAACCAAAATACTAACCCGCTCCCAAACTATAACGAGACTTAATAATAGCCAACCATAAACAAGACTCTCGGGACATGATCCAGAGGTTCATTTTACTAGGAAATCATTAATAGGAGCTATTTTCGGCCACAGGTTATAGGCACCTATATTCGGACACGAAATCGGTAGCAAAAGAAAGGCTACAGAGTAATTAATTTTGCCCCGTGGTGAGGTTGAACACGTCACGAGATGTGGGGGTGCAGGCAGTACAATAAATACACGTTATGATTTTTTGTTTTAGGCGTAGGATTTGGCCTTATTTCTATCGACACAGTCCTTTAAAATACAGGCATTGAAATAATCTGAAAGGTTCTCATGGATTTGGTTTATTGGATACAAGGTCTATCTTTCACATAAATGCAAATAATGTTAGACGTAAAGAGCGAAAACGCTCATTGAGCGAAAAATTGGCTACAACGCCTATTAGCATCTTCAAAAAAATCACAAGGCACTTTAAAAACGACCACAATGCGTTGTGTCAAACATAGAACGAACAAAAACCTAGACATATACATAGGTACATATAGATTGCCATAATTTGAGACGAAAGGTAATGTGCTGTGGCTTATAAAAATATAAAAAATACCCATTTTGAAATCAAGTACAATGGCTGGCTTGATGACTCTATTTGTGCAAAACTTATTATAGACAACTTGAGTTTTACTATATGCGAAACCCGAAACACGTGTCTAGTATTTTTATGTAAAAAATCAATGTACCAAAATTTAAAAACTGTGAATCACAAAGTTATAGGCTTGTTATGTTACTGGTTGTCCGTACAAAAACATGGACACCGCGCGGCGCCCCCACGCGCCGCTTGCACCTCCAGGGTCGTCTTGCGCTCATTAATAATAATTTGGCAGTAGGTACCTAACTGTACGGCGATTGTATTGTAATTAACTGGTGATAACATTGTACATCACACTTGCAGACTTTGGACTTTGGACTGTTGTAATACTTTATTCGTAAGTGCAGCCGTAAGTGATAAAATGTAGTCAATGCGATTTCTTGCACCTTATGCCACCCACTTAAATTTATTTATTTATTTATTTATTTATTTATCCTCCTATTGGAACGCCATACAGCAATTACACCAACGGAGCAAAAAATTTCTTAATGTGCTGCTTCCCATCCATCCTGTGCGCGGTGGACATCGAACGGGCGGCGATGGAACACGCACGCTCACACAGCGTCAGCTCAATAGTGCCATTACTCCATCCAAATTGCGCACATTCTTTCCGATTTTTTGAGACACAATTAATTTTTCAAAATAAATGCATTCAAATTGTAAAAACGGAAAATTTTGATGTGTCGTCCTGATTGACAGATGTCAGATGTTTTTTTTTTTTTTTTTTTTTTTTTTTAAAGTTCAAAGTGGATGAAAAGTGTCAAAAATCGCATTACTTGACCATAGCAGGCTGTAGGTACAAATAATAACTTTCTACAATTAACGATCTTGGAGTGTTTAAAAATGTCAATCATCACTATTTACAAAATGTCTTACTAATCACTCCCTACTCAAACACGTACGTACTTACCATTTCTGTATACTGGACGTTTGTGTATGAGAGACATGGTTACACGATACTTTTACATACGATAGGTACACTATCAACCGAAACACAACTGTAAGGTCCACGTACAAGGTACACCTTACAAGCTCCAGTACAAGTAGTTTTTTTCAGTTTGTTTTGATTGTTGTTGTTTAGTTGTCATCTGCCGGTGTCGCGGGCGCATCTTGATTAATGTATGTATTATCAAATGTCAATGTCGATTAATGTGTGTTGTCTTTCGTCCCTGGCCCTGACATCAAGCGCTTGAGTACGATGCTTTTGACTACGTTGTATATTTTATCTTTGGATGAGGAACAAGTAGGTAGAATTATCCATGACCTCCGCAATGACTGCGCTACAGGGTGGGACAATATCCCAGCTAGAGTTATCAAGAGTTCGCGTACTACCTTAACCCCCGTAGTCACTCATATTTGTAACCTATCCATAAACTCTGGAATCTTCCCTGAAGCTTTTAAGAGAGCCGTCGTCCATCCTATATATAAAAGCGGGGGCAGAGACAGAGTCACAAACTATAGACCTATTTCTGTTTTGAGTACGCTTTCAAAAATTCTGGAGAGAATTCTGAAAAATTGTTTAGTCAGCTTTCTGGAAAAACACAAATTAATAGCTCAAAACCAGTACGGCTTTAGGTCTGGAATTAGTACGGAAGATGCCGTTGCTGCTTTCACCAACAGTCTGGTAAGCCAACTAGATAATAAACTGAACTGCTATGGCATCTTCTTAGACTTAACCAAAGCCTTTGACACGGTCTCTGTCCCTCGACTTATTTCAAAGTTAGAAGGCTTAGGAGTGCGTGGAATAACTCTCAAATTATTTAAAGACTACCTCTGTGATAGATCCCAGTGTGTTCTCATTGATTCAGTCTCTAGTTCATATGAAAAGCTTACCTATGGCATCCCACAAGGTACTATATTGGGACCGACACTTTTCCAAATATATATCAATGATCTATGCAAACTCTCCATCTCTAATTGCGAAATTTTCTCATATGCAGACGATACGGCACTTCTAGTGTTTGACAAAAGCTGGGAGCAAGCCAAAGGTAGAGCAGAATACTCGCTTCGGGTAATTATGGAATGGCTGTCCTCAAACTTGCTGACTTTGAATTTAGATAAGACGAAACTAATCACGTTCTACCGCCCACAATCAATAACCCCTTCCGCTTTCTCTCATAAAATTAAAGCTCATCAGTCAATAGGTTGTAACTGTCTTGCTCTTAGCGCAGTCCCCAATGTTAAGTACCTAGGAGTGATTATTGACGAAAAACTTAGCTGGCACGCGCACATAGAGGCACTCTGCACTAGAATCAGAAGATTATTATATATTTTTAAAGAACTCAGGCACTCCGCCAATTCTGAAACTCTGACTCTTGTGTACCTCAGCCTCTGTCAGTCTATAATTATGTACTGCATCCCTGTGTGGGGCGGTACTTACAAAACCGAAATGTTCCCTGCAGAACGTGCACAACGAGCGGTTCTTAAAGTGATGCTTTTTAAACCTAGAGACTACCCTACTGATCATTTATATTATGAGGCCGAAGTTCTCACAGTAAGGCAACTATATGTCCTTCGTTCAGTCCTGCGGAGACACTCCAACCTTCCATTGGATAAAAATATGCTTTTAAGACGCCACGGTTTCCCTATATGTAAAACAAACCCTTGTCGTTTTGCATTTACAAGTCGACAATTTTTGGCTCAAAGTTCACGCATGTATAATAAAATAAATAAAATTATTCCGCTGTACAGACATACCTTACATGAAATTAAAAATAAATTAAGAGAATGGCTCTTATCCTTAACATATGATGAAACAGAAAATATATTGGCTATAGAATCATAACTGTGTCATAACTTTACAAAACCTGCATTGAAAGATAGCTTATCAAACACTCACACTTCACATACACACCTCCCTACACACAAACTACACTCATATACACACTCCTAGATCCACATACACAATTATTCACTCTATTTGCTTTGTCAACAACCACTGTACGTCTGTACCTAACCTAATTGTAAAGTCACGGTTGTATTAAAAAAAAAAAAAAAAAAAAATTGAAGCCGTAAAATCTCCGACTCCTAAGATACAGGTCTGCGTACCTAGTTTAGGAGCCCGAAAAACTGACAAGAATTTTAAACTTGGTAGTACAACCCACTGTTTCCGTGTACTATGTACTGTGTTGTTATTTTTCTCTTGATGTACTAATAAATTATTATTATCTTTTTTTTATTTTTTATTATTATATTATTTTATATTTGTAACGTGCGTTTTGCGTGCGTTTTTGTGCAGAACAAACGTTTTTTCTTTCTTTCTTTTGTTCTCCATGACGTCATCGCACTTAGACCAGTGATCTCATACACCATTAACTCTGCTAACTACTTTCAAATAACCTAGATCACAAAAAGCTCTACAAACATAAAACCGAATGAAAACCGCGTTACAGTATAACAGAGTTACACAAAAGCTGTATAAAAGTGTCGGTAATGACTAGCGGTTCTATTGGCACCAAATCCATTTATCTCTACTGCGATATTCATTACTGGGTGGCTCCGCTTTAAATTGTGCGTAAACATAATGACGGCTGTACCTGTTGGGCCATGAGAACAGTGGCTCAGTTATATTTATTTTACTTGAGTAATTATTCATAAAGTATTGGTACGTTGTGGTGGCCTATGCCCTTGTCCCGGGTTCAAAGTATCCCAAATCATCAATTTCATCAAAATTAGTCTAGCCGTTTCGGAAATCAGCCGAAATTAACAGACAGATAGACACTACTTTTTTTTTTTTTTGTTACAAGTATCACATGTAATTTCATATTCATTTAGTTAAAAGCTGTTATTTCGACATTACAAAAAGACACTTCAATTTTATTTATTTTCTAGCTGTTCGACCTCGTACCCAATTACTTTACCATTAAATTGAAACTTCACTAAAGTTGAAAGTTTCTAGCTGTCACACAGACAAAGACGTTTTATGACGTGCGAGTAATATCCAACAATTACTAGGTCGATTTTACAATTTAGTCACGTGACTTGCTTTAGGAAAGAGAAGATTTTTTTACGCAAGAGTCATGGAATGCAACTAGAGAATTATTTCAAGATAATTAACTCTTGTAAGCAGCTTTTAATCACCGAAATCAATCACCAAACAGCTGTTTAACACTCTACATACATAAAAAATCGCCATAAGAGGCTATACGTGAGCAAGATAATTTAATTAAAGAAGACTACACTAAAATCACTTCTATAAAAAAATAAAAACAAACAACCCGACAGAAATATACATTCAACATTTGACATTATAATAATTCACGCTTCTCACTGCATATTAATGGCCCCAATAAGTCCCAGCTTTGTGGGGTGGCTCGGTGTACATTTAATTCCACCATTCCCACGGGTTTTTCTCTCCAGCACCATATTATGGGAGGATGCTTTATACGTTGTTCAGACGTAGGTACTGTTCTTAACTGCACAAGTTTCAGCGTCCAATTATGAGCTGCAATAAGTTTCGAATTGACAATCGTGTTGTTTGTAGAGTTGTTGAGTAGCAGATGTTTAATTTTGCGCTATTATGGTTTTAGCTGAATTTTGTAATCGTGCTTGCTATTCCGTACGCTTAAAGAGGATTTGGTAATTTTTGGGACGAAAGGAACCTATGGCTATTACACCAAACATCAAATCAATTTGGCAGTTTTGCAGTGAAAATCTATGTAAGAAGAGTCGTCATTTTTCTGCACTTATTCTAATTAATTCGCCACAACATGGTATTTTTCTTCTGTTATATATTTAGCTATTAGTCGTAATTTTTATTAATCATGCAAGAAACACATGATTAATAAAAACTGATAAATTAATTAATAAATTAATAAATACTTAGACAATGGACACACAATTTTGTGATTATAAACATTAAACATTGTTACCCTCAAAAGTGATTGTGGCCCAGAGGAAAGAGCCTCAACTTAAAAAAATGAAATCGCGGATTTAAACCCAGGCATGCGTTTTCAATCAATCAACTCAGCCTATCGCAGTCCACTGCTGGACATAGGCCTCTCCCAGACTGCGCCACAACACCCTGTCTTCCGCCTTCCGCATCCAGTCTACCCCAGCCACCTTCTTTAGGCACGCGTTTTACATTGTGTAAATAATTTCACCATCGCTGCTCTCAAAGCGGTGAAGGAAAACAACATGAGGAAACTGTCATGTTCCAGAACCAAAAATTCGAAGACATTCACATCTGCCAACCCGCACTAGACCCAGCCAGTGGTAGATTCAGCCAACTCCCTCTCGTAGAGAGGAGGCCTGTGTACCAGCAGTGGGAAAATTATAGACAGATTATGCAAAACATTGGCTGTGTAGTTTGCTTAATGTTAGACAAGGAAACGACGCGACGTCCCTTTCATTCATTTATGACTCGTGTTCTGTGTCCTTCCTAATTGCACTTAGATGCAACATTCACTGCACTCCAATTCACAGAAAGTTCATTTTATCCCACTTCTAATAAAACCAGACCTCACCAACCATAAAACTTGCGATACATTATAAATCTCCGTTTTTACTTAAAACAGTAATATAAAAAGTGCTATAAAAATATGATAGGGGTGTTATTACTTATCTCGGCTTCGTGTTCACGACTTTCCTCGGGGGACCAGTAAATCAGAACCCTCCAGCAGACTTCAAAGATCACACAGCAATCTTGGGAACCCGATATCTTTAGCCTGAGAAATTACTTCGCGTTGAAAAATGTTTATATTGTTTTTATTACGGACAGTTTCCAGGTAAAAGAAGATGGCAAGGTATTTGTTGGGAATAATGTTGAACAATGGTTACTCTAGGGTACTTTGTGAGGAAATGCAACAATTAGCGGTAATGCGTTCGCTGTTACAGATTGGTAGGCTCTTGAACAGTCTTCGATTTATCTCATGGTTCCATTTTGAGGAAATGTCAAAAATTCTGTGTCTGGGTGTAATTTATCTATAAATGTATGTATTTAGAAATATATATGTATGTTTATCAGTTGTCTAGTACCCATAGCACAAGCTCTGCTTAGTTTGGGACTAGATGGCGTTGTGTGAAAGTTGTGGAATATTATTATATTATTATTATTATTATAATGCAAAAGTAAACATTAGTGCGTTTGGCTGTTGGTCATTGGGTATCCTTGCACAATCATCGAATTAAAAAAAAAAACGTAATCACTACGAAAACTATACAAATTCGTGATAGCAAAGGGTGTGTACATAATATGCAAGGGGTGTGTGTATAAGCAAAGGGGGACGTAATCGGATACGAACTTTAGCATTTGTTAAACTAAGTTAGTCAGGACCTTAATATGACCTGCAAATCAATCAATTAGCTTGGCTCTTCCAACTATGTTGGGGTCGGATTTCAGTCTAATCGGATGTAGCTGAATACCAGTATTTTACGTGAAGCGACTACCGCCACAACTCAATTGTGATCAGTTTGTGGTGTACAATAAAGTATATTTAAATATAAATAAATAAACATAATAGCCCTCAATAACTGGTTGTTAGACTTTTGGGCTTCTGACTACCCGTAAATTCTGTCAAAGATCTACGAATGACGACCGGGACCAATGACTTAACGTGCACGGAGAGATCTCGATATGGAATGGATGGTCATCCATCCAGGAACTGAACGCGGCAGGCATAGCTTAACCTTCGATCCACCCGTGGTTATCATTTAGCCGCGATCCCTTCTTAATATGACCTTCAAATGCCACGCAATAATCATGAAAACTCAAAATATGTCAAACTTGGGTAATAACTTAGTACTTGAATATAAAGAAAAAATGGTATTGTTGGTTTTATACAACGTGTAACGTTAAATGCGCAAAACCTCTTAAGGGGTCATTGTACTCATCATTATGAACAACTTTTACTATGGGATCAAACCTGAAATCGCGAAAAAACCATCAGCTGTTCCCTACATTTATGTTCGCATAACTCGTCAAAATGTAGGGAACATCTGATTTTTTTTTCGCGGTATCCTGTTTGGTCCCATAGTAAAAGTTGTTCATAGTGATGAGTACAATGACCCCTTAAGAGGTTTTGCGCATTTAACGTTACACGTTGTAGATTATCTGTTCATGTAAAGAGGAATAATATTCCTTCAAATTTAAGATCGATGATGTAAGCGAATTTGAAAGTTTCAGTTCTTACTCGGGGATTACCAGGTAGGTACATGATTCAGTATTTAACAAGTACTGCTAATTTAATTGGATCTAGAGAACACTGCTGCGGCTTGGGTAATATTTTTGTGTTTTTGTTAACTCATTGTGTGTGTGTGTTTTTTTTTAATGAAGATTGCAGAGTTGTTTTATTGTCCTTAAAATTTTTGAGTTAGTATGTGCTGGAAGTCTGTCTAAAAGTTTTCTTTCTGAAAAAGATGTGTAACGCTAAAAGGTTAAAATGGCGCATGGCCAAATTTGGAACTGACGTCGCCATCTTGTTTTTTGAACACAATTCGGGCAAAATTTTACAAAAGAGTTACAGGAATGTTCACTAACCGTGGCCCTCCTGTCAATATTATTCGAGCGTCAAAAGATATTTGTAGCTTGTAGTATACATGAAGACCAATCGTGACAGGATAACCGTGAATGGTCAAGGAAAAAGGAAAGAAAAAAGTAAGTAGGATATCCGGACTTCATAGATTAGGCCTGCTTCATAAACTTTTTTCATAAACATAAAGTCACGGGAGTAGGCTCAAACCATGATGTTCGAATAGTAATACCAAACTAGAAACTTTGGTCTAATTTCTGCCTAAACCCGAAGATTAAAGCGGTGCCGGCCATAATATAAATTTTAAATGATCCCATTTTACGCTAATATGAATTTTAGTGGCTAATGAAGAACCATTAAGATCCCTAAATATTAAAGTTACTGAGCTTTTAGAAGACACAACCCGACATCTTTTAATACTTCAACGAATAACCTTGTGGGCAGTTTTAGGAAGGTTCTTGATACATTATTAGAATTGACTTTTCTACGGGGAACTTATGTCGCCTGACGCGTTTTAGTCTAAAGCTAGGGTTTCTGCAGTGGCCGGTACATAGCGTTCGCTATTTACCGTCGAATGACGTCACTAAAACGATATTTATGAAAGTAACTTGGCGTGTTTCCTTAGAGAGCATTTTTTGTCACCATAATATCAAACCCCAATGCCATCATTTTCATGACGGTCGCTACGGCGGCCGTTACGTTGCGGCCACCGGTCTTCGGAAACCCTGTTGTTATTTTTTTTCTGGTTTTTAGTTACATAAAAGGTTACTAGAAACAAATAAAATAATAAAAAAACAGTGAACCTAAGAGGCCTGCAGACACTCGCTCAAGCATGGCAACAAAAGTGAGGAAGGAAAGGAGGAAGGGTGGGGTCTAAACTTTCAGTGGCTAAAACAAGGCTACCAGTGATGAAGATGATAAGGCACGGTGATTATAGGCAGTATGATCTCTGAAAAACGATCATTACAGAGAAAGACACACAACACGATAAACTACACTTACCTCAACACTTTCCAGCGATAAACAAACAAGAAAAATAAAAATAAAACACCGAGCAATTATGATAGCGCTCATTTCTAAGACAGAAAAAATCGCCTAATGTTCTCAGCAGAAAAGGTAAACTAAGATCTGTAGTCGAGTCACGTTCTTACGTACTTATCGCGTAGTGCTTCGGTAAAATGAATTGCGGACGAACCACGACCGAGGCGGGTAGCGGTCGCGAAAGTCGGGTAAGTCAAGAGTCGGGCTAATCGAGCGTGCTACTTCTAACATTCAGTTAATAGGTTAGGTTACTAAGTATGTGTGTTTTTAAATTTTCGAACGTTTAAAACAATTTTTCGCATGGAATTTATTTATCCAATGAATGTTGTGAACGATTTTATTAATTTTCATGCTCGTGTGACTAATAGTTATCGATTTATCACCCACATCCTGTAATTCGATTGAGTTCATATTTTTTAGGCACGTGTAGACTAAAGGCGAATTTCACCAACGAAACTGAACGCATTTGACATATCTAAACCGCACTTAAAGCTGCGTGTCAAAATTGTTATGGAATATTGACACTGACAGTTCTTGAAGACGGTTTAAAAATCTTGACCGCGTGCAGTTTCCTTGTCGAAATCCGTATCTAATGGTAATTTTCACGTTTAAATTATTTAACACCTTTAGTTCTCAGATAATCTCATCACCAACATAGATACCGGCACAAACAAAATCATAGGTCTAATTAAGCTAAATATCGGAGTGATCCTAATGAAATACAAGGCAAGTAATAAGAAAAATGGCTACTATCTACACAGTAACAAATTAGATTAGTAACGATATAAGTCGGCACTGTCACCATCGTCCCTCGAGATGACCCGTTCAAAGTGAAAAATAAAGAAAATATGTCACGCAGCGATAACTGTCACATTTTGTTGACAATTCGTTTATCCGTGGATAACATGGGATTTTGTTGATGATTGCGTTTTGTTTCGATAAAGTAGAGGCTGTTTTAGGGATGTGTTCTAGTGATGAAAGCGTTAATCTTAGTTTATAAGTGATCTATTTATTAGAACTGATCATCATCTGCCTAGCCTTTTCCCAACTATGTTGGGGTCGGCTTCCAGTCTAACCGGATGCAGCAGCAGTATTTTGCCATACCAGTATTTTACATGGAGCGACTGCTTATCTGACCTCCACAACCCAATTACTGGGTAATAGGATACCCCTAGGTAAGACTGGTTGTAGACTTTCGGGCTTCTGCTACCCGTAACGACTGTCAAAGATCCACAAATGACAGCCGGACCAACGGCTTAACGTGCTGTCCGAGGCACGTAGGGGTCTCGGTATGTGAAAATGGTCACCCATCCACAGACCAACCGCGGCAAGCGTAGCTTAACCTGATCGATCGACCTGTGCGGCTGTTATTATTTAGCCACGGGCCCCTCATTTATTAGAACTGATGCACAAGTAAAATAATACTGTACAAATGCGGGTTTAATATCTGAAGCATTTTCTACCAGTCAACCTTAGGGTGATGTAGGGACAAAACATGGCAGGTGCAACATAAATGATAGATAATTGGTAAGTATAACCTGGCCGAAACGTTCAGCGAACAGCCGGTCTATTCTGTAAAAATCTCACCGTGAAATCGTAAGTGAAGTGAGCACTTAATAGTGTTAATCACTAGCGAATGACAGCTCACTCCACGCTCACTTCACCCAAGCTTTTACGGTGAGATGGTTACAGAATCGCACAGCAGGAGATGATTTCGATCTGGATAATTTGTTTTAAAATTAATCATCATCTGTCTAGCCTTTTCCCAACTATGGTGGGGTCGGCTTCCAGTCTAACCGGATGCAGCTATATACCAGTATTTTACATATAGCGATTGCCTATCTAACTTCGGGCTTCTGACGACCCATAATGCCTGTCAAAGATCTACGAATGGCAGCCGGTACCAACGGTTTAACATGCTTTCCGAGGCACGAAAGGGTCTTGGTAAGTGAAGATGGTCACTCAGCCACGGATCGACCGCGGCAAGCGTAGCTTAACTTGATCGATCGATTCGTGCGGCTATTACTTAGCCACGAGTCCCCTGTCAACCTTAGGGACAAAACATGGCAATCGCATAACACATAAGGGATAGATCATTGATAAGTATAACCTTGCCGAAACGTTCAGAGAACTGGAGATGATTTCAATCTGTATAATTCATGTTACGCGTAAAATTAACAATGTAAAGGTACACGCGAATGCTCTTGGTGAAGGAGCCTTCACCAAGAGCATTCGCGTGTAATGAAACATTACAGATATGAATTTGAACATTACATTACATACACACATACATACATTACACACATACATACATTACAGACTGGGGGGCGGGGAGCGCTCCGCGGCCCGCCGGCCACATTTATTTACAAGTGGAGCGCATTGATGTTACAAGTTGTATCAAGGTATTACACATTGTATCATTACAAGGTGCGCATTGTAATGCTCCGTTCTCCTCCTTCTCTGATGTAATGCTCGAATCTGTAACGTTACATTACTGGCAAATGCTCCCGATGAGGGAGCACCTTAACGTAATTCAAAAGTTAGTGCTTTGTCGATCATAATAATTGTAACCTGGAAGAACTTTAAGAGAGCTGAAGATGATTTCAAACTGGAATAAAACATGCAATGCCATTCTTTTGCGCTTTGTCTTCTTTTGCCAATTATTATACATAATCATTGCTTAGGTAAGTCTTACTGTATCTCTTGTGCTATCCTTCTCCTTTATTCCCCGCTTATTTTTGTAATGTCTTCGGCCCAGGGCGGCAACGCCTTGATTGCCCAATTTCAGTCGCCATTTTGTTATCCCTGTTGTCTATCTGTCATTTATAATCTGACATGGATTGCTACCTACCTCTTATCTTCATTTTATTGTGACAATCGCTACAAAATTGACTAGAATTTTTAATTTTTAATTTTCATTATTTTGTTACTTTTAATGTTAGCTAAACTTTTAAGTTTTTAATGTTTTTTTTTATTGTTTGTATTTCGTGTACGTGTCCCAAATAATTTTTTTTTTTCTTTCTTTACTATTTGATTAGAGTTCCCTTTTTTTTGAGTGATCTCTCACTCCTTACATCCATCGTAGGATTACCAAGGACTGTATAGATGTCTAATAAAATCCGATTTTCCCCGAACGTCTATGGGCAACCGCGATCAACCGTGCGTTAAAAATCACTTCGTATGCTTTCTCTTACACAGACTTAATTCACCGACTCATTTTTCAATTCGCTGAAGAACAATAAAAACAATATCTTTTGGTACCAGCTCATTTTATTTCTAAAACATTAATCAATTGCTTGGAATACGAAACCGGAAAACGTAAAAGGAGAGATATCCGAAAATTTCTATTAAAACAAACTTTGTTTATATAGAAAAAGACATTTTCCAGTATTCAAGCAACCAAACTTTCGTATTTTAAATGAAAAGACGCCATCAGAATTACTTACGGTGGATACTTCAAAACATCAATATTCATTCTTTTATTAATTTGTCTTTTTTTGTGTGCCATAGCATATTGAGCGGCTCAGAGCAATTAGTGAGAAATGCTCGTGAATATCTGGCGTCCATTTCGTTGAATCACACCTGAGGGGGAGTATTCTCAGAAATGAATTCAGCCTGTGAAAAATGTCTGTAATTATGAGGTCATTCACATTATTTTCACGCTTGGGAAACTGTCATCGTTGTTGTGATGTTAATAATGGGTGAGGAAGTGTAAATGTTGACGCTGTTGCACATTTACTTTAATGGTGATTTCGGGGCCTATTTTTTATAGTTTGACTTTCAGATACTTATAATACTTACTTAAATTATTGTAGGTTATTGTGTGAGTAGTTTGAGTAAATTCTGCAGGTATGAAACCTTTAACGATATATCTAGACCATTGATTCTCAAAGTAGTCCAGGTGGACCCTCAGGGGTCCACGGGAGACTCGACGGGGCTCTACGTTAGATCTAATCTGCACATTTATTGGTAAGCGTAGCTTAACCTAATCGATCGACCTGTGCGGCTGTTATTATTTAGCCACGGGTCCCTCTGTTATTTTATTTGATACCCGAAAAAAAAAAAAAAACAATCGTGATGGTATGTTATGTTACACTTGTGGCATAAATTGGTTACAAAAACACTCCTAAATACGTATGAAACAATAACTGTAGTCAATCCAACATTAACCTCTTTCCTACCAATTTATGGAGGACAGACAGATTGATTAACTTCGTACGGTTTGCCTAAAACTAGGCTATCCAATCAATCTCTCTGTGGGCAGCCGTAAGGGTCATCTAGGGACCTTTATCAGTCGGAACTAAACAATCTACTATTATCTACAAAAACAGTGCTATTACCTGCGTGGTCAAATTGAACAACTTAGGGTAGGTCACTTGAGATTTCCCCCGCGACCATTCTATTGTCTATCGGAAAATCGAATGCGGCAGTTTTGCTATGTAGGTACTTGTACGTACGCCAGCACACCAAGCTACCCGAAACTATCAAATTTTCCCAATCAACTTTGACACTTATGCTTTAGCGATAAAGCTGAAAATCTATTAAAGAAATTTGACAGATTGTAGTAGCTTGATGTGCTGGTGTCTGTATCTGTCCTAAGAGTCTATAATATACAATATCTGTACATGGGATTCTCTTCTCCATTTTTAACGACTGCTGAGTCAAAATGTTCTCGTGGGATTGACTTATATGATCATAAAGGAAAGAGCAGGCTATGTTTAAATTACGGAAATCAGATAAAATAACGTAGCGCTTACTGACTTAATTTGAACCGCGGGTTAATTGCGTAACACATTACTCGTATCACACACTATCAGTAGCAATCGGTTAATTTATCTATTTAATACTTTAAGCACACAAATTACAGATGCAGTCTTAATGCCATTGGAATTTTCTACCAGTGGACATTTGGGTGATGCAGAGACAAACAGTAGTAGGTGCAATCATGAAAATTCAGGAATAAACATTTTTAAATGTAAAGATACGCATAAGCCTGGTGGTATCATGATGACAGTTCCAAAACATTTATTCCGTTATTTACGTTGTAGAGCAGACTCATTTTTCGAACATATGAACCAATGGATTAGCAATATCCTTTAAGATGATATAAATGATATACAGTATGGAAACCACATAAATATGCAATAAATTATACAACATACTTAACGACCTAACGACTACCTAACGGTTTTACTTTCCTAACGATGTAAAAAAAAAAAAAAAAATAACAAAATCGCTCGTGAGAAAAAAAATTGATGTTCCCTACATTTGTGTTCGCATAACTCGTCAAAATGTAAAAGCAGCAGATTCTTTTTCGCGACCGATTTCTTTCATTTTTTGTATATCGTTAGAAAAGGCGTTAACAAGTACGTGGTTTTATTGCATAGTGGTTTCAATACTATACAGTGTGAGATTGATAGTGTGTTGCGCAAGTAAGATGCTAGTCATACACGCACGCCGGTTGTGGATGGTTGTTGACACAATTAGGGTGCTGGTGAATTCAGAGATACAGTATTTATATCATCATCATCTGCCTAGCCTTTTCCCAAATATGTTGGGGTCGGCTTCCGGACTAACCGGATGCAGCTGAATACCAGTATTTTACGTGGAGCGACTGCCTATCTGACCTCTACAACCCAGTTACTGGGTAATACGATACCCCTTGGTAAGACTAGTTGTCAGACTTTCGGGCTACTGACGACTCGTAACGACTGTCAAAGATCCACGAATGACAGCCGGAACCAACGGCTTAATGTGCTTTCCGAGGCACGGAGGGGTCTTGGTATATGAAGATGGTCACCCATCCACGGACCAATCGCGGCAAGCGTAGCTTAACTTCATCGATTGACCCGTGCAGCCGTTATTACTTAGCGACAAGCCCAGATACAGTATTTATATACACAACATCGAACCTGTTTTCTCCGAAGGGTTAAACCGATGTGACCTGCAGTACCTACAGACGCCAACACATCAGGGTACCCGAAACTGTCAAATTCTCCGAAACTGTCAAATAAAAATATTTGATTAAATGTGGGTGTACTGTAGGTACACCTCTGCCCATCTCTTTCGGGAAACAAGGCGTGATATTATGTGATATGATTTTAAAGTGATATATCCCTGTGATAAAATGAATATCTCCTGCCACCACAATACACCTCTCCGCCATAAATGATGCAGGCATTGCGTCAAGCAGGTGGATCGTCCCCACTTCATTTTCCGTAATGAATATGAATATTTTCGCGAATGCATTGCGTGCCATGCGGCTTAATGGTTACGGCTCAGCTTTGTAGTGGCCTACGGTTTGTACTGATTCGTTTAATTTGTACGGATTTACTGAAAATTTGATTAAAAATAATCGTTGGCTGTTAATTGAAAGCGTCGATTGCGAAGCGTAGATCCATTGGGTAATGATGTTAAGGGCCGTTCCCGATTAAGTTTTGTATACGATAGAGAGAGAGATATATGTGATCTCTGGCTGCCGCTCAAAACCAGCGCTGGGGCTCTGCCTCGTATAGGGTCTTAGCATTATGCTGAGCGATGACCGTTTTGCGTGGATGTGACGCATGTGACGCATTCCCCCAACTTGTTATTTATTTTTGTGTTATTTTTATGCGTCATGTTTGCCGGAAATAAATTTATTTTCTTTCTTTCTAACTAACTTACTAAACTTTTAACTATAATATATGTCATATACAACATTGTTTTTAATATAATGCAAACCTGAATATAGTTTGTTCAGAATAAGTTACTGAATCGATTCCAATAATTTTTACACCATGTTATATTTTGTCCCAAAAATATTTATAACAGGTAACAAGTTGGACACCGAGCGACACTTAGTACATATCCGCAATCATATATGCGCTCAACACAGGTCACAGCCGGTCGGCCGGCGGTGCGTGTTAAGTGGTAACCAACTTTTTGTAAGGACAAGCAGTTAACATAACAAGCTTATAACTTAGTGATTTTTCATGATACAGTTTTGAAATTTGTGCATAGATTTGTGCATAGATTCTTTACATAAAAATACTAGACACGTGTTTCGGGTTTTGCATATACTAAACATAATGATGTATATTTAAAGCAAAAGCTTCCTACGTCACAGAATGAAATGTTCCATCCATGCTCTCAAAACGTTATGAAAATACGCTCTGAAACTGAATGAGTTTAGCTTATCTAAGCCGAATTGAATAGCTGTCAGTGTCAATATTACAAACTAACAGTGCCCCGCGGTTTCACCCTCGTAAGTTTCAATCCCGTGAGAACTATCTGTGTACCAAATTTTATCCAAATCCGTTCGCTAGTTTTTGCGTGATTGAGTAACAAACATCCAAACATCTTCACAAACTTTCACGTATACATATAATATTAGTAGGATTCCTCTACAATCATGACACTGACAGCTTTTGAATACGGTGAGATATGCTGATTACGTTCAGTTTCTTTGGTAAAATTCGCCCTAAAGGGAAGGACTTCCTGCCAGATTCTGGGTTTCCCGGAAGCTGTAACATGGTAAATTTCAAGTCTCGAGGGAAAATATGTCATCGCTTGCGGGGGGATAGTGGCCAAACATGACTCTAACAAATAGCTATAAAACGCTTTAGTGCCTACGGCAGTAGTCGAAGATTACCTACAAGTGTGTAAATAAACAGTATTCCTGTGCCCCAGAGCCCGAGATGACGGCACGTGAGTGGTACCCAATAGTGAGACCGAAAGAAATACAGAAATAAATTCAGTCCCCTTGTAGCAATAATATATTACATCAAATTGTTCCTAAACAAACGCTACTAAAAGCGTTCTTGATGTAAATGAAACAGCCAGATAATTTTATCTACAAATATTAACCGACGTACTCTAGGGAATAACGTTCATCCCTTAAAGCTGAGGTCTTGTCTATGGGCGATGACCCACAGAAATGAGGTTCGTTGTGAAAGGTTATCTTTAATCTATTATTTAGGGAGGCTTGTTAGTAATAGTGGCTTAAGCATTAGGCCTTTAACCCTCTGCCGTGGTGATTAGGAAGTTCCTTTTCTGTGCGGATTAGCTTCATCCCTTTTTTTGGGCTAATTTATCAAATCGGTTGTTTGTGAAAAGAAGTTGAGAAACTCAGTCATGGGATAGAAAAAAAAATAGTTTCTTTTTGCGTTAAGTTCCACTGCTGGATAAGGCCTTTTGCACAAGGGCTTTCTATGTATATATGGTACGGTGTATAAACCGTGACGTAAAAAAAACGTGTCCTTCAACAAGCTTCCATTGTGATCCATACAACACTGACGATACGTGCCTACACACGGCGTATAAAGGTACATTCAGTAAGTACAGCACATCAAGCTACCCGAAACTGTCAAATTTTCCTAATCAAATTTGAACCTTATGCTGTAGCGATAGTTGAAAATCTATTAAAGAAATTTGACAGATTGTAGTAGCTTGATATGCTGGCGTCTGTACATATGAATTGAATAAATCAAATTGTACCTGTCAGTATATGAGCCCACAACCTCGTGCATGAGAAGAAGCCTTTACCACTGGACCCTCACGACATTAATCATTCCCTGATGTGTACCCACAAAATAATACTGTAGTCCACACTTTCTCCCACAACATGAGGAACTTAAATGAAAATACAATTTTGTGGGTAGATGTTGATATTACAAGCAGACGTTAACATCTGTATACCATACTATAAAAGAAATCGTTTCTACATTTTCGTTTGCTGACAGAATCATAACACTTCTTCTTGTTATACCGAAATGGGGAAAAATAATAATATCTAAATAACAAAAAGATATGTGTTCTGCCTCTTTATCTTTTCAAGATAAAAGACGACTCTATACGGACAGGTTAGGGCTACCATTTATAGTCGTGATTTTTGTTCTGTTCATTTTGTCGCTCTAAAGATTTGATGGCGTTACATTTGTGTACATTTGTCAATAAATAATCTCATATTATGGCACATAATATGTTAAGATCGGGGAAAAAGTTTTTTATATAATATATTTGTGACATTTTGTTCGATACTTTGGTGCCATTTTGTAGGTAGTGACATAATCAATAAGAAAAAAGACTTCTGATCAAAAAACTGCTACAAGTAGTTTTGACAGTACTCTCTTGATGTTCTAGCACTACCTAAAGAATTCTGAAGAGATCAAAACAGGTGAAAATCTGAGGATGCAAGGTCAGAACTATATGGTGGATGCATTAACATTTCCCAACCAAGCTCTCTCTGTGGTTTGGCATTATCATGGTGAAAGACCACACTCTTTCAGTTGATCAATTCCGGCATTTTTTTCTCAATTTCTTGCATGAGTCTCATCAGCTGTTGGTAGTAGAGATCCGCATTGATGGTTAGGTCCGGCGGTAAAAGCTCATAATGAACGATGCCGTCCAATCCCACGATAAACTCAGCGTCACCTTATTGCGGAATAATCCGGGTTTCACTATAGTCTGTGGAGGTTGACTGCCTTTGACCGTGATCTTTTTCATACAACCTTGTCGCAGGTGATCTATTTTTTATCAACAGTGATGAATCTTTTCAAAAATGTTTCGGTTTCATTACGTTTCAATAGAGAATTGCAAATGAGTACAGTGAGCTCGTGTGGCACCCAAATATCTAGTTTTTTTGTATAGCCAGACTTTATTATATGAGTTAAAACTATATTCTGGTCAACCCTTCACTCTTTAGCGGTGTCGTAACTACTAACATCCCGATGCTAGTTTCGCAGCTTGTGTCGCATTTTTCTCTTTTGTTGTAATAAAACTTCAAAATGTATCGAATTTCTTCGTTAAATTCACACATTTTGGCGGAAAGAAAAACAGCTGAAAAGTGGCGGAAAATAATTTTTACTTTTTCTTTTTATTTTTTTAAATGTCATTTATTTAATGGTATCAAAACCAGCCAGATACACACGGTACAGTAAAAGAGATTTGACTACAACTTTGTACCTATAAAATCCCCGACGCGTAGAGTTTCTATTGTTACATGAGATCATAGAGGCAGTTCTTGTATTTTTAAGAATGTTCGTTCATTTCATCTCAAAATATCAAAATAAAACCTCTAAAATAATAAACCGAAAGAACAATAAAATTATTCGGACGAATGATTTTATTTATTTTTATTAAAACTTTATGCACAAGTAAAAAAAGTACTGTAAAAAGGCGGACTTAATGCCTGAAGCATTTTCTACCAGTCAACCTTAACCTATAATTTTATATCTTTTTCGATTTGAGGCTACCTATTTAGCCTACCCTAGCTAATACAATACAATAATATAAATATTTCTTAGCAATTTGAACAGCAAGCAATAAAGTTAATTTGACACTATTCTAGCAATGATAGCGTTTTTCAATCTCTAAGATTTAATATTTTTAGACAGTTTTAGATTTTAAGACTACAAAAATTTGTAAAAAATCTTCTTGACGGGAGGGGTCACAGTACCCAACCAAAACAAAACACAATCTTGACCACACCAAGATCAACTAATCCCCTGCCATCCCTGGCAGCCAGGGAAGTAGGTCGTACTAGATAGCTTTATCTCCCCTGAACTTGCGAATACTTCGGATTGTCCCGAGCTACGTTCATATATCCTACGCCACTTTGCGTGTTTCGCTATAATTTCGGAGAGATTGTATTGTTCAGGGGAATAATACGAACACTGTGTATAATGTGTGTAATAAAATTTGCTCGTTTATATGTCTTGCGTGCGTAGATGAAAAACAGATTAAGCTGTGCGTGTTGATTTGTGAATTTTTCTGGGATTTGTTTGTTGTTCGTTCTTGTGTGGTACTGATGTTAGCAACTGCGTGTTAACTAGGATACTGCTTTTCTTAATAATTTCTTGTGTAAAGATTAATTAGGTTGTAAACAACACAACGTATCATCTAATTTTAGTATAGAGTGGCCAATTCGAATGTATACAAATATTTTTGCCCGCCATTTTCATTTGGCGCCAAATTCTGCGGTTTTTGGATATCCACTATTTAGTTAAAATGTGGCAAATTTGTTATATACATTGGGAGCATTTATAAATAGATAACATTTTTATTATTGTGGTGACGAACATCCTTTGTTCACCCAGACAGAACTCCTAAATCCTTATTGTCTGACTGGTTAGGTGGAGTAATTCAATATTCTTCCATAAGGCCACAAGACAGCTGCTACTTTTACCGTGACTAGTTATCCCAATAGTGTTAAGTTTTTGATTTTATTGTGTCATAAAATCAATCGAATAGTGGTGGCCCAGTGGTACGAGTATCAGCCCCAACATACGAGTTTTATTACTATATTACTTAGTTGTTGTTGGTCGTGAGTTCGAACCCAGGTAGGCACTTTATTTTGTAGATTTTGACGGCACGGTTGGTGCAGTGGTTAAGCGATTGACTGCTGCGCTGCGTGTCGCGGGTTCGATTCCCGCACGGAACAAATATTTGTATGACTTCCAAGTAGATGTTCCAGGTCTGGCTGTTTGTGTATGTGAGTTTAAATGTTTGTAAACGCACCCACAATAGAGGAGAAATTCCTAGCGTGGTTCAACGTTTCTTAAAGAATAAAATAATTTAATTTCATCACCACTGCACTGCTCTCAAAACAGTGAAGGAAAACATCGTAAGGAAAACGGCATGCCTTAGAAAATTCGGAGACATGTGGTACGCGGGCCCAGTGCGCGTTGGTGCCCGCACTGGGGCCGCTGGTCGATTATGGCCCACTCCCTCTCATAGTTAGGAGGCCTGTTTCAAAGCAGTAGGCTTATATGCTGATTATGCTAAAATCAATCAGTTAGACCCAGAAATCATGTTGTTCCAATAAGGTGTAGCCAGAAACCATACAGCACGAAACAAAATAAGAAACATTCCTCAAAATAAGAATGTTTCCGAAACAATAAATTCGTGGAATGCTGACAATAATTAACCTCTAAATTCTTCAGATTCGTCAGGCCCTGACTTTTTTCTAAAGGTACGAGTCATAGTCGATTTTGAGCAGAATACTTGTGAACCCGATAGTGGAATACCTAATGAAGTATGCGAAAATGTATCGAAAAATACGATGAAAAACTAAAACCAGCAAAAAGGTGTAGATTTGGCTGATGTCATTTTTCACAGAAAATTGCCAAGCCTGTTTTCTATCAATCAAAATCAATCAACTCAGCCTATCGCAGTCTACTGCTGGACATAGGCCTCTCCCAGACTGCGCCACAACACCCTGTCCTCCGCCTTCCGCATCCAGTCTACCCCAGCCACCTTCTTTAGGTCGTCCGTCCATCTAGCTGGGGGCGTCCCACACTACGCTTGCCGATACGCGGTACGCGTTTTCTATAATTATGGGAAATTCTCTTGTAATTTCTGTTTGTAATAACTATTATCACAATTTAAAATTGTTTATATTCGAATTGGCCACCCTGTATTAAGTATTAGGTTGTCTCATAAGCTCTTGCCATATTTTATTTTTCTCGTATTTTCTCGTATTTAAACTAAAGTGAATTCAAGAATCTTTATAGTAAGGATGAGTATCTTTTATGGTGAGGGTATAAATAGACGCGGACGCAACGCAATAATTAGTCTTTAGTGAAAATGGATCAGCGTCAACTGCGAGCTATTATGCTATATGAGCATCGACTTAAAGTCTCTTCAACAGAAACGGCTAAAAAGATTAACACTGCATTTGGACCGGGTACTAGTTACTATCGCGATCGGGTATGCGATCGGACTGTTCGTTTCTGGTACAAGCGTTTTGACACCGGTGATATAAGCTGCGAAT
Source organism: Eremobia ochroleuca (assembly GCA_949629135.1). Taxonomy (NCBI): domain Eukaryota; kingdom Metazoa; phylum Arthropoda; class Insecta; order Lepidoptera; family Noctuidae; genus Eremobia; species Eremobia ochroleuca. The sequence continues at coordinate 16,903,370 of OX451392.1, forward strand.
ATCAACCTCGCCCAGGCCGACCCACCAGCTTCGATGAAGATGGTTTGCGTCACGAACTTGAGCTACATCCAGACTATAGTACGCGCGATTTAGAGAAAGCGCTTGGACAATCCCACACAACTATATATCGGTATCTCAAATCGATGGGATATCGCAAAGTGATGTCACGTTGGACACCTCATGCGTTAACGGACCATGACCGGGCCGTTCGTGTGGCCATTTGTCAAAGTTTGTTACTTCGTCCGCACAGACGAGACTTTCTCAAGGACATTATTACATGTGACGAGAGCTGGATACATTATGAAACTAACACGCGTCATGCCTATTGGATTCCTCGCGGAGAAAATCCACCAGCCCAGCCTAAACTTAATGAACACGGTCGTAAGATTATGTTGTCTGTTTTCTGGGATTGGCAAGGAATGATTTTCTGGGAACTCCTCGAATCTCCTCAGACTATTAACGCAAATCTGTATACGCAGCAGCTTCGCAAACTATCAGAGATGTTAAAAATTAAGCGGCCAAAACGACTTGGAGTCCAACTTTTGCGACCTCATTGCGCCAAGTTAACACATAAACAGCTGGAGGAGCTAGGATGGCTGACTGTTCCACATCCACCGTATAGCCCGGATCTTGCGCTTTCAGACTTTCATTTATTTCGAGCTCTTAAATTTCATTTACTAGGAATAAAATTCGAAAATTCTGGAAGTATTAAAATTGAACTTGAAAATTTTTTCGATTCCCAGCCTGCATCATTTTGGGAGAAGGGTATTCAAATTTTGCCCAGTAGATGACTGACTGTTGTTGATAAAGAGGGAGACTATATAATTGATTCAATGTATTTTTTATTAATAAAAATTAATATTAATAATAATTTGTCTTTTAACTGGCAATAATTTATGACACAACCTAATACATAATATATACCTACCTAACCTACAGCCACAATATACTACTGTACCTAACTGATACCTGTACCTGCCTGATACCAGTGGCGTGCCTAGTGGTTAAACTTAGGGCAAGCCAACATACTAAAAAAAAAAAAACTAAGTACCTACCTACCGTATCGCCTGTCACAAGTTGTGCCTATCGACTGATTCGTTTTAGTTCTTACTAATATTCTTATTTGTTAATCGTAAGTTTTTGCTATTAGCAATTAAAATGAAATGTTTTTTAATAGCACCATTTTTTTCTTATATTATAAATTATATACTCAAAGTATTGGTAATCCTTTACAAAATCGCAACTTTTTCATTTTCATATTATCAGTTTCGTGTAAAATATGATAAGACGTATAAGAGCCATCTATTAACATTATTGGCACAACAGAGCTCAGAGTTAGTTCATATTTCACTCGCTCGCAACAGTCGCTATGGGCAAAATATTACAATCTGGCCACTAGATGGCGTACAAGTTATTGATTGATTTCTAACTACACATTGTTTACGATGTTGATAATATTTATAATTATAATTACTCACAATGTGAACAGCCATAACTCTTCAATTTTCGTTTCTTTATCACAGACAGATGACAAACACCACACACACGCACACGGAAGGCATGGTAAAAATTACTAGACAGATTTACTTTACCTTCAGTAGCTTTGATAAAAGCAGTTTTTTGTCAATTCATTTAGAGAACATGATCCTGGCGCCTGCTTTAATTTTTACGATTAATTAAGCGGCCTTTACAAAATATAAAAGTTATATATTCTAACTCAAAACGGCGTAATCAGTCGGCGTCAAAATTTGGTGAACGTTTTAATTTCTACCAACAGCTGTTTTTCTATTGCAATTTTCGATAATTCGGAAAGCCGTTCTTGTTCTTGAGTACTTATTTCTTAATTAAATATGTGTGAATACTTATTTAACACGTTCCGCGAAACAACTTGTCGCAGGAATGGTCACAAGTAAATGAGCTATCTTTAAAAGTTCCGGAAAGGCAATTTTCGACTAAAATGCCTATTACGTAATTTAGATTTCTGAGAAATAGGTACTCAAAAAGTAGGTTTAGGTGAAGTAATGAGATTATATTCGTCTGTAAAACTTGAAAGTATTTACCTTTCCGAATAAAGATTGCACATACTTTAATCCATCACAAGGCACATTTGCAAGCGTTTCCGAATTCATTTTAATGTCAATAGAAACTTTTTAATCACTTCAAAACAAAGATAATCACCGCAAAACTAATCACAACACTTCATTTCACAGAAAATGTCCAAGCAAAAAATGCACCAGTAACCGCTCGAAACGAACTTGAACTAATTTGAAATTGTATCATTCCATTCCATAGATCGAGCTTTGCACAGCGACGCGCTCATTCATACTATTTACACACACACGCTTCGCTATACGTTCCATTCATAAAAAATCAGAAGCCAGGCTTAAAAATCAGTACAATTTGGAAAATAAGTACATACTGATGTAATCAACAACGGGAACAATTTGTATACAAATAGTGAGCGGTCCAGAAGCCTCATAAGAAGCCAGCTGGTGCGAGCGAGACGGGACGATGTTTATTGTTGCGTTCTCGCAATAGCGGTATTGGAGAGGTTTGGCAACGGTGCGCGTGATGAAAACTGTGCGGGATTTAAATATTATTCTTCGAGTATGTAAACCTGGCAACCTTGCATCGAACGTATAGCAGGCGGCCGCCGGCCGGGGCGCGCAGTTTTTATTATTCTTATCAATTCTTGCGACATGATTGAGTTGGTTAATTTACAAGTTTACTTGTGTAGTTTTATTTTTTTAAATTTTTTATTGTTAGGCTCACGTTTGACTGAAAGCCGGGCTTTTCGGCTTTAATGAAAGGAACGCCCCTGCCTGATACCTGTACCTTCCTGATACCTGTACCAACCTGATACCTGTATCTACCTGATACCTATACCTACTACTGAAAACTAAAATATTTTACCCCAACACACCGCTAAAACTAACATAGATTTTAATAAATGAACCCCAACTTAAAACACATAACAAGCGTCAAAACTGACGTATTCGTTAGAGAACTGGTTTTTATTCCCCCTGGTCTATGACGTCACTGAACGAAACTCGGTGTAAACGAGGTCTAGCGAAGGACCTTTCAGGCTTTCAGTGTGAGCTCGACACCCGTGGGACTGAAGAATAGACTACAAATAGTACAATGTGGTGTTTTAGCACGTTACCAAGTTTCACCTCGTATATGTTTTTCTTTAATTTTTTTGTCATTTGAGGACAGTTCAGACTACGCTATTATATACAGCGGTTATTACAAGTTGTTATCAGTCTGTTAAACTACTAAAAATAGAAAACTGAATGTTTCAAACAAAATAAATAGCGTAAAAATTGGCACGAAATAAACTACCCTTAAAAAAAAGGCACAAGCAAGACGCGCGAATTAAGTAAGCGACAACGGAAGTATTTAAAAAAATAACTTTATTCCGACAGAGTTACAGCTAAACAGTTCTTCTCATCTCATAAAATATTGATCTTATATACTAACTTTATTGCTAACGTAGTACATGCATGGCGTGATCAGATATGACGCACGTCCTAGATTATTCTGGATGCTGATCAAGCAATGGAATGTTTGGAAATAATATGTCTAATAAATACTTATTGGCTGACAAAGCTAATATTGGTAGGTTGGGGTTCCTTAACTCCTCCCTCCCCAAGAGAGAAATTATCCGAAGGTGTCGCAGACAGTTTCGGAGAATTTCGACAAAAATTTATAAACTGGAATTTATACATTATAAAGATAAATACTGCTATTACAATAATCACATACTCGAAGATGGTCCATATACTAATTTCTATTGTCACTGTTTGGGTCGTATCGTCTATTTCACTAATTTTTGCACTTTGTAAAACTTCTTTCACATCACTGAAGTCCACATTTCTTAGATCCACTTTCTTTGACCTTCTCTGGATGTCCTGTTGTAGCTCTGGCATCTGGATCAATGGCAGCTGGATACTAGAAACTGTAGTGTTTGTGGTAGCGGCAACGATGACTTCGCCTATTTGTGTCTCGCATTGTTGACCTGGAGTCACGATGTAGGTCCCAAGAACGGTGTATTTCAGAATTTCTGTATCGCAATTCTCAGTAATGATGAGGTTTTCTTCTGAGTAAACCAACCATTGGTTGTCGGTTACTTTTTGTATCTTAGTTTTCTCTATTTCAATATGGTTCTGTATGCAGTTTTTGTAGTTATTCTTCATCAACATTATTTGTTCAATGCAGGTCACAGTTGGATACTGGGCTAAGTTAGTTTCAGCGCATAGAAATTTGTCCTTTTCAATCTCAGCACATGGGCTTACCACGGGCATGTATTTCAACCTATTCACCATCAGGTAAGGGTATTTGGGTATAATCGTAAAGGTATTTGGAGAATGGAATATAGGAATAGGTATAACCTTGTAATAATTATATGTTTCGTTATCTATTAGGGGGACTTCTAAAACAAAAACTAACTTGTTGTTATTTATGTATGACTTAAGTATAATATTACGTTCTAATTTTATTAAATTACGTTTGCTTACTGGATATATTGTTCTAGCATGTTTAGAAATGACTTCTAATGTATAATATAATTCTGTACTATTTATAATGGATTGGTGCAATGTATTTAATTTGCTAAAGGCTATTGCCGTCTCAATCTCTTGTATGGTTTCGTAACAAGTTCGAAAGTTATTTAAAATTTGATACATAGTATTCAATATTTGGAAAAGTTTGTTAAACCTGAACTCATGTTCAACTAATTTTTCCATTTCATTGGTATGTAAACCCAAGTTTTTTATATTTGAATTTATTATTTCAGAGTCGTTTACTAATTTATCAAAAGCCTTTTGCATTGATGATACTTTACGTTCGACTACATGCTCTTTGTTCTGTATCATTTGAATTTCTCTATCATATTTAATTGCATCATCTTCATCTAAATTTCCCGAAATAGCTTTTACAAGTGAGCCTAATGGATTGAATAAGGCTCGTTTATTCCTATAATGAAAAGGTAATATTTGAAAAAATCTACTCTTAGTTAAATTAATGAGATATTCGATTTGACTTTCTATTCCTACCGTTTCGTTACTAACTCTAATTTCCTTAATTTTTATTTTTAAATTACTAAAATCCCGAATATTATTATCTATTTGTAAGCCTAATGATTCTAAATCTATAGTTTTATATATTGTCCAATAACTATTCCTCTTCACTGCTACTCCCCGCTTTATCGCTGCTATCCCCGGATTCTGACCGAGGTTTTGAAGGTCCAGCGTGCATGTTGACACCACTAGTACCAGAAGTACCAGGCACGATCTGTGGAGGACGTTTTACATTTTTTAATGCTACTCTAGTTTTCCTTTTCTTTACTTCTACTGGTACTACATTTCTTTCGACTTCACCTATTACTTTAGCTTTTTCATATCGCGGTTTTTCTTTAGCTTTTCTAATCCTAGTATCTTTCATATAAATAGTATCGCCTGGCTCAAGTACTGGTGTCGTTTCACCACATTTTTTATTTATCACTTTAATTTTGTCGGATTCTAATTTTTCTGTTATGAATTCATAAAGTATTTTAAGGCGTTTTCTATGATCTAACAATAGTTTCTGAGTTAAATTCTTTTCTCTATCCACGTTAAATACATTATCTGAATAAGTGTGACCAAATACTAATTCAAAAGGCGTAAGGTCTGTTGCTGAGTGAATGGTGTTGTTATAGGCCATGATGGCGTAAGTCATAACAGATGCTGCATCTAAATCGCTTTTATCGTATTTTGCTATACGATAAATCTCGATAATGGTGGAATGAAATCTTTCTACTATTGCCATTGAACTGGGATTGTTTGGAGTCCCAATATGAAGTTCAATTTTGTACCAGCTTAACATTTCCTTAATCAAAGCATTATTGAATTCTGTCCCGGAATCACAACTAATTTTCCTAGGCAGACCATACATACTAAAGTATTTAATCAATGCCCTAACTATCTCTGGTGTACTCCTATTTGGTACCTCTATAGCTTGTGCTATCTTACTAAATGCGTCTACTATAGTTAAATAATATTTCCCTTCGATATATAATAAGTCCATAAAAGCTTCCTGAAAAGGGCCATCCTGCGTTTGTGTTAACTGAATGTAAGGTTTGATCGGCTTTCTGTCGTATTTCATGCGTTTACATGTTTCGCAAGCGTTTATGATTGCCGTAACTGTCTCTTTCATGTTTGCCCACCAATAATGTCGTTTAAGTTTAGTTAAAGTTTCTTTAATACCTCTATGACACGTTTTCCCGTCGTGGTATTTAAAAATAACTTCTTTTTGATCTTCTTCAGATTCTGTCAAATTTATAACTCTTTCTGTACATTCTGTTAGCTTAACAGAATCCTTTTTAAATAACTTAATTGCCATGTTTGAAAAAGTTTTTCTAAAAGATGGATGTTCAAAGTATATAAAGTACCTATGTTTTGGATCTATATACTCTTTTAAAAAGTCTTTAACTAATTTATCGTTATTTGTCGGTAAGTGCACTTCCAGAATTTTTTGTTTCTTATTAGAAATGTCTTTTACAGCTAAGTTATTTTTAAACCATGAATGAACTAAAATCTGTTTTGGTTTAGTATCGACAGCTTCGTTTAAAATAGGAATGCCTTCGTGTTCTCTATTTGAAACTGAATTGGCAGTGACCTCATCATCAGAATCCGAAAGTTCTATCGTTTCTATTGGAGCTTCGAGGTCTTGCAATTCGTTATCTATTATTTTTTGTATCCGTTCCTGTCTATCCCCTACGTTTACGAATATTGAATCTAAATCGTCGTCAATTGCATTAATCTTAATCCTAGATAAAGCATCTGCATTCGTGTTTTGGGGGCCCTTCTTATATTTTATTTCGAAATCGTACTCTTCTAACCTTAACCGCCATCGCGTGAGTTTACTATTGGGCTCTTTCAATGAATACAGCCATGCTAATGGTCTATGGTCTGTAAATATGGTAAATTTGTTACCATACAGATACGGTCGAAAGTGCTTAACTGCCCATATTATGGCTAATAGTTCCTTCTCGATAGTGCTATATTTTACTTCAGTGTCGCTCAAAGTTCTACTAGCATATGCTACAGGCTTATCTGATCCTATTGTTCCTTGTGATAATACAGCCCCGATTGCAAAATTGGATGCATCAGTGGTTAGAATAAAAGTTTTACTAAAGTCAGGAAACTGTAACAAAGGTGCATTTGTTAAAAGCTTTTTACAAGTCTCGAAACATTCTTTATATTCTTCATTAATAATAATTTTGCGACCTTTCTTTAAACAAGCTGTTAATGGTCTAGTTATTTTAGCAAAATCTTTGATGAATTTCCTATAGTATCCGATAAGTCCTAAAAAGCTTTTAATCTGTGTAACCGTTTCTGGTATGGGATACCTAAGAACAGCATCTATTTTATCATTATTTGGCTTCAAACCTTCACTCGTAATAGTATGCCCTAAGTAAAGTACTTCCTTTCTAAGAAAATGTGACTTATCTAATTGAACTTTCAAATTTGTTTGACGGAAGCGGTCAAAAACTGCTCTAAGTTTTTCTACATGTTCAGGCAAACTTTTTGAAAAAATGATGACGTCATCGAGGTATACTAGGCAATGTAAGCCTTGAAGGCCTCGTAGGACGTTATCCATCGCTCGCTGAAAGGTTGCAGGTGCTGTCTTTAACCCAAACGGCATTCTGTTAAATTCGTAATGACCTGAAGGTGTGCTAAATGCGGTTTTAGCTCTATCCTGTTCCTGGACCTCTAATTGATGATACCCGCTAGCTAAATCGAGGGTTGTAAAGTAGGTACTTTTACCTAGCATGTCAAATAAATCGTTAATGTTGGGCAAGGGATATTTGTCATCAATTGTAATTTCATTGAGCCGTCTATAATCAACTACCATCCTCCATTTTTGTTGGCCTGATGCGTCTAACTTTTTCGGCACCAAATGTACGGGAGCACTCCAGGGAGAATGCGATTCCTGGATAATGTTATCCCTTAACATTTTCTCAACTTGATTCTTGATTTCTTTTGTTTGAATAGGGGGTAACCTATGTGCCTTAATGTTTATTGGGTCTTCATTTTTTGTTCTTATTCTATGTTTAACCTGATTTGTGAAGGTTAATGGAATATTTTCACAATAAAATATATCTTTGTATTCCCTACAAAGTCCCTCAATAACCCTACGTTCTTCTGCGTTCATATGATCTAACTGTAATTTTTCTAAATTTTTTGTTAGCAATCTGTCCACTTCTATATTATTATCCATGAAATTAACACTAACAGATGGGCTCTGTATGTATGGATCTACTTGAAAAGGTCCCGTCACTACTAAATTCCTATTTTGATGACTGTAATTCTGAATAACAGTTGTTGCATAGCCTTTAACACACGTAACTAATGCGGCGGGCATTCGAATCCCTTCCGTAAACTGTTTAAAGTCTAGCACAGCTTCCCCGTCCAATAAGTTAACCGGGAGTCTTACTCTAATTTCACTACGAGATGGTAGATTATATACCTCTCTCATAGGTGGTGTATATACGATGGGAATCTCCGTATTTTTTAAATGTAAAATCTGACTTTCCATATTAATCTTTGCCTGTAATTGCTTCAGCAAATTGCTACCTATTAATCCGTCATACCTATCGTCGACACTGTAGACATAAAACTTATGGAACTCTTTACTTCTAAAGGTAACCGGTAATGGAATAACTGCCGTTTCACTATGAACGCTCGATGCGTGAGTGCTAACAACTTCGAAGGGTTCATACTGTAAATAATTTTTAAAATATTTATTCGCTAAATAAGGACTTATAAACGACCTAACACTCCCCGTATCTATCATGAAAACCGCTTTTAATTCTGGTATAACTATATGTGGTAAATTTAAGCGTTTATTGCAATTTATTTTTATTCGTTCCCTATGGTAGAGGCCATTATGCAAAAATTTCCCTCCCCGGGATCTTCATGGGGAAATTCCTGACCCGCGTTGTATGAATTACTTGAACTCTGTTCATTATTACTAGAATTATTTATGTAATTAACACGTCGCGAACTTGCAGTACGCATGGTGACGTCAGTATTCGCACCCGACGTAGATGCTTGCGCTGCAAAAGTTGATGTGCCCGGTGCATGTGCCGCGAACTGTTGGCTCTGTTGTGCAACCGGAAAAGATGACCTACTTGACTGCGGTGACGAATTATTATTGATTGTACGATTAAAACTATCTTGATTTCTTTGAATATTATTATGTTGCTTATAAAGCCTGGACTGATGCGAATTGTTCGATATAGATGTGCGGTTTGTTGCATTATTCGGTACATGTGTACTTGATACGCTATGCGAATCATTCTTTTGATTATTAGATTCAGCTGCATTTTGATAATTAGGCAAATAGGGTCTGTTAGTCCTACTAAAATTACGCCTGTCGTTTGTTTTAGCATCATAGACTGTCTGGAAGTTTTGTTCTTCTAAGACTATTTTTAACGCATCCTCTAGCATTGTAACGTTGCGCAAACGAACTAATCTAACTAGAAATGGTGGTAAATTAAACAAGAAAACATTCATCGCTCTGTTATTATAAATTAATTGCTTCGCCCTACGTAGAGAGTCATCAATGATTGTTTCTGATATTTTGGCGAATAAGACACTTCTCATCCGCTGTATTCTATGGCAAAAATCTAAATAACTTTCGCCCTTATTTATTCTACAGGATTCTAACTCCATTGCTAAACAATCCTCTGTGCGCGGATCACCGAAGTGTTGGTTTAATAACTCCTTCAGTTCATCCCACGTATCTATAGTGTCTCTTTCGCCTACTAAACTGGCTGCTTCGCCTGATAACCTACTTGTTACCACATGAAATAAATATTTATTTTGGGCTACGGTTCCTTGGAACGTGGACAATATGTATTCACATTTTTTTACATATAAAGGTAACGTTCTAGTGTCGCCACTGAATATTGGTATGATGTTAACCAACTCCTGTGGGACACGGGTTACGTTTTCCATTGTGAAAAAGTTATGAAAGTAACAAAGGAAAAGAGAAAAGAAAAAAAATTACACTAATGTGCTACTAAAATATTAATACAAATAAAATCTATGCAAATATTAGTACGGCGTTGTCCAATCCCTAATAATACACACACATAGACTTATTACAAGGTTGGGATATCAATGGAAGAGCTGAGGGGAAGGTGAAAAAGATTTACTCACAATTCCGCAGCTAGCTTCATGCTCCCTGAATTACTGCTGTGGCTGGTCCTCTTCCGTAACTCGAAGTGGCTTCTTAATGAATTTATTTGTTCGGCGATCTCTGCTAAACCGTAGACACGGACGTCGGCTGCTCCACGTAGAATTGTATACACGGCAGACTGACTACAGAGATCCTACCGGCTGCGCCAATTAAGTAAGCGACAACGGAAGTATTTAAAAAAATAACTTTATTCCGACAGAGTTACAGCTAAACAGTTCTTCTCATCTCATAAAATATTGATCTTATATACTAACTTTATTGCTAACGTAGTACATGCATGGCGTGATCAGATATGACGCACGTCCTAGATTATTCTGGATGCTGATCAAGCAATGGAATGTTTGGAAATAATATGTCTAATAAATACTTATTGGCTGACAAAGCTAATATTGGTAGGTTGGGGTTCCTTAACTCGCGCGGGGCGATGGTATCAACACAAACTTTATGGTATTCTTATAAAAATCGCAAATTATTTTTAAAGTTTTTAAAAACTAAAACCCAAAAGGTAGACTAAGCCAAACCAAAAAGCTAGACTAGATGTATTATTATTTATAAGTATTGAATATTTCATAAAAAAATCGGATTTTTTTGTAAACTATAAACTCTGAAAATTTTATTGATACTCGTACGAGTATAATATTAAAATTATCTTAAATAATAATAGTCACAACAACACATCAAATAACGCTTGTTGCATTGCCACGTTGGATGTCTATTACTAACCTTTGCATCGAGAACGAGCCAGAGCGGGAGTCACCCGTTTTGTCACGGATCTTATGAAAAAAAAAAAAAAAATAAGTTCTATGGCAATGATAATTGTTATTATCTTTAATTGTGTATGTTCAAAATACGTAACGTAGAATACGTGGATTCAATTCATATGATAACCTAATTGCCACATTGTATAGCATACAGCGATTATTGTCTAGCACAACAAAATCACTCAGAGTATATTTAAATGGACACGTTCCCACAATGCTATGCTATAAAATATTGGCTTGTTGTAAGCGATAAACTTGAGCGATTCTCTGAGCTATATCCTACGATTCTCCTGTCTGCGTTCTGTTATTTTTGTCCTTTTTAACAATTAATAATAAGCTGGAGTCAATTTCCATATTATCGTCATGGCTTGGCTTTCCACGTTAGTGAGTAACAAATCCATTGTGTGTGCACTTTATGACGGATTGTCGTCAAATAACTTGTTATACATAGTAGTCCGGCTTGCGATAGCATACTATTACACGCTCTATCGCAAGCAGGTAGTATAGGCTATAATTATATAGAATGGCGTTTATTAACGCCATGTTATAAAGTTGTAGCTTACGATGCAATATGCTTTATTATAAAGCGAAATACATAGTATAGTGTAGTCTGAACTGCCTTTAAAACCACGAGTCGGTTAACTGTGTTGATATATTTTTATGTTGCTTTAGTTCGTTATGTCTCACCACACCGAACTAAAAGCACACCACGCTACTTACTACATGATACATACTCAAGATGTTAGAATATTGATGACAAGACTAACAAGATATTTAACTGTAACACTACATCTAAGATATGGAAGAGCGGAATCTCCTAACTCAGGCATTGTTTGCCCAAAAGGAGGCTCCAAACACAATTCACTGTACAGACGCCAGCACATCAAGCTACTACAATCTGCCAGATTTCTTTAATAGATTTTCAACTTTAGCGCTAAAGCATAAGGTTCAAAGTTGATTGGGAAAATCTGACAGTTTCGGGTAGCTTGATGTGCTGGCGTCTGTACATGAAGCTTTTTCTGATAATAAAAATATATCTCATATTTTTCATTTTCATTTTCATCTAAAAGCGAAAATAATATCAATCGTATATGGTGTATTGTTCCGTGCCTCGGAAAGCACGTTAAGCCGTTGGTCCCGGCTGTCATTCGTAAATCTTTGACAGTCGTTACGGGTAGTCAGAAGCCCGAAAGTCTGACAACCAGTCTTACCTAGGGGTATCGTATTACCCAGTAACTGGGTTGTGGAGGTCAGATAGGCAGTCGCTCCATGTAAAATACTGGTATTCAGCTGCATCCGGTTAGACTGGAAGCCGACCCCAACATATTTGGGAAAAGGCTAGGCAGATGATGATAGGGTGTATTGTTAGTGCTGTATTTCACGGAAAAAGTACTTTAACGGGCCTAGTATCATTATGACGAAATGCTCTTTTAATGTGACAAGTTACCGACCTTCTGTAGGTTTAATAATAACTATACCAGCTTTTTACTGTCCCACTGCAGGACAAAGACCTGCCGTGCGATTCTGTATTATTATTATTCATTTATTTCGGAATCAAAAAATATTCCATATATTGTTAGTATCCATCTCACGTGAAAACTTGGGTGAAGTGAGCGTGGAGTGAGCTGTCATTCGCTAGGGACTAACACTATTAAGTGCTCACTTGACTTATGATTTCACGGTGATATTTTTACAGAATCGACCGGCTGTTCTCATACAGAGAAGGCTTGAGCTTGAGAAGTGTTGGCAATTTCAGAATTATATTAATTACTAGCTGTGCCTGCGAATTCATTCGCGTAGATGTTGGAAAACAAATTGGATTTCATGGGTTTTAATTTTTTTTTTGCGCGGTGTTGAATTCATTTTCTAAAATAAAAGCTGCCTAAATTACTTCTTATAACTGCCATGAAAGTCCCGTCGAAATCGGTCCAGCCGTTTCAGAGATTAGCCGTAAACAACAGACAGACAGACAAAAATTAAACTTTTGTTTTTTATATAGTAAAAAGTTGCTGTTATTTTGACATTACATACAGACTCTTCATTTTATTTATTTGTATAGATAAGTCCTGGTTTTCTGATGATATTTTCCCTTCCCCGATGCCAGTGATGTCCAAGATAAACTTACTACTTACAAATTCAAAAAGCCACATTGGCATATATCCCGGTTTTGACCCAGCAACCTCGTGGACGAAACACGGCCTACGACACAGATCAAATAGTTTTTATTTTTATTTTATCTTACCCATTCATTCTGTATACTGCCGCGGTCCCTAGGTCCCTAGGCAGTCAACCCGCTACCAACCCAGCTAACCACCTAATCTTTTCACAACTATGAGCTATTCTCACGACTATCATTTGTTTTATTTTCCTTAAATAAAAATACACACATCAAAAGTATAGTGTAGGGTCAAGTACATTTTTAAGTATACAAAATTATCTAATTATTATTTATCAAATTTAGTCTTCCAGACTGGCTTCTTACTTTAACTCATATGTTTAAGTTAACTACTTATCCCTATATTTTGTAAAAATTAAGAATAATTGCAATTTTTGTAAATTGTGGGAAATTAACCTAAGTTAATGTTGTCAATTAAATAGCAAAAAAAGGCAAAATGAAGATTATTTAATTTTTTATTGTAAAGATAAAAAAAAACAATAATTCGTGTTTCCACGATTGACACGAATCACAATCACAGCGATTTCGCATGCTTAAAATCAGTTCATCAAAATCACTTTGAAGAATGACCACCCACGTATTTCCAACAAGACAAAAAGTTGTTTTGGGGTATGCACAGTATCCATATTCGGCAGAAATCTTCTTTGGAGCATATCCCACGCGCGCTCAATTAGGTTGAGGTCTGGCGATTGAGCAGGTCACGGCAGAACATCGGCAAGATTGAGAGCGAGCATCGGCAAGAGTGAGTGTTACGACTCTAGCCGTGTGTGGACGTGCATTGTCGTGCATTAGTCGAAACGAATCACCCAATCGGCTTCGTAAAGGGATGGTCACGTCTGAAACAATCTTCTCCGCATAAATCTGGGCATTGAGGTTGCCCTTGACCCAAATGAGATCGGTTATTCCACCAATCCAAATAATGAACTTTCTGACAAAATTTCAAACGTTCTTGACGTCCAGAGGTCCTCCAAACTCGAGTACGTCTTGTATCCGGCCTCATACCGAAACGAGATTCATCGGAAAAGCAAACACAACGCCACTCTTCTTACTCCCAATTTCTGTGTTCGCGAGCCCATTGTAAACGGGCCCTACGATTGCAAGGTGCTCTAGATGGAACTCTCAGCGACCTTCGGTAACGCAGACCCGCTACACTTAAACGATTTCGGATAGTTTCGTCGCTTATCAGCAAGCCTGAAGAGCTGTGGAGCATCGTAGCCAACATCATGGTGGTCATGGCACGATTCCGTCGAGCAGTATTTTGGATGTACCGGTCCTGTCTACGAGTGGTGATGCGAGATCATCCTCCATGTCGCTCGGCCACGCTGCCCGTGATATGATAGCGTGTCCAGAGGCGGTTTATGACACTATGTGTTGTGCCAAAAGTGACAGCCACAGTACGTTGCCCGGAACCAGCTTGCAACATTCCGACGGCTCTCATCATCTCTTCTCGTATCAAATGATGTCGTCGCTCCATATCAATGCAATTTTTTTCATTTCCGATGCAGAAATTGTAATGGTTTTGTAAAAACGCTATTACACAATTTTATAGGAATCCTAATTGACAGTTGATTTTCTATTTTTAATCAAAATTTAAAGAAAAATCTTTATTCAAATAGTGAACTTAACTAAAAAGAATCAATAACGACCCAAAAAAGTTAAAATAATAATAATTAATTGCGGCGATACTCTCCAACGTACTGGACCGCTAGACACTTTTGATGTGTGTAGTTGAAATCATTTACATACTGTACTCATTACTAATTAGGATAGAATTCATTTATTTTATTTACAGGCTAAAGTTTAAATTCATAATATTATGTACAGACGCCAGCAGGTCAACCTACCCGAAACTGTCAGATTTTCCCAATCAACCTTGAACCTAATTCTTTAGCAATAAAGTCGAAAATCTATTAAAGAAATCTGACAGATTGTAGTAGCTTGATGTGCTGGCGTCTGTACAAGTATATAAAAAAAGGAAGAGCTCTTAACACATCTGTCTGCAAAGCAAAAGTGAACTGATAACAATTGGACACGCTCGTTCCATCATAGCCCGTATCCCTCGCTTTCTATCAGGCGCGATGGAGGCCAAGGGCAGGCCATTTAGCAATAAAGAAAAAAAAAAGCCCTCTGCGTCGCTGACAACGGGGAAAGTGTGTAGAAGTCTGACAGCATTGCCACGTTTGTTGGTGCCATGCATGTTGATTCTTTAGCTTAAAAATAGCCCTGGCCAGTGGTCGTGAAGAATGTTATATTGTAGAATACGAGTATTATAGAATTGTAGAAGAATTCTTCAAGAAAATTAGGTTTTTACTAAAAGTTACATAAACCGTTACAGTTGAAACGTGGGTATTTAAGTTAGCTTAAAATTCTGCATCAATATGTATGCAGAAGTTGGTCTTGCTCTTGCTAATGAACTAAGACTTGTTGAGTTCCTAGTCAAGTAGGGTTGTTATGTGGTATTTCCCCACTGCCTTGTGACTTACTTATTCAAACTTCCATCCTCTATTTAAACCCTTTTAGGAAAGGAATTTCCAAAAATTCTACCTTAGTGCTCACCTTCGTTGTAGGTGGAACTCTTGTACAACATTTGTTGCTTCGAGGCTTAGCGGTTTAGGCACTACGTTGTCTGGTGAATGAATGAATTTAACAATTTTATTAAGTGCAAGATAAGTTTAATAGTATAAGTTTTAATACGACACTCGGCAACTTATTCCTTTTGCAAAAGTTAAAGGACACAAATACTACGATCTAGGCGACGAATTCAAGAGATTAGAATAGTGCTAATAATAGAGTATACTGCCTTTGTTATGAACAATATGTGGATTATATCTAAATGTAAATGTTGAAATTTTACAAAGAGTGACACTATGGACGATCTTATCGCTAAAAGCGATCTTTTAAAAAGGTTGTCTTTAAAAAATCGGAAGGATTAAAAAGAGAAGGAGAGAAATCGAATAATCTAATTTGTTTGCAATGGGAAATAAAATGTGTTAATCAATAATATATATTATAAAAGAAAGTGTACAATGTGCGTGCCGTTAAAACTCACAAATGAGTCCCGGTAGGATCTAGGGAGTTATATGGTGTGGTAACCCTCTATCTACTGTCCATGCAGAAGGTTCCCGTTTTAACCTAAAGGACATGCTTTTAAAAATGTAAGGGCTGGAATTTTTGCCCGCTAGAAATTACTAGAACAGTCCAGAACATTCGAGAGTATTCGAGAGCATTCCACAACATTCCAGAGCATTTTGGAATCTCATATCAACTCTCTGAGCGAAGCCGGGTATCCCAGCTAGTTTGTAATATATAAATATAATATGGTTCTATTAACTATAAAATACCTTTTTATTATACTATCTGCTCTACCCTCTCTGCTCTAATATCTTCACAAAATTCAAGCATCCATAGCTAAGTTGCTAATCCAGCCTAAAACCAAAATTCTTTCAAAACTAGGTACTTTCACCTAACTTCGCCTAAGACCGATATTATAAGCCCAATCTTTCTCAGAATACAGCTAAGTACTAAACTGTTTACAACTACTTAACGAGACTTTTCCCGACAACTTTAGTATAATTATATATTCCCCTTATCAAACTAGTCTGGAAGTTTGTGAAGCTAGATTAAGTTAGAGTTGTGCCTAGCCTGAAGACGTTAATAGTTTGTTGGTGCAACAATAGTGCCCGCATCTGAGCCCGACTTGCCGAGATTAGGGCTTTCGTACACAAATAATACGATATACCTAAGTGACGTTTACGTTGCATTGGATACTATGGTGGGTACAACACCTGCACATTGCGATACTCTAAATAATGTGATATACTTCTACTATTGTTTACATTTCTTTTTCATTTGCCCCACACAGGTCTGCTGCAGAAGAATAAAAAGAAGTTTCTTAAGAAATAAGCAGTAACTTTGTACTCAATACTTATACATATATGTAGTATCTGTATATTTAATTGACCACGCAGATTTCCTTCACCCACTCCCTAAGTTCCCCAACTCAGTTGCAACTATTGGAAGAGTCATAATCAAATCTGGACATACAAGCGGCTTAACTAAGTAAGACACTCAATTGCAACGGCCAGTCAATAATAGACTGGGTGACTTGGGATTCTTTGTGTTTTGGGTAGGACTAAGAATCCCTAAGAATCCCTAAGAATCCCTAGAAAAACCATATTGTAATCTAACAAACAAACGTAGCGAATATCTTTATACGTAAACACAATCTTGAGGCGACCGTCTGGTCGACGGAAAACCAGTAAAGTACTGATTTATTAAACATTCCGGCTGAACAGACATTCCTAGCGTGTTCCAACGAGTACCTCTTTATTTATCACTGAATTTACATGCTCGCTACTATTTCGTTTTAGCTGCATTTTATGTTTTTAGTATTTTTACGCAAGTACGTACTTATGATGTTAAAACATAATAAGTAAGTTGTAGCTTGTAGTTGAAAAACTACAACAGGCGAGTAAATCAGTCATGCAGCAGTACAATTCAAGCAAAAACACAAAAAAACAGCAGTCAAATTTGAAGATCTACGAGTACAGGTTTCCAAATTCGATTAAATAATAATAGAGTTGGTATACCTCTATTATTTATTAGCTTTCTAAAACCACATTCAATGCATTTTTATAACTATGTATTCCTAAGTCTTATGTACAATTTATTTCAATCCTTTCCTTGCCTTATTAATGGGACAAGACAGCGGACTTCTTTATAATTGGGAATTGATTTAATCTCTATCGGTGCGAGAGCGTCCAGTCTGGAGGCGAGTTCTACAGGGCCGTACAGGGTGGAGTGCGGCCTAAATACAAATATTACCATAATTTTAGAAAAAACTAAAATTTTATGCTAGGCTGATAAAATTTTAGTTTTTTCTAATTCACATTTGACTGTTCCTAATACAACGTGTAACATTAAATGCGCAAAACCTCATACACCGCAACTGATATTTAATTAAATTGACCTATTTCAGAGTGAAAATAAGTCATTAAAAAAAAATTAAAGGTTTTATGTGCTGTTTTAGTTTTACTGACCATTCTGATCGTTTCTTGCGTCTGCGACGACGCTTTATCGAGGGAGGAGTCGTAACCGGGCCGCTGCGCCACGCTGACATTGGCTTACTTGACCTATTAATAAATAGACACGGCAACGTTTTTAATGAAGATTTTTTGAAAAATGTGACTTTTATTAAAAAGTGGTTCAATAATTCTGCTCGTTATTCTGATCAAACTATTTTCAGGTTTCGCGCATTTAACGTCACATGTTGTATATTTAGGAACAGTCACATTCACATTCAAAATGATTTCGTTTCTTTCGTATACCTTTAGGTCTGGCCAGGACCAACGAAAAACAATATTACATAGTCGACTAGCATTTAAATTCTGTTTAGTTTTTCGGACCCGAAATTACGGTTAAAAAACGTTAAAACAACGTCACTGATATACTTTACACAATCCCATTAATTTAATAATTGAACAAACTAAATTTTAGCATTTAAATCATATCTTTGAAAACTCAAAAGGCGCAATTGACCATCAGTTAGTAATATTATTAATTACTTCAATTAAATATTAAGATTTGTAACTGCGCCTTGTACGAATTAATTTCATTCAATATTATTTTGATACACTAAATTAATTTGAATTCGTCGCGTGGTTATTTAATGATATCCATATATCATCATCTGCCTAGCCTTTTCCCAACTATGTTGGGGTCGGCTTCCAGTCTAACCGGATGCAGCTGAATACCAGTATTTTACATGGAGCGAATGCCTATCTGACCTCCACAACCCAGTTACTGGGTAATACGATACCCCTAGGTAAGACTGGTTGTCAGATTTTCGGGCTTCTGACACCCGTAACGACTGTCAAAGATCTACGAATGACAGCCGGGACCAACGGCTTAACGTGCTTTCCGAGGCACGGAGGGGTCTCGGTATGTAAAGATGGTCACCCATCCACAGACCAACCGCGGCAAGCGTAGCTTAACCTGATCGATCGACCTGTGATTTAATAATGATATCCATATATAATTTATTAATAATATAATATACAACATTATTTTTAATATATGAAAAACCCGAAACACGTGTCTAGTATTTTTATGTAAAGAATCTATGTACAACATTTCAAAACTGTATCATGAAAAATCACGAAGTTATAAGCTTGTTATGTTACCTGATTGTCCGTACAAAAAAGTTGGTTACCACTTAACACGCGCCGCCGACCGATCGGCTGTGACCTGGTTTGTGCGCGTATGATTGTGGATATGTACATAGGTCACTCGGTAAGTCTTGTCGTTTTACTTCTAAATTTTATTGTTTTTCAAAGTAGTTACCGTCACTGAACACACACTTATTCATGCGCTCAAACCACTCATTAAACCAAAGAGATTCCACTTCTCTTCGGGGATAGAAGTACAGATTTCGTCCCAAGCAGTCAAAATCTCTTTGTCTGAAGAAAACTTGCGTCCTTTTAGTTGATTCTTTACATATGGAAAGAGGGCGAAATCACAGGGCGCTAGATCAGGACTGTAGGCTGGGTGATTTAATAGTCCAATACCGGAAGACGCCAGAAATTCAGCAGTTTTTTGAGCGCGATGAGGCGGTGCGTTGTCATGGTGAAGCAGCCATGAGCGCAGTTAGCTTTTTGGTCGCAATTCCTTAAGTGTTTCCATTAGCGGGATCAAGCACGATTGGACATACTATTCAGCAGTAACACTGCGTTGCGTATCTAAAGGAATGGTCTTTATTATACCACAACGGCCAAAAAAACAACTAATAATTTTTTTTTAACTGAACGTGACTTCTTAGGCATCGTTGGATTATCTTCATTTTCAAAAATCCTTAGACGACTTTAAGACTTTGTTGGAAGGTCATAATAATATATCCAAGTTTCATCCCCTGTCACAATTGCAGACACCTCAGAAGAACGCCCTGATTTAAATTTGTTAAGCATTTTTTTACACCATTCTACACGCTTGTTTCTTTGATCGTCAGTCAGATTGTGGGGGACAAAAAGTGTACAAACTTTATGTACATGCAAATGTTTATGTAAAATGTTATTTACAGCCCATGCAGAAATGCCGAGGATTTCCTCAATTTGCTTGTATGTGATTCTGCGATTCTCTTTAATTCGTTTTTCAACAGCAGCGATTGTTTCGGAGGTCGTCACCCCACTCGGCCTTCCCGGACGCGGATCGTCTTCCAGATCAAAAAGGCCTCTTTCGAACTGTTTATACCATCGCTCGACAGTCCTGAGGGATGGTGAAGTATCGCCCAATAAACGTTGCATTTCTTCGTGGCATTGTTTTCGAGACAAGTCACGTCGAAAATTGTAATAAATAATCGCGCGAACTTGAGAGCTCGTAAGAGATGCCATACTTACACTTTCACACGTGTTATCTCAATAACTATTAGACGGCAACTGACAAGTTTCGACCTGTTAACATGTGTATGCACGCACTATACGTAGGTATCAAAAGAAATTAATAGCTTGTAAAAATTGTGCTAAACGACAAGACTTACCGAGTGACCTACGTACTTATTAAGTAGTATTTAATTACTAACCCTTAGTTGATAAGTTATTGCCGTACTAACCATTGGACCAGTGTTGTCAAAATTAATAAATAAATTATTATTATTATTATTAGTGTCGCTCGGTGTCTAACTTGTTAGCTTTTAAATATTTTTGGGACAAAATATAACGTGGTGTAAAAATTATTGGAATAGATTCAGTTAGTTATTCTGAACAAACTATACGAGAATTCAGGTTAGCAATATACTAAAAATAATGTTGTACGAGTGTATTTTATTTAATAATATCTTGTTGAGCGATTTTTTTAGAATTCCCCTCTTTAAAACTCAGTTGAATTTCCGGTTTGGTGCGGATTAGTTGGGTAAGCCTAACGTTTTCAATATTATGATCCACCGAATATCAATATCATGGTGTATATCATCTTCATTAATTTTATGCGATCAACAGGGAGCAGTGGTGGTTTAGTGACAATGGCCCCTACTTACGTTGTTGGTCGTGGGTTTGAATCCAGGCGCTTTACTTAGTGTAAATTATTTCATGACCACTGCAGCTCTCAAAACGATGATGGAAAACATCGTAAGGAAACCGACATGTCCTAGAAACCAAATTCAAAGACGTGAAATCTAGCCCGCTTGACACATTACTGCCCACTCCCTCACGAAGAGAGGAGGCTTGTGTTCCAGCAGTGGGGAGACACTATAGGCTGATTATGCTATGCCATCAAACCACTCTTACCTTACAGCTAGTACATTTTGGCTGGAGTATTATTTGGTACTTATATAAAAGACTTGCGTTATATCACAAAATTGAAAGGTATAGAAGGCTCATGGTGACGGGCCCGTGGCTAAATAATAACAGCCACAAAGGTCGATCGATTAGGTTAAGCTACGCTCGCCGCGGTTGCTCTGTGGATGGGTACCATCTTTACACACCAAGACCCCTCCGTGCCTTGAAAAGCACGTTAAGCCGTTGGTCCCGGCTGTCGTTCGTAGATCTTTGACAGGCGTTACGGGTAGTCAGAAGCCCGAAAGTCCGACAACCAGTCTTACCTAGGGTATCGTATTACCCAGTAACTGGGTTGTGGAGGTCAGATAGGTAGTCGCTCCATGTAAAATACTGGTATTCAGCTGCATCCGGTTAGACTGGAAGCCGACCCCAACATAGTTGGGAAAAGGCTAGGCAGATGATGAGAAGGCTCATGCAATAGCCGATAAGGTTTACACGCATGTCACGCGTTCACGTACAGTGTAAAAAAGGTGATTTAAAATTGGAATTTCGAATTTAAATTTTCAAATGATCAAATCGAACCAATCAATTTGTAAGTGCCATGACAAGTTGACATCCAAAGGAATGTATCTGATCCATGTGTTTGAATTCTCATCAGATACTTTTGAAACAGACCAAACCGTACGCGCGCCTGTTTTCGTTCGTTGTGTGTTGTTCTATTGTTATATGTATATATTTATTTAGATTGGTATAATATACTTTATGTATGTATTTATTTTATCGTGTAAATAGTACACCACAGACTACCTACAATACTTGTCTCTCCTTCCCTTTTCAATCCATCCAAAGGTTGTCTTTAAAAGATCGCTCTTAGCGATAAGACCGCCCATTGTGTCACCCTCTGTAAAATTTCTATATTTATGTCTGTAATCTATATGGTGTACATAATAAAGAGTATTCTATTCTATTCTATTCTATGGAGGCGACCTTCTGTACCAATGTGTTCTGTGATAATTATTGTGTGAAGCAGAGTTCCGTTTCTTGGAAATAATCAGAGACTTCAAGGTTCATTAGTAGCTAGCGACGTTCGATGTCTACGACGTTTAATTACTAGCCACTCAACTTGCATCTTGTATCAAAGAGCTCTTTCTATATTGTAAGGTAGAAGAGACAATAGATGGCTGTTGTTTTTGTTTATTTTATTTTTAAAGAAAATATTGTATGCTATTTTTTATGTCGTCTCATTTTTATAAAGTTTAGTAGCTCATTAAAGCAGAACGCTCCTGGCATTTAAAAAAAAACCTAGACAAACACAAAAAAAGAACCACAGGGCTATTTATTAACAACATCGATATTTGATTCCAACAACTGATTGCCGCAAGAGATGTTGATTGAAACCATTTCAATTTCAGAGAGAAAGTAAGTGAAAATAACTAGCAGTTCTTCAAATTATGGGGAAAATGCTCACTATTCGTGTGGCTCCGACCGGCGGTACTTTTTCTGTACTCTCGGGAGGCAATGTTTAAATTAGTACCTACTCACACAGTTGGGGTGAATGCTATTGGTGCTGCTCAGTTTGGTCAAATATTTGTTACTTTATTTGTACTTGTGGACCAATTAGGTAGGTGCTTATGCTTTGTTTTTAGGATGGTAGGACCTGCCTTTTATTTTATTAAATAAAAGCTATTTTTCATACACCTAATAAAAACAATCTTATTTAAGGAAAAATAAAAAATAAAAACCTCAACTTGAAAGATCAACAAAAATGAAGTTGGAATGAACCAGACTGAAGATAAAACCTAGAAAAAAGAAAAAAAAAATTACCGATAAAGTAAACTGCAGTAAGTAAATATAAGTTGTTTTGATGTGAAATTAATAAAAAATTAAGTGAAGGACACGCACAGAATCTAGCCTTTCGACCAACACGAAGAGGTTTTGTACAGCTTCACGCATCTTTAATAATATTTCGGGGCTTATTAGAATAATTACGGAAATGAAAAAAAAAAGACTTCCTATCAGACAAATTACTGCTCCAATACAGTCCCCCTCAGACATGATGCGTTCAGTGGCCCACTCATGTGCTCCGTTGTATTTTTATCTTTTTCATATGTTATGTGAAATCTTAATAATTTGTAACAATAATGTAAATTTAATTTAATTTCTATGTAACTACGAGTATTGTATGCCCTAAGGGCGGGACATACCTGATCACAATTCAATTATTTAAGACCTGTATTATGTACCTACCTATGATCCACAATAAAGATACTGATTGATTGATTGATTGAGTAAATTGTAAAAAATACTAATCGGTTGGTCTTTGGATGGGTGACCATCTTTACATACCGAGACTCCTCCGTGCCTCAGAAAACACGTTAAGCCGTTGGTCCCGGCTGTCATTCGTGGATCTTTGACAGTCGTTACAGGTAGTCAGGAGCCCGAGAGTCTGACAACCAGTCTTACCAAGGGGTATCGTACGAGTATTACTCAGTAACTGGATTGTGGAGGTCAAATAGGCAGTCGCTCCATGTAACATACTGGTATTCAGTTGCATCTGGCTGCATCATGATTGGGTAAATCGTAAGTAGACCTACACAGATACGATATAAGATTACACATTACGACATAAGACTCCGACATAAGGCGTAACCTTATGTCGGAGTCACTAAACTCCCTCAGATACACGACACCTATCCACGCACGAGTCTACCCTCAATCACAAGTTCTACAACAATAAAGCATATTCTGCAAACGTAGGCATGTGCGTCACCAAGTTAATGTTTCCAATTTGATTCCCTGCCAGCCGTATGTTAGTCTCAACATAATGTTTAACTGTATGTAGCTATCTTCATGTGTGTCCGTTTGGCGTAAGATCAAACTACGTATCTTGAATTATGGAGTTATAATGTGTTTTGTGTGGGAGTTTAATCGTGATGAAGTGGGGGAATTACAGGGAGTGGGACTTTGTTTATATTAGTAACAAGAAATGACATTAAGGTGCATCCACACCGAAGTTACTTTTTGTAAAGCAACAATTTGCAACATGATTACATTAAGTAACTTTATATTACTTTTACTAAGTGTATAAATGATAAATGATAAATGATTTATTTTCTGTAAGTAGGTTTGTACAAACACTTTTACATGTCAATCACATTTTTTTTTTAAACTAGATGAGGTCGGCGTTTCCTATCTGACTACTCTGAGAAGAAAGGCCGAAACAAACTCAGAGGTCACAGTCTCTTTTAAAGTCCAGACATAATCTTGGTCAGATCATGTGAAGACCATGTAGATTGGTGTCTGAAATGGTCTTTTGAGTAAAGAACCACACAGATTGAGAGGACCTGTCCAGTCAGTGCACGCATTTGTCAAAAATCGTGCAGCTCAACTCAGAACTTGAGGAGCCTTACGATTCGACGAACAATACCAATGAAAGGACATTTGGGTAGGCCGCATAAATTACTCAAACTGCCAGGTCATGATTAAAACTAACTAAGAAGGAAAACAGAAAAAAGAAATGACCCACATAGTCTTCACACTCACAATAATAATAATAAAAATAAGATACTTTACAAAGTAAATATCCATGTCATTGTTTATATAATATTCATCAATGTCAATGTGTATATAAAAATCCGCAAATAATCTTTGATCTTTGAGGACTATGTAGATTGGTGTCTGAAGTGGTCTTTTGAGGAAAGAACCACACAGATTGAGTGGACCTGTGCAGTCGGTGCACGCATTCGTCAGTAACCGTGCAGCTCAACTCAGAACTTAAGGAGCTCAACGATTCGACGAGTAATACCAAGGACAGGACATTTGTGTAGACCGCATAAACCACTCAAAGTGCCAGACCATGATTAAAACGGAAACAATGACCCACATAGTCCTCACATTCACAATAATTAAAATAATATAAGACTTTAAACAGTAAATGTTCATGTCATTCTGTATATAAATTGATATTTAGAAAGAGAAAAAAAAAAAAGTGTAAATCAGCAAAAAATTAAAAATAAACAACATTCACTGTCTAGACCTATTGGAGCAGCTCAATCCCAAGCTTTTTTGTCCTCAATATAGTCTTTTACAGTATAATAGGCTTTCTGGCATAGTTTTAGCTTTATAAAAGATTTGAATTTATTAATGCTTAGTTCTTGAATGTGGCTAGGAAGTTTATTATAAAAACGTATACATTGGCATCTAAACGAGCCACCTATTTTCTTGAGCCTTGTTGTAGGAACAACAAATTTGTGTTTGTTCCTAGTATTTATGTTATGGATATCACTGTATTTTTTAAACAGATTAATATTTTTATGTGCATACAAAAGATTATCATAAATGTACTGAGAAGGCACAGTCATTATATTAATCTCTTTAAACTTGTCTCTGAGGGAGTGTCTGGGACTTAATTTATAAATGGAACGAATTGCCCTTTTTTGTAAAATAAAAATTGTCTGAATATCGGCGGCATTTCCCCACAACAGAATACCGTATGACATCACACTATGAAAATAACTAAAGTAAACTAAACGGGCTGTCTCTAAATCAGTTAAATCACGAATTTTCCTGACGGCGTATGCTGCAGAGCTAAGCTTTTTTGACAATTTATCTATATGGGGGCCCCATTGAAGCTTGGCATCCAAAGTTATGCCTAAGAATACAGTGGAATTTTCGGGTTTTAACTCTTCACCCTTTATGAGAACACGAGTTTCTACTTGTCTAACATTTGGTATCGTAAACTTAATACATTTCGTTTTTTTTTCGTTAAGAAGTAGATTATTAACATTAAACCAGCTAACTACTTTTGCGAGGGCACTATTTATACTGTCAGTAACCAGCTGTTGACGTTTGAGTTTAAATAAAAGTGAAGTGTCATCTGCAAACAACACTATATCATGTTCGTCCTTTATGAGGTAAGGCAAGTCATTGATATAAATAGTAAATAAAAATGGTCCAAGTATTGAGCCCTGTGGGACTCCCATTCTTACTACAGATCCGGGTGACCTTTTCCCGTTAACATCAACTCTCTGAATCCTATCACTTAAGTAAGAAGTGAGAAGATCCAGAGAGGCGTTCCGGATTCCGTAGTGGTGAAGTTTCCTGATTAAGGTTTCATGAAGAACACAATCGAATGCCTTGGACAAATCACAAAAGATGCCCAAAGCATCGCATTTGTCCTCCCATGCACTATAAATATGTCCTAAAAGTTCAACTCCGGCATCGGTAGTTGAACGACCCCTTGTAAAACCGAACTGTTTATTATTCAGTAATTTATTGTTATTGAAAAATCTTTGCAATTGATTTAAAATAAGTTTTTCATAAATTTTACTAAAGGTGGGTAGTACGGAAATAGGTCTATAATTAGTAGGGTCTGATGTACTACCCGATTTAAACAACGGTATTATTTTACTGTGTTTCATAAGATCAGGAAACTCACCACATTCAATACAATTATTAAATATAACAGCTAAAGTAGGTGCTACAATGTTTATAATTGTCTTAGCAACATCCACAGAATTACCCCATAGATCTGCAGTCTTTTTTACATTTAACATGTGAAAAGTTTTAATTATATCTGTACAAGTGACAAATTCGAAGTGAAATTCCGAATCACAAACTGGAACGTTTTCCTTAAGTAAAGACTCTGCAGCAGTGGGTGATGAGCTTAGAGATTTAGTGGTTGACACGGGAATCTCTGCAAAGAAATTTTCAAAGGCCGCGGCAACCTGGGAATCTGATCTAATTACATTGTCATCAATAGCAAGGCTGTAGTCACTACTTCGGTTGCATGAACTTCCTGTTTCGCTATTAATGACATTCCAAGTCATTTTAATAATGTTATTACTATTTTTAATTTTTGAACTCAAATAACGTGACTTGGCCATACTACAGACTGTTTTAAATATTTTAGAATAATTTTTAACATATAAATTAAATTCAGCAGTGTTTATACAAATTCGTTCATCATATAATTCATAAAGTCTTTTTCTACTTTTATGTATACCAATGGTGGCCCAGTCACTGAAGGAAGCGTTACTATTGACTGATAATGTCTTTGGAATGAATGTTTTATCAAATTGTGTGCAATACATATTAAAAAAATCATTATATTGTTTGTTAGGGTCATCATTAGTCAACAAAAGTGGTAATTTACTTAAGAGTTTAGTTTTAAATGTTTCTAAGCGTTTAGTTGTTTTTGGGTTGACAGTGATATCTTTTTTAATAACTTTTTTGTTTTGATTTGTAATAGTGATCAGCTGGCCGCAATGATCTGAGTCTATTAAATTAATCATTTCTTTGTGGTTTGGTATAATATCTGTATAAATGTTATCTAGGCATGTGGCACTAGTAGGAGTTATTCTAGTGGGCTCCAAAAATAGGTTAGCAAGATTGTATGACTGAAACAAACTTATGATTTTAGTACTTAACCCAGAATTTTCTAACAAATTAACATTGAAATCACCACAAGTGATGATGGACTTGTTTGTATTACAGATTTTGTGCAACACTTCATCCATAACCTTTTCAAAACAATCATACAATCCTGAAGGAGGTCTGTATACACTTAATATAATGAACTGCTCCTTGTAATCTTAGTAATGTGAAGTTACTTAATGTAATCAGATGTTATTGTTATCCTTTGTCACCCACCAACACTTGAAAACCTTGCTCCACAAAAAGTAACTTCACTGTGGGTGCACGTATAGGAAAAATAAATCGTCGACTAACAAAAAGGTTTTGGTTTGATTGCTTGGAAAAAATACATCAGGGCCTTCCATAAGTCTTGTATTATAATTCAGTATAGAAAAAAAACAAACCACAAAACCAAATAAGTTTCTTGTTGTAAGCACACGGTTCATTAGTTGAAAACAACTTACATTTAAAAATATACCAGCTGAAAAATCTTTTGCAGTAGTGCATAAAAATCTTGCAACAAAATTCATAGCAAACTACATAAAATTGTGTTCGTTAAAAAAATAACCCAGCCGGTATATGTGAAACAAAAACAAAACAAAATCCGCCACTCAAATCAGAGCGCTGCTAACAGGGCCATTTACCCTACTACTTAAAACAGGCCGCCCGCTCCAAGTATTTTCTTTGTAACACTAACTGTAATGAAAGCTGTGACAATTGGTAACAACGCTGTCTACTCCTTTATAATTAAAAGTGTTGCGTCACTATTTATTTCTAAATAGGTATTCCTTTCGTAAATAAAGGTGATTTAATAGGTCAAATGACTTTGACATTTGTGATGATGGTTTGGGAACACACTTTGTGAATTGACTGTACCTACTTGTTAAAAGTATGTGCTGAAGCTTAGTTTTGATTGTAAAAATCGTGACAACTTGACAAGTTCTAGGTAAGGAGGGAATAAGTAGAAGTAATTATTTATTTTTATATTCAGGTTGTTTTTGACTAGTGTTCTTGTAGAGAGTAATGAAAGCTGCGAAAATCGGAAACAACGCTGTCTATTCCTTTATAATTAAAAGTGTTGCGTCACTATTTATTTTTTTATAGGTATTGTTATTCTACCTTTCGTAAATAAATGTGATTTTTAGGTTTTAAATGATGTTGACATGTCATGATGGTTCGGATACAATACAATTTTTGAATGGACTAGGGATGTGCTCAAGTTTAGTTTAGATTCTGAGGTAAAAAAAGTTTTAAAATCTTAAAAAACATGACATTAAAGGGATGTGCGTAAGCTTAGTTTTAATTTCACAAACTCATGAATACTTGAAGTTCAAGATAAATATAAATAAATTTATCTTGTTTTATTTCTTACATTTTAGCCGATTAAAATGTGATATGATTTCATTTTCAGGATACTTTTAATGAGTACCTTCTTGTAGCTGAAAATGGCTAATGAAAGCTGTAACAATCGGTAACAACGCGATGTACTCCTATGGAGTTAAAAATTGTTGCGACACTATTTATTTTTACATTCTACCTAATTATTTTTTATTTACCTGCCGTAAATAAAAGGTTATGAAGGCCGATTTTTCAGGTGATTTCATGTTATAAATGATTTTTTCGTGTCTTGATGAGGTATGGATACTATAAATTTTGTGAAAGGACCCCACTTGTTTGGGAATTAACTTGCGTAAAATATTATATTAGGTGTACCGAAAAGTTCTGTCGGTTTTGGTAGTACTTACATAGAAATTTTTCGAATTTTTCTCTATACCAATACGTTAAAAGTATTGAATAATATTGCGACGTATATGTCAAAGTGAAAAATTCAGACAAGGGGATTTATGTATTTAGCTTTAAGAACTAACCACGAGTTTTATTTATAAAAACTGACAGAACTTTCCGGTACACCCAATATTAGTTCTAAAAATCATCATACAATTAGTTTATAAGTTCAAGGCAGTTAACGCATAATCAGCCGTTAATGTTCCCACTGCTGGGACACAGGCCTCCACTCTGTGAGAGTGAGTGGGGCATGATCCACCACGCGGGCCCATTGCAGGTTGGCGGATGTCACATGACTTTGAATTTTTGGTTCAAGGACATGGCGGTTTTCTCACGATGTTTTCTTTCACCGTTGCCTGTTAACGCAGTAAGTATTAGATACTCATATATTACAATAACGCAGTGTAATAACGCAGATTATTAAATATTTTATTTTAAAGTTGTTTGAATGAGTTGATATAGGAATACAATGCTTGTAGATTTTCTTATTGAACATACCCTTTGTTGGACAACACGTAGGTAATTCACAGTTTTTAATTTGTGGAAGCTTGTATAATAAATGGCAACTGTAAGCGTTTATTGTATATTATTTACCTAGATATTGTGATTGTAAGCTTTCGGAAGAATAAAGAAATAAATGATTGTATCCATAGGTTACTTCAAATCAATAGTGACAAAAAAAAATGCAGTCGTCCTGAAAATCTGCCTAATTCTTAAGTTTAGAATAAATCCTCCGGTAAAAAAGAAAAGCTACAAAATACGTATATAAAAACAAACAAGAGGAACCTTTAACAAAGCATCAATAATTAATTCAACTCAATTTCTTTCTTTAACTTTTTAAGTAATCCCCGAAAGCTTTTTAAGTAGAAAACAATGCTGAGTGCTAAGTTACTTCGTCGTCCTTTTGCTTCCCACGTTTTGCGTTTTTTTTTTAGACAGTGTGTTCGAAACTATTAACTTTATGTCAATAAAATG
This sequence comes from Eremobia ochroleuca, assembly GCA_949629135.1. Taxonomy (NCBI): domain Eukaryota; kingdom Metazoa; phylum Arthropoda; class Insecta; order Lepidoptera; family Noctuidae; genus Eremobia; species Eremobia ochroleuca. The sequence continues at coordinate 16,933,993 of OX451392.1, forward strand.
CTGACCATGTGTTTTGCTAAGGGCACTGTAAAAAAAGTAGATGGAATCTGTCGTGATTTCTTTACATAAGTACGCAAACAGCTCATGATGTAGTAAAATATTAGAAGGTCAGCGTTATTTATTATTGTTTACTTATTAATAACAAACTTGTATTTATAGTTTAATAACCAACTTATATTTATAGCACCACACATATTATCGGTCAATACTAGGAGTTACATATCCTACTTCCTACTAATATTATAAACGCGAAAGTTTGTGAGGACACCCGGATGGATTGATGGATTTTTTCTTTTTGATTTGGATAAAATTTGTCACATAGATAGTTTATAACCAGGATTAACATAATAGGATTTTTAACCCAATACTCCCACAGGATCGCAACTTATGAAACCGCGGGGCGCTGCTAGTGCAATCATAAAATTAGGTTAAAATATGTAGTTAAAAGTAGAAAAAAAAATATGAAATTAAATTAAATTTTGGGTTCTACCTGAATTAAAGACAAATAAATAAAATAAACTAGCTGGTAGTGGGGAGTACTGTCTGAGGTTTGGTAGTAAATATTAACACGTGTATATTTTTTATTACTAATCTTGAAGTACCAACTGTTAGAGAGAGTTAAATATTTTTCTCATCATTTAGTTTAGTCTTTCATTTTTATATTATTTGCAAAAAATTTAGAGTTATGGATTTTCTCCCCTAGAGTGTCATTAAAACCGTTTTTAGCAACAAGCAATAATATAAAACCTTTGTTTAGAAATAAAAGTCTTTTCAAAAAGTGTTTTTAAATGATAACATTTAAAAACAAGTTTTAAAAGATTTTCTTTTCATTCTGCCCTGTTGCAAACAGAAGGACGAAGCATTAAAGGGCTTACAATACTTTAAATCTAGGATTATTACACTCGGAATGATTCTATTCGTTTTCCGATATTTCCGGCCAGAGGAGAGTTATTGTTACATTTTTGAAAGAAGCTTTACAGTGGCTTTTAGCAAGTTAAGCTGTAGTAGATAAACAATTGAGACAGAATTGTGGAAATGTTATTTCGTGTGACTTAATAAGAAAACAATTTTAGCTTGCATCCAAGGTGAAATAAAAGCTTGTGAATAAAAAAAAGGCTCATCCAACTATTGATTGAGACTAGATGATGATTGTTTGGTACAGAATTCAGATCTTACCTACTGAAATAATGATTTATAGCACATAGGGGCACATAGATTTGCTTTATTATATACTAGTTGCACCTCGCGGTTTCACCCACATAGATTTCAATCCCGTAGGAATATCGGGTTAAAGTGTATCCTATATGTTAATCCTGGTTATAAACTATACGTGTGCAAAATTTCATATAAATCTGTTTCGTAGTTTTTGCGTGAAAGAGTATCAAACATTCATCCATCCTCACAAACTTTCGTATCTATAATATTAGTAGGATAGTATACAACAAAAATATGATTTAATTAAATAAGCTAGCGAAACACATAAAAAAATCTCTCTCTCTCTCTCTCTCTCTCTCTGTCTTTTCCTATTATACAACAATGGAAAAAAAAGGAAAACTATATAGTCGCATGGAACGTTTCGTTACGATTCGTTACAAGACGATTTCTACCAGTTTACTCCTACCACAGGGCGCGTTAAAGAACTTCGTTCCAATAAGGTGTCACAATCATTAAAATTCTTATAAAACATTTTTCGTTCGCTACATTGGCTCCGTGGACTTTAAGTTAAAGCTAACAGCGCCGATAGGCCGTGAGACTTGCTCCGTACTTTACGTGCCTAGACTCATAATGCTCCCGAAAATGTCGAAAAGTTCGTGAATTATTGACACAGCAACACTTTATTATTAGATATCAATCGATTTTATATTTCACAGTGTTTTGAGACTTGTGAATCGAGTTTTTCTGTAAATGATATTTTAGAGAATCTAAATTATTTATATCTAAAATCTATATCTCTACATATTATAAATTCAAGTCGGTTTTCGTGTCTGTTTGTGTGACCGGATTGTTCTTCTAAACTACGCAACCGATTTGGATGTGGTTTTCACCGTCGTTTAGGGAATTTATTCCGAAAGGTTTATTGAATATGTATAATACAATTATATTAAGATAAATCATATATTAAATAAATCTCGATGTTTTGTCAAGTCACAACAATCGCGCTAAGCAGGGGCCGGTCGCTAGTAAAACAAAATTATATACCTTGTCCAAATATTTATATTTATGTCAATACTAAGAAGATGTCACAATATGGACAACTTGTGGACCTTTACGGACACAACCATGTTTTTTCGGTGTTTTAAAAAGATTCTGCGTTAAAACTGACATTTTCTCTAGACAATTTTTCATCTAAATTCATATATTCTGCATCCTACATAATTAGGTAGCTAAAGACTGCCTCCATTCGGATGCTTCCAAAATTAACGAAAGGTCAGGTCATCTCGCAATTCAGCGAATAACATGCTATTTCTGTAGTACTCGTATAGAGCTAGTGTAGTGTAGGATATTGCTGGTTATATATGATGGGTGACCATTTTTACAAACCAAGACTCCTTCGTGCCTCGGAAAGCACGTTAAGCCGTTGGTCCCAGCTGTCATTCGCTCAGAAGCCCGAAAGTCTGACAATCATTCTTACTAAGGGGTATTGTACTACCCAGTAGCTGGGTTGTGGAGATTAGATAGGTAGTCGCTCAATGTAAAATACTGATATTCAGCTGCATCTGGTTAGACTGGAAGCCAACCCTAATATGTAGTTGAGTAAAGGCTAAGCAGATTTAGAGGGTTTTAATAAATTTAAATCCACGAGCAGGAAGTTAAGAACTAAGAGGATAGATCAATTTTCGCTGGTCATTCAAATTATGCTAACAAACCTAAAAATAGACCTCACCAGAAGTTCTATTTTGGCAATTTAAAATGTTCAAATCTTGTTAACTACAACGTGTAACGTTAAATGCGCAAAACCTGAAAACAGTTTGATCATAATAAGGAGCAGAATTAATTGAACCACTTTTTAATATACGTCACATTTTTCAAAAAATCTTCATTAAAAACGTTGCCGTGTCTATTTATTAATAGGTCAAGCAAGCCAATGTCAGCGCGGCGCAGCGGCCCGTTGATGACTCCTCCCTCGGTGGAGCGTCGTCGCAGACGCAAGAAACGATCAGAATGGCCCGTAAAACTAAAACAGCACATAAAACCTTTACAATTTTTTTTAATGAATTATTTTCTCTCTGAAATAGGTCAATTGAATTAAAAATCAGGTGGGGTGTCTGAGGTTTTGCGCATTTAACGTTACACGTTGTATAACCACTATATTTCCACTTTGTCATAATTGCATATTATGTTTATATTATTTTAGCTTCGTTATATTCATATGTATTTTAGTGATATTTATTCTTAAAGTATATATGTACGTAAGTGTATTCTCATATTGAATGTTTATACTTAAGTTAGAGAATTGTTTTTATTTCATGTATTTTGTTTTCCTTCTACTCTTACACACGTTGTCAACATCTCTTTTTATGTACTCTTCTATCGCAATTATGCTGGAAGAGATTCCCTTAGAAATAAGCAGCACCTTTGTACGTATTTTTCTGTTCCTTTCTTCTTATCTGTTTATATGTGTGTACATAAATAAATAAACCACAGTAAGTTTATAATAACAATAAACATTATTGTCATTAAGTATATGAAAACTAGTTTTTACACATTTGACCACACAATATGAAAATAAAACAATCGGTAAAACTATAATCACAAAACAATGAAACGACAACAATAATTCGCAACCACTCAAAACTCGTATTCAATAAATAATAGATACAACTTGCCAAAACAAGCCCAATATTTCAACCTTCAAAGTAAATAGGTACCCTTATTGTTTCGAACACAGTTCTAGGAACAGCCGTGACCTCTGAACCGTCCCAATAAATCATCTCTAGCGAAAATCTTCTTTTACGGGACTACCATGATCCCTGAATATTTCACGTCGTCCCAACTCCGTCGGCGCCCTTTAAGGGTGCTACACATTTGTTCGGGTTGGTATGATTCGGAACAACATATTGAAGATAAAGGGTGTGAGGGAGATCGACGAGCAAACTGTTACCCTGAAGTTAAGCACATGCAAAAGTTTCATACAAAAGTTTAATAACAGAACAAGTACACGGTCAAAATGTATGGAACAGCTGATTTATTACGGTGTATATTATGTAGATATAACTATGTTTGGGAAAAAAGCCACTTGGCGTAGCTCAAATTGAGTCGGGCAGATCCAAATATGATTCAGTGAGGTTAGATGCCGATTGGCACGAGCCGAATAAGAACAAAGTTATTAGGCTTTGCTGTTCAACAAATACTGCCGAACCTTATATGCCGACTCAAACAAGTGTGTCACACCTCTAATAAATTTCGGCACCTAAAATATACGCTGTATTTGGTTCAGTTGTATTTCAGAAAATCGAACGGTATCAAAGATATCTAACCGTGAAAAGGAACGTTGAGTATACCAGAGGCTATAGGGCATCTAAATCTGTGGAACACAAAAAGAGCAAGGCGAGTGATCTCACAGATTTTGGGTAAGTTTAAGGGTTATACGAGATTCCAAATTTATTACACTCTAGTATAAATAGCTTCAAATGCTAACAATTTTGCCACCACAAGTCGGGCGACTTGCGGTGGCCCAACAGCCAATAGAATGTAATCTATACATAACCCATTAACTTACCCAAAATCTGTGCCGTCTCCTGCCATGCTATGTTTGCCGAGTTGCGGTAACCGAACAGCCAATAGTACTTCTATTGGCTGTTGGGACACCGCAACTTGGGCACAAAATTGTTAGCAATCAAAATTGTTAGAATCGCAAAAAATAAGACTCGCGTACTGGAATTCTGTATTAAAGCAGAAGCCATTCCAATGCATACAAAATTAAGTAGGCGCATTTTGCGTCCACGTCTTTTGTTTTCGTGAAAACGTTTGGTCACAACTGTAACCTGATCCAACCTAGTGAGATATGTTCTCTAAATAATCCTTAGTCAGTGCTAGAACTTTGCCAGCCATTATCAGGCCAAGCTTGCTCTATCCCAACTAAAGAGAGGTGGGTACATCGACATCAAGCTCGACTTAAAAGCTTCTTTTATCTTACAATATCCTAAATTTCAGCATCGATCACTACAGTTGCCTCATACGTTTAGAAGCAGTGATATCAATGGTATCAATATTGAACACATACCACGTTTCCTACTCCATTAGCCACACCGAAAATAAATGTGGTCCGCTGCATAATTTCTGTATGACGTTCATCGTATATGTGGGACTAGCATATGTGGACACCTATTGATCGTTAGCTCGGAATATTTGCGTGAGATCAGCTTAGGCCTAAAGGTCAATGGACTGAGGAATTAGGAATTGATCCATGGATGAGCTAGGCCGTCGTAGCCGCCATTGTGTCAATATTATACGTTTTAAGTGTACTTTGGGGAATTATGCGATTAAGTTTAAAGTGTTTAAGTAGGTACATAGCAGGGGTTTTAGTCTGCGGCGTAGTAAGGCAACTGCGTCAGGATGGACATTTGATCGTTCATTGACAGCATATTGGTTGATTTGGACAGTTTTGGTAACAGCTGATTTCAAGTCGTAATCTCCTATTATTTTGACATTTTCTTTTTACCACTGACATGCCATATTGAACTTAGTCACATTAGTAATAAGGCACATGCATTTAGGAACTTTTGGCACAATGGTGACGGCGTTGTCTTAAACCCATTTGCACCACATCACTTAATACGTTTAAAGCTAAACGAATTGGAAACATCGTTCTGTCTCTGTCATCTTCAAACGACTGATAGAAACCGAACGATGTTTTAAATGCGTTTAGCGCTAACCGTATTTGGTGATTTGTGGTAGAAGCGGACCTTAGAATGGTTTTCATATCGACCAATAATTGAAAATAGCAGACGGCCCGAAAATAAGTGTAAGAAGGATGATTCTGATTTCATTACAATGAAAAGGTATGGGGTTGAAGTTTATTGTCTTAGAAAAAAGTTATCAGCAAGATAGTCAGTAACGTCTTCGTGTCGGCTAATACCAATAAAATTGCAATCATCTCAGTGTGTTGAATGGCGGCTGGCTATTTATTGTGGTCTTCTACTTCGTGTCGCTGGCATAACTGTATTTTAGATCTTGTTGGTTCAAAATTTCACCACTTCCATGGCGTCGTGGGTGGCAGCGCAGAGGTCACTTTTTAATTTTTTTTTAAGGTTTTTGGACACATAGGACAGGATAAGACGTGGTTAGCATGTCGCAAACCATGCTATTGTGGTAATATTCTGTTTTTTCCATTTTTATAAATCCCTTTTTCCATGTAGGTAGTAAACGATGACGATAAAAACAGTATCTACCTATATATTTTGTATATTTACAGTCCAGCAGTCGTAAAATATAACCCATCGTTTAGTTTTCAGCTACATTATCCATAAAACTCCGGTTCTTCAACCTTATCATACCTACAAAATATATTGAGTAGAAATAGATTATTGTGATACTGTGACTATTGTGTGACTCAAGATAATATATTATACACAGAAGCTGTTAGTGTACCTTCATACATAAATAAATGAATTAATATAGACGTACTATTTGTCCGAAATTTTAACAACCAAAAAGTTTGTAATCCGTGAATTTATAGGGGACATTTTTAATATAAACGCGTGCGTGTGAATGAATTCATAACTTTGCCACAGTGTAATTTTATACGACGTAGTTTTTACAGTTATTCAAGCATTTTGACATTGACAGGTTGATATGCAGCTTTATATTTATGTACAGTAACTTACCGATCCATAGAATTAAGGAGGCAGTTGGAGGAAGCTGCTTTGTTAAATGGAATAGCGTGCAGTCCAATACTCATAGCTGGGTCCACACCGGACGATCTAGTGAGTTCCGATCAAGCGCAGCCTTGCGTGATCCAAATGCGCGGTCGATGTAAACTAGCCGCGCGCGACCCGAGCACACACGGTGGAGTGCGCATTCTGAGGAGCGGCCGGTTCGAAAGCTTTAGGCTACAATTAGAAGACAGCGCTTAGAGCAATAACCTACCACTGCGATTAAGGCTCTCAAATTGGCCAGGTACCTATTGATATTTAAGCATTCTATCAATACTAGTTTATCATAGTCTTACAAATGTCAAAACGCCCATAGTTTTAAGACGATCCATCACCTCATCTGTTATACATACTTTCTTTTACAATCCGAAGGATTTTGAAGGAAATTTCTTTTCCATTGCTACATATGTTTCAAAAATTCGTCTGCTCGACAGCGTAAATAAAGCAATGAATATTGTCGAATTGTCAAAATGAAAGGCAATAAAAAAAAAAAAAAAAATTATTGTCAGTGTCAATTGACCCACTGGTTGCTCAGAACATCAGTACGTCTCACCACTTAGATATTGTATTGAACAACTGCATGGATTGGTTAGACGGTGACATTGCGTTGAATTCAGAACTTTGTATTTCGTTGTTACAGAAACAGAGTGAACGAATTAAAAGTTTCAAACAAAACAAGTCTATTTCTGTTTCGTTTTGATTACATTGTGGCGACGTAATTATTGTGTACAGAAACTTATTGGGTTTTTAGTGTCTAATGAATTTATGTACTGAGAACCTGCAGGGTAATTGCGCATCACACTATCAGTAGCAATGGGTTTCATTTTGACAGTTCAACAACTTTCATTGCGTTATTTACGTTGTTGAGCAGACACATTTTTCCAGCATATGGAGTAATGGATTAGCAATTCGCTTCGAAATTATTCAAATTGAGAGTAATAGTGTGATACGCAATTAAACAAACAAATTACCCTTATCCTAATTTATTTGGGGTTGCCACAGCATGTCCAGTGGAGCTGTGGTGGCCCAGTGAGCAGTGGTGGCCGTAGTGGTAGGTCGTAGGTTCGAACCCAGGCAGTCACTTTACTTTGTGTAAATTATTTCATCACCACTGCTCTCAAAACGGTGAAGGAAAACTGGTATGTCCTAGAATAAAAAAATCGAAGACATGTGACATCTACCAACCCGCATCGGGCCCGCGTGGTGGATTACGGCCCACCCCCTCTGAGAGGAGGCCTGTGTCCCAGCAGTGGGAACATTATCGGCGATTATGTTGATGATGACAGCATGTCTTCGTCTTCCATACTTCTCTATTAGTCGTCATCTCAATAGCCACCCCCTTTTTAGCCATATTATCGTTCACAAAGTCCATCCATCGTTTTTTTAGTCCTGTACTGTCCTATATACAGAGTTAATTTAAATAAGCTGGCGAATCGTCACAGATGTGATGGGAATATATTGAAATGAGATGAAGGTTTTTTGTTTTACTTTTACGTTGTTTTGTGTCTTGTTGCCTACATGTTATTGAACAAAACATAATAAACGTAGCTTCCCACACGTCAGCGCTCACACATATTTCAAATAGGACTCAATATACAGCGATTACCGAAATAAATTCTAATAAAGAAGAATTATTATGTAAGTCTAACATTAGGAACAACAATACAGGAGTGCCGCAAGGTTGTGTAACAGGGTCGTTATTCTTTCTGTTATATATTAACGACCTAGTAAATGTTACTAATCATTTCTACTCCCTGTTTGTGGATGATATTGCGGTGGTTATTACGGATGATGAAATGCTTAGTTATAATACTAAAATTAATGAAACTGTTAATCTAGATCTATTTATATATAAAAATAGAGGTGTGTGCCCTATATTTCACTTTGCAGCTAAAACTGCACGTCGCAGACGCATAGTGTTTATATGTCGCAATAGGTACAAGTCTCCCATCGTGCACTATGGTGGTTGCAAGTTGATACCTATAAGGGTGTAGAAGATACGGGGGTTGAAATATGTGATTTCTAAAAATGTGTGATTATCATTAATCTAAAATAATTAGGATTGTTCTAGAAAATTTTAGAATGATCTAGAATATTCCAGAATGATTTAGAAACCTCTAAAATAGATTCCACGGTTCTGAACGATCATGAATGTTCTAGATTGATCTAGATTGTATGCCAATTTTCTGTACAATATGGAATGTTCTAGAAATTCTTGTCTAGAAAGCTCCAAAATGTATCTCAACTTTCTGATCGATTAATAATATGCTGGAACGTTCTAAAATCTTTTAAATTAAAAAATAATTATACAATTAAAAATGACCCAGCGAAGCGGGTATTCACAGCTATTATAAAAATACTTTTTGTAAAAATAATTTAAAAATGAACATTGACAAAACCTCCTTCGTTCAATTCTACAATAGAAAATCTGTTTCTGACCTTGTGATCACTTATTCCGATCATAGAATTAACGAAGCACACGAAGCCAGTTTTCTTGGTATAACAGTGGACAGTGGCTGCATTTGGAAAACTCACTCCCTAAAAGTCACAAATAAGAATAACATTAATTGTTTCGCTTTTGCTTTGTGGAGACTTTGTAAAATATCCAACCTCAAAGCATCCCTGGTTACGTAGCTTCTGACATTAGGTACAGAATTGTGTTATGGGGGAATTCTATTTTTATAAATAGAGTGTTTACAGCCCAAAAACAACGTATTCCTGCTTTTTGTGATGTGCCAGCATTGACTTTATGAAAATGTTTATCTTCAGGAAAATGTAAATTACACAAGTTCTATACATGGTAAAAGATAATTGTAATGTATCTCGTTCGTAATTCTTAAACAAATAAAACCTCTGTTTAAAGATCTAAAAATATTAACTGTTCCCGGTAAGTACATATTTGAATGCTGTAAATTTATTAAAATGCACTACGACTTATTTCAACGTCTTGGAGACACTGTTAAGTTTAAGACAAGATATCCCGACAGATTAATTATTCCTCCAATAAAAAGCCATTTATATCACAGAAGTTGCTTTCCAATGGTTATAAGGATATTTAATAAACTACCAAAATCGTATAGGGATCTGCCAATCAATCGATTTAAAACAGTGTTATTCAAATGGCTTATAGAAAAAAATATTCTATTCTGTGAAGACTGTGTGTGTGTGTGTGTGTGTGTGTGTGTGTGTTCTGTGTGTTCTGTGTGATTTTGACTTTTAAGATTCACTCAGAAACTGTTTAAAAGAACCCGACAATCTGTAATGTACAGACGCCAGCACATCAAGCTACTACAATCTGTCAGATTTCTTTAATAGATTTTCAACTTTATCGCTAAAGTATAAGGTTCAAAGTTGATTGGGAACATCTGAAAGTTTCGGGTAGCTTGATGTGCTGGCGTCTGTACTACAACTCTTTTAATAAATTTCATTTCATTTCATAGTCTGCATCGTTACACGGTACATTAACCATGTCTTTTCGTTGCACCACTGCACTCTGCTGCGATTGTTTAAATCGAGGTTTTATATCGGAATATAAAAAGGATTACCTACCTTACCAGCCGGTTGATTCTGTTAGAATCTCACCGTGAGAAGTTAGGTGAAGTGAGCTGTTATTCCATCGGATGCTAGAGATTGACACTAATGACTGCTCACTTTAAGCTCACTTCACCCGAGTTATCACGGTGAGATTTTTACAGAATAGCACTACTGTATCTTTAGTTTGCTAGAACACCAGTTTCCAAACTAAAAACTGGCCACAAAGAGTTCCGTACCACCGTACAATATTTAAGATAACAGTCATATTAAAAAAATAAAACAGGTAAAATAACACATAACAAACAGGTAAATTAAAGCATATGGCCGTCGTTTTTGGCTTTAACTTTTTTTATATATTATTTGTTGTTATAGCGGTTTATGAGATAGCCTGCTGAGAGACAGACAGACTGACAGACGGACGGATAGCGTTGGCTTAGTAATAAATAGGGTACCGTTGAGTGTTAGATTTCACACATTCATAATTCTCGCTTCATGTTCTCACATACTATTGTTTACATTACTTTTTACTTCTCCTTTCGCAGGTGTGCTGGAAGAAATTTCTTAAGAAATAAGCAGTACCTTTGTACTCAAATTATAATTATGTCATATCCATATGTATTTTACTGTGTGTACATAAATAATAAAATAAATACGAAAATGTCCCTACATTAACTTTCTTTCAAAAGTCCCATTTGTGTAACATGTAAAAGTAGTAGGTACGAGTATATTCGGAAAAATCAATATAAAAATTATCCAAACATGTATGTTGCTGCAGTAATTTCTATTTCACCTTACGACATACATCCAATTTGGTTTTACTCCTTTAGATTCTCTCTCTAAAATAAAATAAAACGAAGAAATACTGCTTTAAAGACGATTAACTGCGAAGTAAGAACACATATACTATGTAATTAGTGATTAATTAAGTTAACTACATGGTTACTTGGCCGACACTGAACACCGACAGTACGCCGTACACCGACAATATACAGGTATACACCGACAACTTACGCCGACGTGCAGTTACTGCGGACAGATTTAGCTCCAGTCTTGCATGTACGACATTGCAAGGCCACGGAGAAAATTACACCGACAATGCGAAAAGCACGTCTTTACAGTAAAATGCACATGTTGTTTTGTATTTTAATGGTCGTGGCTAGAAATAGGACGACCCTGTTACTAGTGGTGGTGTCCGTATTAGGCCAAGTCTTACAAGGTTAGTGCTATCTAAAAACGGAAGGACTTGTTACTGTCAAAGAATATTGTATAATTTTCGTAAGATTTTTTAAACTGTAGTTATTAATTCACTTACTATGCAGTTAAGTTCTCCATCCAGTTAGAGTGAAGGTGCCAATGGACGCACCACGTCACCACCACCATATAAAAAAGAAAGGTAATCTAACTGATTACGTGATTATAAATGAACTAAGACCCGCCCTTGCTCCGCACGGTTTTACGACTTGATAAAACATCGTAATCTCTTTATCAAATGTTGTTTAATATTAATGTAAGATACACATAAACTTCTCAGAGTAAATTCTCTAAATGATGGTGAAATCGACTTTTACATAGAACTAGCTGCTACTCGCGGTTTCACCCGCATAAGTCTAGATCCCGTGGAAATATCGGAATAAAAAGTATTCTATGTCTTAATCCAGCAGGGTCGTAACACACTGTCAGTAGCAGTGGGTATCATTTTGACAGTTCAAAAACACAAATCGCGTTATTTACGTTGCTGAGCAGACACATTTTTCGAACATTTTGAGCAATGGATTAGCAATATGCTTCAAAATGATTCAAATTGAGAGTAATATACTAAGTATGTATAAGTTTGTAAATTTATTACTTTGTAAAAACAGAAATATATATATTTTTTAATAGCGTGTTGCGTAATTAGGGTGCATGACGAGATCTACGAGTACCCATACACCAAATTTCATCCGAATCAGATTAGCCGTTTTAGCGTGAAAGCGTAACAAACAAACTTATAAAAAATTAAATCTTTTCTCTTTATAAGTTTACATAACCTTTGAAGGATACTAGCCCATCCGGGCTTTGATGAACTCCACATATAATAATCTACACGCAAGCATTGCCAAAAAGATTTTGAGCTCCGTGGATAAACCTTCGTTTTATTTAATAACTAGCTGTGAATACCCGCTTTGCTGGGTCACTTTTAATTGTATAGTTAGTTCTTAATGTTAATAATCTCACTACTACTACTAATTATAACTCTGCATGGGTTGACCTTAAGGACCTCCCGTAGAACAACTTTTTGCAACTGATGACCCCATATAACCCCTAGTTGCGTTTGATCCACGACTTTTGGGCCACCCTGTATACTAAACATTTTTATTAATGAAGTGGTGGGAGGAGCCCGACGTGACTCTACAGTGGTGGCATGCGCGTGAGCTGCGCGCGGTACTGGACAGTACTTGGACATTGCAACATTACTTTATTTTTCTAAAATAAAAGAATTTTTGTAAAATAAAAGTAGCCTAAGTTACTCCTTATTACATCAGCTACCTGCCAATAAAAGTCCCGTCAAAATCGGTCCAGTCATTTTAGAGATTAGCCGGAACAAACAGACAGACAGACACACAAAAATTGTAAAAAATGTTATTTTGGTGTATGTACCGTGTATACATTCATATGCATGTAGTAAAAAACGGTTATTTCAATATTACAAACACAGACACTCCAATTTTATTTATAGTATGTTTAGATTAAGCATTATTATGCTGAAGATGTTGCTAACTACAAGGGGTTTTTAACCCCTCTGTTCCATTTTAATCCTTCATTACTTTAATAACTAACCCGTATGCTGTTTTAGATTAAGCTTTTTGAATATTGTATGAGAAAATAATTATAACGCCTGAGAAAATATTACTTGCAGCCGCAGCAATGGTTTCTAGAAACAAATAATGTGTAAAGAGGCAAATATTATGATTTTGTGAGTGTTAATAAAGACTATATTTCAAGACTAATATTGGTGCTCGCTTGTGGGAGGTTTCGCAAACTTTGACGCACTTACATAGTGGATCAAATGTACATTTACCAAGGTTACTTTGTCTTATATAAACAATAGCTGAAGATAGGCTCTCTTTGGAATCCACCTATGTGTATATTTGTTTAATACGAGTAGGTCAACCAGAATACATAGTAGGTAATGCATCTATTGGAATATACTGATACGAAATTAATCATAGATTCTTATCGGCCTTAAAATACTGACTATTTTGATACACACGGCGGTAAGGACATCGACGTGCAACGTCTTCCCACGGATTCATTTCATGATACTGAACCTACTTGATAATTACCTCATGATACTTCATGATACTTACCTAACCTACTACTCCTACGTTGAAATTTATCGCCCGTTATTTAAAAAAAAATGTTGTTCCATACATTTTGACCATGTAGGTACTTTTCTGTAATGCGCTTTTCTATGAAACAGCAGATATTTCTTTTGATAATCGACGAAAAATTTCTACGCTAAGGTGTCTAGAAGCATGTGCTAAATTCATAGTTATAGTTTGTGCGTCAATGTTCGGGCCACCATGTTTAGAAGCAATAAATTGATATTAGTGTGTGCATAGCAAGAGAAACCTTCCTTTAAAGGTTCAAAGAAAGGTTTCTCTTATAAATTAAAGCATGAAGGTATACGTAGTGTAAAAACCAGTAAGCTAAGTTAACAGTACACCTGATGTGCCTTTGGCAGTGGAAATACTAAGAAACAAAATTAAACAGCGGAAAAAAGAAAAACAATTGAACTGTACTGCACTAGCTTTCCTAAATAAACTCTTTCGTGTACAGGATTTACGACTATAAACTTTAAAAGTTTAGCTCTTCAACAAAAGGCCCGTTAGATTCGCGCTTCCTTTTACACGTTCCACGTAACTATATAAAGAAAGGGACAGGTTTAAGAGTAACTCAAACTCAACTCAAACTCAACTCAAACTCAACTCAAACTCAACTCAAACTCAACTCAAACTCAACTCAAACTCAACTCAAACTCAACTCAAACTCAACTCAAACTCAACTCAAACTCAACTCAAACTCAACTCAAACTCAACTCAAACTCAACTCAAACTCAACTCAAACTCAACTCAAACTCAACTCAAACTCAACTCAAACTCAACTCAAACTCAACTCAAACTCAACTCAAACTCAACTCAAACTCAACTCAAACTCAACTCAAACTCAACTCAAACTCAACTCAAACTCAACTCAAACTCAACTCAAACTCAACTCAAACTCAACTCAAACTCAACTCAAACTCAACTCAAACTCAACTCAAACTCAACTCAAACTCAACTCAAACTCAACTCAAACTCAACTCTAACTCAACTCAAACTCAACTCAAACTCAACTCAAACTCAACTCAAACTCAAACTCAAAGCATTTATTTCAAGTAAACCAATTACAGGCACTTTTGAATTGTCAAGGGGTCGGTCAGTCAGAAAGATGAAGCTAGTTGCCCATTCCAAAGCGTAGTAGGTACCTGTGGAGAAGAACGGGCACGAAACTCCACGGACACTCTTTTAAATCATAAAAATTGTTACAAAATTTTGGTTACATCATTCAAGTTGAAATTATACATGTGAGAACGATGTAGAAAGACGTGCACGTTAAAAGCGTCCGTACTAAAAAAGATAAAAACAAAAACAAAAAAAAACCAATTCAGAAATGAAAATACTTCGATTAAAATACAAATAAGCCGTGGCGGCTAAGAGATGACCAGTCCCTACTGGCGGCGCCCGTTCACGAACATGACGTATGGATCAGCACCATTTAGCTCAACCATTTTGAAGGGAACTCAATGATCCAACACACACGCCACCACCAGCGAGACATTTGAGTGAGCATGACATACCCTCAGCCGCCAGGGCACATTCAAGTCAATGAAAGACGTACCCAGTAAATGGTAGCTTTATAGTTAAGGTGCATAGTGCTCACACGTGTGTTATGCAATTATACAATATTAAGAGATTGAATTTATACAATACAAAGATAGTTTTTTCAATCTTCAGCATCTCACAAGTAGGAAAAGGGAGGATGATGTTGTAAGGGATGGTGGGATTTGACACGTCGATATGATCAAAATCTACATATAAAACGAAACGAAACGAAAACGAGTTTGCTGCGACAAATGTACCTATATAATTGGTTGTAAATACCCAATGAATTATGATCATTTGTAGTTCATTCTCCAAAACGTTTTTAATGTTTTTGCCATAACTAATATTTCATAAAAGAGCAAACTGATAACAGTACCTCATCATCTGCCTAGCATCTGCCTATCATTTGTATAATATAAGCATAATTATGTAAGTAGAAAGAATAGTAGAAATAAGGGCAGGAGAAAGACGATGGAGTGACATAATTAGCAGATCATCTGCCTGGCCTTTTCCCAACTATGTTGGGGTCGGCTTCCAGTCTAACCAGATGCAGCTGAATACCAGTATTCTACATGGAGCGACTGCCTATCTGACCTCCACAACCCAGTTACTGGGTAATACGATACCCTTTGGTAAGACTGGTTGTCAGACTTTCGGGCTACTGACGACCCGTAACGACTGTCAAAGATCGACGAATGACAGCCGGGACCAACGGATTAACGTGCTTTCCGAGGCACGGTGGGGTCTTGGTATGTGAAGGTGGTCACCCATCTACGGACCGACCGCGGCAAGTGTAGCTTAACCTGGTCGATCGACCTGTGCGGCTGTTATTACTTAGCCACAAGCTCCAAAGTGATAACTGTACCTAATTCTACATAATGGTCTAATTATTCGTATGAAACCAAGTTCGATTGTTGACCAGTTTTTTTTTATACAAGTGTGGATATATACGAGAAAAAACGTCCACTCTCCCTACTCCACCGACTTCTGCTCCTACGCCTTCACTGATCACGTGGTGCGTTTGTAATTCACTCCCACCTGATATTAGAGACCGCCAAACTGGTGCAATATTTAAAAGAATGGTGAAAGAATACTATCTTTCCATTTCATCATAGTTACGTCATATTTATTATGTTACATTATAATTATTAATATTTTACTAATATTTATTTAAGAAGTGTATGTAAGTACCTTTTAATATTATTTGTTTTATTTATATATTGAATTGTTTTTTGATTTTATGTATTTGATTTTGCTCTTCTATTCTTACAAGCAGTGTCTAAATCTTTTTTATCTACTTTCTTATCGCAGGTATAGTTGAAGAGATGTATTTAGAAATTAGTATCACCTTTGTACGTATTTTTCTGTTCTTTTCTTTTTTCTGTTTATATGGTGTGTACATACATTATTGGTTAAATTAATTAATAAACTGAAGAATACTGTACCTGAAATTACTACGAAATCGTTGCTATGAAAGCGCATAGCCTTCCAAGTTGCTCAGAAATGTAGTGGTTGAGATTTTCGCTCTTTTTTATTTTTTGCGATGTGGAAGCACCTATCTGAATGCACAAACCAATCAACTCAGGCTATCGCAGTCCACTGCTGGACAATTATGCCTCTCCCAGACTGCGCCACAAACACACATATCTAAAATATTTATTATGCTAATTTTGAGCATTTCGATGGCTCCACGTGATATACATTTTTTTAATTTTGCCTTGTTCTACGATCAAAGACAATAAGAATAAAAAGTATCGCCAAGAAACCTCGACAAATTGCTGAAGCTCGTTCTACGTTTCAGTCTCAAATAAATAAGCTAATAAAAAAGTTTTCGTTGAGCACTTTTTAACTGGAGGAATGTTGTATTCTCAAAATAAACCACCGGTGTGTCTCGTTTAAAATACGCTTTATAAAATGTGCTTTATGGGTTACAAATTAAAGTTCATTTTGCGGAATTTGTCTATGTGCTTGGATAAGAAAGGCATTTTATTCTCATCAGGTTTTCGTATTCTATTTTTGACTAGGAACGCGAGTTATTGAAATCAAATATTGGAGTATTTACATGTATTATAAATATAGGTAGCTCATTTGTTTTACAAAATTTGTATTTTGTATTTTTCGCAAAGTATTTGAAAATGCTCTCATTGATTTGATCTTATGATATTACTATGTGTATCAGATACAAACAATCTACATAGGCCTGTTGGTCTAGTAGTCAGTGGCCCTGACTGCTATACGCAAGGTCGTGGGTTCGATTCCCAACCAGGACAAATGTTTGTGTGATGAGCACGATCATTTGTTCTTTGTCTGGGTGTAATTTATCTATAATATGTATGTATTTAGAAATATATATCTATGTTTATCAGTTATCTAGTACTCTTAGCACAAGCTTTGCTTAGTTTGGGACTAGATGGCGTTGTGTGAAAGTTGTAGAATATTATATTATTATTATTACATACGTACTTCCGTAGAAGCCTCTGCATTTTACGTGTGTTACGCAACTGCCCTAATAGCGTAACATTGAAATGTAAGATATTGCGATCGATTAACGTTTTGTGTGTGTTATTTTTGACATGAAAGGAGCAAGAGCTAGTGCTATAAAACTTGGAAAGGTAGTACCAAACAAAATAGAAAACGTGTCAGGATAACTGCCCGAATTAAATAACAATTTGCAAAAATACTAGCTGGCTCTGAACTTGCCTAGAACTTTAATTCGTAGGAAGACTAGGAAGGAAAATTAAAAATAAATTCTATATGTTATTAGTAACACAATATGCACCTCTAGAGAGCTGGGTCAAGGCATGTTTCCGAGTTTCCGACATGGTTGCGGCAGACTACCGTATCACACGGCACTTTCCGCAGTTTTGTTGCCAACATACAACATACAATGTCTGTTACCCTTGCACTGTTTTAGATTATCTGTACTAATAATAAAGCTGAAGGGATTGTTTTTGTGAACATGCTAAACTCTGGAACTACCAATCGGATTTGATAAATTCTTTTTGCCTTTTATAACCCCATTTTTGAGGAACGCTATAGGCTATTTAACATCACGCTATGACCCTTAGGAGTTGAGCAATAAGAAAATAAGTTAGAAAGAACGCTATGCGAAAACAAAGTAATAGCGCGGGCAGGTAATGCAATGCGACCGTGTGGGTCGGGGAACAAGAAATTTCACGCGGAAAAAGTTGTGGACAGAAGCTAGTCTATTAATAATTGTTGCTTTTTGTACGTTCTCTGCTACGAATAAAACTCTGTCACATCTCGAAACGATTCAAGGTTTCGTGCGATGCTTTTAAACTGTTAGACTATGCAAATTCAAATTCAAAATGATGTATTTTGGGACAACTAGATACATAGGTTAGTATACAAAAACTTAGAAAATTATCGTTAGTACCTACTTAAATACAATAACAAAGGACAACACTCATCATGGACATCATCATCTGCCTAGCCTTTTCCCAACTATGTTGGGGTCGGCTTCCAGTCTAACCGGATGCAGCTGAATACCAGTATTTTACATGGAGCAACTGCCTATCTGAACTCCACAACCCAGTTACTGGGTAATACGATACCCCTTGGTAAGACTGGTTCTCAGACTTTCGGGCTTCTGACTACCCGTAACGACTGTCAAAGATCTACGAATGACAGCCGGGACCAACGGCTTAACGTGCTTTCCGAGGCACGGAGGGGTCTCGGTATGTAAAGATGGTCACCCATCCACAGACCAACCGCGGCAAGCGTAGCTTAACCTGATCGATCGACCTGTGAGGCTGTTATTATTTAGCCACGGGCCCCTCTCATCATGGACATCACAAATCACAAATGCCCCTGTGCTGAGACACCCCGCCCCGTCCAGATAACCAACAGGAAGATACCTCCCTAAAATATCACCAGACGAACGATATACACAGGCGCACGCATATCTTCAGCTATGGTTTTCAGGATGGACTATGCGACATGCGACTGTGACAGCTTGGCGACTAGACGCTATGACAGGATGCGGCCAACAATTTCACACTAGGCGTCGAGTTGCAGAGTTGGATAACATGTCGTTGCAGGTTGAAGGTAGGAGTTGCACACAGATTCAACGACCACTTTGCGTCTTGTTGCAGCGTACGCTCTGCAATTTTTCCCCTTTCGCATTAGGTACTGACTTTATGAAAGCCATAATGATTGACTTAAACAAGAAGCAGACCGAGGTAGTGTCTTGCTGCGATGTTTTCATTTTAATCTTTCTCTTATGTATTACTAAAGCACGTATCAATTCTGGGCTGCAGTTTGCGCTCGCGCGACAAATTATGCAGGAGCTCGTAACCGTTTTATAGTTGGGCTTTTACCAAACAGCTTGCAAAGAACTGGTGGTAATAGAATTTTATGATAACCGATATTTTACGTTTGCTAAGAGAATCGTGGTTTAGCTATATTACATTCCACAATTTGCGCAGTACTAGAGAGTGAAAACAGACATAAAAAATATAATTTCGGCTAGTAGGGATGTAATATATAGCTTTAAAGTCGCATCAATCACTGATGATATTACCAAAAAAAAACGCCTAAGAAGACATGGATACATTTGAAGACGCAATAAAAATCATGTGGTACAAATTGCACTAAATCATCTGCCATAACAAAAGAGAGGCAGAGGCCGCCCGCCATTGACTTGATGGTCAAATATAATAAGATACCTCAAGAAAGCCCAATTACCAGAACCGAAGACAAAATAACTAAGAGCAGAAAAGTTAGGATACCCGATCCTAAATAACGAGTCCAGGAATGGAAGAAGAAGAGCTAGTAGAGATGTAATATGAAATAGTAAGACCAAATAAATTCGAATAAGGGCAGGGATATGATAAACAATTACAATTATTTGAAAAGAGTAACTGTTGAGTTTCTTGTCAGGTCTTCTCCATAGAAAACGACGAATTCGAACTTTGCTCCTAGCTGCTGACTTTTTATAAGTGCCCATGTAGGATTATGTGAAATAAAAATAATTTGATTTTTGTAACGTTTTACTGTCATGAATTTCGCCTCGTTCCATAGCTTATGTGAACAGTTATTACCTACTACTAGTTACTAGGCCGATTCTTGCCTAGATAGGCAAGAATCGGCCGAAAATCGGATCGGAGAAGTTTAGTTTACTCAGATGAGTAAACTAAAGTTTGATGAGCGTGTGGGAATATGTAGAATTATATACAGTATAATCTTGATTTGTTTCCCTAAAGTGCATAGAATTAGTATGTACTATATTCTTTAAGCTGTCAAGAGTATTTCTAGACGAGTAAATAATTAATTCCGAACGAAACCGGTGATTTGTGAGTCGGTCAAGTAAATACAAAAACTTATTTTACTCTCACCTAAAATTTAAGGATAGCAGAATAAAACATTGTATTTGAAATATTTTCTTAATTTTATGTGTTACTTTGGATGTGTAAGTTGTTATAAATAATAAATGTAGTAAACTCAGTGGGATGTATGTTTATGGGACTTCATCTAAATATAGTCTGTTAAATTGTTATAAAAATACATTGAATATCTTATATTGTTTTAAAACAGTTCTGCTAAATTAGATTTAAATAAGACTGTCAATATAAAAAGTTATTTGTTCAAAATGTATGACTAGTTAAAAATGGCGGGAATGTTAGATCGTCTTGGGGAACTATAGGAGGGGATGCGCGGCCATTTTGGGAAGGCTGGAGGACGGTTGATTACAGAGGTGAAAAGATGGACTACCGTTCATGTAAGTTAATTGACATTATTGCTGTTAACTATGTTCTCCTATATGTGGTATAATACAATATGTCTAATAATGCTTTTGTGTTAAATCGAATTAAGGAATATTCATGTTCTGTTTCCTTTCGTTGATAAGTTGCTATAGCTTTGAGAAAAGGTCCAAGAGATTAATGTGATAACAATAATTGTTTATGCAAATGTAAAAATGTGTTGATATTATACAATACATTAAAACAAGCTGCCATGGAGTTTCCTTGTCCTTCCTTCTCCATGATGACCTAGTTTTGGAACGGACAATTAGTTTTCTCATTAACATGTTTGACTGACAAGCCTAATTGAAATAAATGCCTAGTCTTGTCTTTCTGTGCTTTTCTTCATAAAACCCTTTCCCTACACACCATATTCACAGGTACTTCATACACAGAATAACTAGTAACCATTCTGAGACTCAAAGCTTGCTAATTATGCTGATATTATTACCTATACATATAGGTAACATACACCTTTCTGACAAGCGCTTATGAAACGATAGCACTTAG
Organism: Eremobia ochroleuca; assembly: GCA_949629135.1. Taxonomy (NCBI): domain Eukaryota; kingdom Metazoa; phylum Arthropoda; class Insecta; order Lepidoptera; family Noctuidae; genus Eremobia; species Eremobia ochroleuca. The sequence continues at coordinate 16,955,578 of OX451392.1, forward strand.
AAACCTACTCATCCTACAACTAAAGCAGCGTAATTCATTATATTAGTTAGTAAAATAGGTAGACTTCAGACTTCAAACTGAGGTTTCTCTTCCAAACTCATTACCTTATGAGGCCGCTGGGAGTTATGTCAAAACTTGTTCTGTTGTTTAATTATCCGCTTACCCGAGATTTCATTACTTTCCCTTTATCTCTAGTGCTTTAGGTACGTAAGGCTGATTGTGTTGTGAGCCAGAAAACTGATTGTGATTACGGTCTGAGATTGTACTACTGTTTTGTCTAGGTTTCTGTGAATGGGTGGTATTGATTTATATTGAAGCTATTTATTTTACGTCTTGGGTTCGATTCAAAACTTTACTTTGTGTAAATTATTTTACCACAACTGCTCTCGGAACGGTGAAGAGAAACATCGTGAGGAAACGGGCATGACCTAGAACTAAAAATTCGAAGACATGTGACATCCATCAACCCGCACTGGGCCCGTGTGGTGGATTATGGCCGACTCTTTCTCCTGTGTCCCAGCTGTGGGAACATTATAGGCAGATTATGCAATTATTTTATAAACCAATGTTTATAAAATAATTAAGGACTTTTCATGTAGTTCTTTCAAGAGTAACTTTTTTTCTTTGGCGTTTTGCTGCAAACAGGACTTTATAAGGAATCATTTCGATTTTATATTCTTGTATTCGTCTTGTATTTGTGTATTCTTGTTCTTGTATTTAGTTGAAACCTTAGAACCCCAAACTAGGCAAGGAAATGCCTGTATTTTGGGGGTCTGTTCATTCCTCCTGAATAGCAATGGCTTACTTACACTAATTTACAACATAGTATATTGTTACAGGTTAGATCTTAAACTACATACTAGTGCTTTTAATTTTGCTTATTCTACTATAAGAAAAAATAAAAAAAACAGTTTTGAAGTTACTTCATGACAGCAAGAAGAAGAAGAAGAACAAGAAGAATCTTCTATTTAAATACAGCAAAAGTATTTATCTACGGTGGTAAGTATATTAATATTTAGTCATTTTGATATTTTTAGATCTTCAAGTTATTTTTGAAAAAAACTTTAGATAAAAACCAAGGCTTTGGCTCATTCCTTACCTCGTTACCCCAACAAATATTCAGCATCATTACTTTAGCCGCAATCAACAGCCGAAACAAAAGAAACAAGACAGTCCCTAAGTCCGCCACTCAAATCATAACGAGCACCCTAATTCCCCAAAAGAACAGAAGCACGGGGTACATTCAAACAGAATAATGAACTGGCAACGCTTTGCACTCGTCCGGTTGTATTTTTTCGCGAACTGCACAGTTAGCGTTTACTCTACTTGTTTTCGCAAGTGGCCGACGTGAATTTTTGAATTATTCAACTAAGCGAATGTACTGGCCCACTGTGCCTACATTTGAAGTGGAAATTATTACAGAACACGAACTCTCGCAGTAAGGTTCTCTTTGTACCTAGTCTTTATGGAAGGAATTGGGATTTTTTTTACACTAAAGTGGACGGGATTGTTCGGGAGTGGATTGGGGCGTAAAAGTAAAAAAAGGTAGGACGCGATTTGTGAATGGATATGTGTTCTGTCTCTCATCTGCTACGATAGCCTGCCTTTTGTGGTAACACGTCACTGCAAGGCACTACCACTTCGGAGAAGCCTAGCCTTTTCCCAACTATGTTGGGGATAATCTAACCGGATGCAGCTGAATACTAGTATTTTACATGGAAGGACTGCATTTTTGACCTCCACAACCCAGTTACTGGGCGATTCGATACCGCTTGGTAAGACTGGTTGCCAGACTTTCGGGCTTCTGCCAACCAGTAACGACTTAACGACTGTCAAAGATCCACGAATGATACGGGACCAACGGCTTAATGTGCTCCTTCCGAGAATACAGGTAGTAAACACATTATTGTTCACAATACCAAAGCATTCACTACACAGCTAGACCTGAACTGTACGTGACAGTTCAGGTCTACCTAGAATTGTGTTTTGAACAACAGTAACTTGCTAGCACGCTGTCTCATTGGTTTAGAGGTCGCAAACGCTACTGCTGGGTATGAGGTCCTGGATTCGATCAAACGTCGGTCAAAGTGTTAATAGGTTTTTCCATTAAGTATTTCTCAGTAATAGCCCGGAGTCTGGATTTGTGACCAGTTGATGTCGATAGGCTCACCCCCTATCATATGGGACTTACACATTGGCGAAATGTGGGTGCTCTATACAACGTGTAACGTTAAATGCGCAAAACCTCAGACACCCCAATTGATTTTTAATTCAATTGACCTATTTCAGAGAGAAAATAAGTCATTAAAAAAATTTGTAAAGGTTTTATGTGCTGTTTTAGTCATACTGGCCATTCTGATCGTTTCTTGCGTCTGCGACGACGCTTTATCGAGGGAGGAGTCGTCACCGGGCCGCAGCGCCGCGCTGACATTGGCTTGCTTGACCTATTAATAAATAGACACGGCAACGTTTTTAATGAAGATTTTTTGAAAAATGTGACCTATATTAAAAAGTGGTTACATTACCCCTCCGTGTGTGGTGGTTTCTCCTCGTTATTCTGATCAAACTATTTTTAGGTTTTGCGCATTTAACGTTACACGTTGTATATGTATCTTCGGAAATCTTCGGAATTACGGGCATGATATTATGTAAGTTGCAAACTTGCTTGCAATAGGTTCTACTGAAACTATGGGTGCATATATACTAAAACGCATGGTATTCGAACGCAATTAGGCAGTTACCTCTCGTTCGCCAGTTCGACGCGACGCTTCAGCTGCCAGCTTAGTGCCGGTTGTTCAATAATTAGCGATTACTTCTGCAATATCACGTAAGCCGAAGCTCCGATCGATAGATGCACACATTTACGTTTCGTATCTATTCAAGCAGCAATTGTGGCGTTTGTTGTTTTTATTTCAATGCGCTTTAGATTTTGCTTTAGCTATATAATTAGGGGCATCTTTACTTACTTACACTTAAAGATAAGTAATGAAATAAACTAGCTTCTGCTCGAGACTTCCTCCGCGTGGTTGCCGGAAATTTTATTGGTTTAAACTTTATTGCGAGGAAACCTAATTCCTTTCCTAAAGTAAGTTACTCCTCATCAGCTATTTCCCAGTGAATGTCCCATCAAAATCGGCTTGGACGTTTTGGAGAATAGCCAGAACAAGCAGACAAAAAAAAATAATTGAAAAAAAAAAATATTGATCGGTGATGATTCAACTGAATGAAATGCTCTATGAACTTTTTCCCTTCGTATGGAGATATTTGCTTCTCATTGCACTTCCTTGGCAACACATGAGACGCAAGATGGACGCAAATTAAGATATTCCCGCCAACCTTTTAGTAAAACACGTGACCGTATAACTAAATTATTTACAGACGGATACAAATGTTAAAGTAAATATTATCTGTATTCTCACAACTAATATCACTAAATGTTTTTAGACACAAACATTTTAAGTAGACAGATATAATTATAGATTATGGCATCTATCTATCTATCTATCTTATAACATCAGCTATTTGCCAGTGAACATCCGATCAAAATCGGCCTAGACGTTTCGGAGACTAGCCAGAACAAACTTGCAAAAAAAAAAATGCTTTTTGTTATAAGTACCGCATAATATACTTTTGTATGAATAGTAAAGAGCTGTTATTTCGCATTAAAACAGACACTTTCATTTTATTTATTTGTATGGATAAAGAAGTTTGCATCTCGTTGAAGAATTACAATTTAGGATTAAGGTTATTCGTTCATCGGTAACTAAATGTCTTCTTTTGCACAAGTAGGGACCAAACGGAAAAGCGAACTTCTATCAATAAAGTCAATCTTGATTGATTAAAGTTTGCTTGTACAGACGCTAGCACATCAAGCTACTACCATCTGTCAAATTTCTTTAATAGATTTTCAACTTTATCGCTAAAGCGTAAGGATCAAAGTTGACTGGGAAAATTTGACAGTTTCGGGTACCTTGATGTGCTGGCGTCTGTACATATTTTAAACTATTTCTAATTATAAAAGTGATTTTAAAACTCTCTCCACTAAAAATATTAAAAACACGCACACTATCGTAATTCAAGTAATGTCAAACAAATTGAAAATTATCATCATTTTGAATCATATTTTCAAATAGCCACATAAAGAAACTACATTACCACCCACAAATCTCACACTTATTAAATCCTAAATCTTTTGCTTCTGTCCTAACGCACTCTCTTAACACTAGGAAAAAGCGTATATCAGAACGGCGGCTATCATAATATCACAATTATCGTGCTGTCACACCGCCGACCCTTATCACACGCATCTGTGGTCGGATTAATCATGGATTAACTGAATATCGTGCGAACAAATCTGCTTTTGTTCAACGTAATCACTCGTGACGTTTTTATTCTGTGCTTTGGCCGTCAATGGCATTGACGGGTGCTGTGTTTGAGTTATTTACGTTATGTTTTTTTTTTTATTGAGTGGCCTGTGGCAACATAATAACAGCCGCACAGGTCGATCGATCAGGTTAAGCTACGCTTGCCGCGGTTAGTCTGTGGATGGGTGATCATCTTTACATACCAAGACTCCTCCGTGCCTCGGAAAGCACGTTAAGCCGTCGGTCCCGCCTGTCATTCGTGGATCTTTGACAGTCATTACGTGTAGTCAGAAGCCCGAAAGTCTGACAACCGGTCTTACCAAGGGGTATCGTATTACCCAGTAACTGGGTTGTGGAGGTCAGATAGGTAGTCGCTCCATGTAAAAATACTGGTATTCAGCTGCATCCAGTTAGACTGGAAGCCGACTTCAACGTAGTTGGGAAAAGGCTAGGTAGATTATTTGTTATCAATTAAGTGCTGTGTTGAAGCATGATTTTAGCGAGTTTCAAGCCAGTGGCTTCCCAGAAATTATCAGGTCGAGCTTATTGTCAGACTATCGGAGGCTAAGACGCTCCCAATGAAAAAGTTATCAAAACTATGAATGTTTTATACAAAACGAAGGTTGACTTCGTATCTCGTCAGCACGTGGGGATCGTAAAAACAGTCAATGTAAAAATGGGAACCATATACATAATTAACTGTACCTAAGTGCTCAAAAGTTAAGTTAGTACCTATGATAGCTTGACCGTAGTTATTCACCATGAAAAGTTAATACGTAGTGAACAGAACGAAGCGCTGCCTGTTACAATTGATTCAGTACACGATTCTGAACCCACCTGTGTTTTAATTTTCCGTCGGTTATTAAAAATAAATTTGCTTTTCCATACATTTTGACCGCATAGGTATCACACTTCTATGAAAAAGCTGATTACTATTAATTCATGGTTATAGTATGGGCGTGTTCCTGCCACCTTGTATCTAATGTGTTTGTATGATGACCGGCACTTATGCTTTTGTGGTAGGAATTACAATTGAACTCTATTTCCACGCCTTATCTTTGTCTGAAAAGCATCATTATACTCTACTTAACTATAGTCAATAAAATAAGTTAACAGCAAGATAAACCCCTACACAATTTAATAAACATTTGCATTGTAGCTGTACACCAACAACGTCATTAAGACCAATCAAGACCACAAGACACCCCATTCCCTCTCTATCTCAAAGCCGAAATTGTGCATATATACGAGCCGGATACCCGTAGGTAATAATTACCTGTCATAGTATCAGACGTATTTTGGACCGCTCACAAGGACACAATACCGTCTATCTAGATACACATAGCCATTGTTATTACTGGAGAACTGAGATGACCTATGAATACATTAAATTAGGCGAACTGTTTATACTGCTGAGCTCTTAAAATTGTTCGTTAGAGGGTAGTTGTAGAAACCATTTCAATAATAATAAAGATGTATTTTAAGGAAAGTAGAAGTCATTGTTAAGTTTTCTTGTTAGTGTTCTGTTGTTGTAATGCTTAGAGTTCAGGGAGATTGCTTCAGATGTTTTAATGACCAGTTCTGGGTAGAGCCTGTTTTTACGCCGTGTTTAGACACGGTCGTCAGTGTTGTATGGATCACTATGGAAGCTTGTTGACAGACACGTTTGATCTACGGCACGGTTTTTACGCCGTGTTTAGGCAAGGTCGTCAGTGTTGTATGGATCACTATGGAAGCTTGGTGACAGACACGTTTTTTCTACGGCTCGGTTTATACGCCGTACCGTAAAGAAACCGTGCTGTGTACAAAAGGCCTTAGGAGGGTCAGTGGATCGTCTTAGGGGCGGACGTATTATACATATCAGATGCGGTGAGTTCTAAAGGAATTTTAGTCACAGCATAACGTTAAAAGAAAAAGATTTAAAATGAACTCAAAACCAGGTTTTTGTATAACATCCACAGAAAGCTGCAACCTTTCAAGAAACTGCCCTCGGTAAACACTAACGTGCAGAAAAATTGGCAGCTACCGCGAGAAATCCTCGCAAAAAAAGCTATCCACATTATGCTCACAAAAAGTATCCACCCTGGAAAATATTTCTCCGGTCAAAAGTCCCGTGGGACGCGACAACTGTTCAATGTTCGTACATGGCGCTGCATTTGGTACCCCGCTTTTAGGAACTGCATCTACTTTTATTTTATTCCCAGCACTTTTTTCGACAAAAGCTTTTAACTTTTATAGAGGTGCTCATACGGCAGTTACGCGGTGAATTTCGTTCAGACAGTGTATGTGGTGTCCTAGCTGGGACATATTTGATTTTAATGTTTGACAGTTTAATTGCGACAAATATATTTTGCGTTTTCAATTGTTAAACAAAAAACCGGCCAAGTGCGCGTCGTACCACGCACAATAAAGGGTTCCCTAGTTCGAATGAATTTATCCCAATAACAAACTTAACATTGTAGTTGAAAATCTAAGTTGGTCGACTATTACTCATATTCCCTTTAACTTGGTTATATATACTACTACCGTGATTTTTTTTTATATATCCAAAAAGCACCATTAAGATGGCAGAGGGGACTTGACTCTAACAAAAATTAGTACTTTAAAGCTTGATATTTCACAAACGGATCCCTGAATCTAAAATTTTTTTTTTACAAACCCGCAATATTTTTAATATACCTAACCAACGTTACTTTACACCATGGGGTAGTATTCTATTCTATACTAGAAGAGAAAAAAAAAAATATCCCCACTTTATGTGTACAGGAGGTACCCAAAAAAATTGTCGGTCAAGTGCTAATAGCATTCTGAAGATGTTAGTGGACAATTTTAACTCGACGACAATGAATCACTTCATGCAGGTGCTACAGGTCGATTCTGTAAAAAACTTACCGTGAAAACATGTGTGCGATGCTAGGGATTGACCAAGCAAACGTTTAAAAACGTAATCGATTTTAAACGTTTGAATAATATTTTTTTTAATAATAAACTTGCGTGGAGTGAGCTGTCAGTGTCATCCCACTGATGCTATGGATTGACCAAGCATACATTTACAATCATAATCGAGATTTTAATAATGTTTTATATGCTGATTCTATTGATCATTTTATATAATTTCACCTAGTATTTTAGTTGTCTATATAAGGACTAGTCTAGAAAAGAAAAACACACACATTGAGATTCTGACTGATATTCTGTTTGAATATTTTATTTTAAAACCCCACAAAATACTAAAATAATAGCTTTGCAGAATCGCAGTGCTGGTTAGGCAGGAGTGATTCATTTCATCCGGTGATTTTATGTAAATATTGTTTTTCTGGTAGCGTAATTGTAACACACTAATATAGCTTTTAAGTTTTTTTTTTGTATTCAACTCACTAACATAAAATGGATCATTGTTGTCTAAGAATTAAATAAATTTATTGTTATTACACGCCGACACCAATCATTGTCAATAACAATCTTCCCAGAATAGACATCAAATATCCACATTATTGCTGCACAGTATTGTCCCTGACAAACATACCTATAGTAAATCCAATTTAATTAGTTACACGAGCATGTGATACACGTTTGAGGTCACAGGTGAGGTCATGCGACCGGAGACAGTCCCCGGCCATGATGAATGGGTGCGCGGCCCTTCAGGTCTGGGCGCCATTTCCGTTGCACGACCGATGCCATTGATGTTAGATGTTATGTGGTGTTATTATTTTGTCTCAAAGTGTATTTGAGTATGTGGATGGTCCACATATACCGTTTGATAGGTACTCATCACCACTACATACAGTTTCGAAAGGGTCTGTGTTTTTTGTTAGTTTTCATGTGAAGTCTTTATTTATTGAGCTACATGACTGCGGCGTTTGTATATTTTATTTCATTTTCCACTGGCGTTTTTACATTTATTTTATACCTAAATGATTTAAAAGAAAATAAATTACCGATACAAGAATTATGACATCAGCTTATCCTAGCAGGTTACTTACTTTTTAGGAAAACATAAAAAAAGCTTATTAAAATTTAATCAATTCTAAATACTGCATTTTTTATTTCATTCACATAAAAATGTTTTACAACACCGTAACATTTTAAACAAAGGCCCCTTTTACATTAATTGAATATTTGCGTATCTCCATCAGTAGATTATAATAAAAATTAAATAGGTAGGTAAAATATAAAATTCTGCCAATCAAACCTGCAACAGCTAGAAAATTAATTCGTAAGAAGCTCGTAAAATTCGTTATCTGGTGCCATAACTGTTTTATTACTTTTATCATTAAATTCTCCGTTTCCGTCCATCCGATCGCGGGCTTGTGACGATTACGTCCACTTCTTAACGTAGTAAATTCAGCTAAAGATGGCTGTTTGACACCCTTTTGTCAAACATTAATTTTTATCACTTTTTTGTTAGATGTTCCTACCTACATCTAATCTATACTGAAAGATTATTTTGTTCATTCATATTAAGAAACTGACGTACCCATCCCTGCTTCGTACAGTCTTTACGACTTGAGAAAACATTGCGATTTCTGCATTCCATCTAAGTTTAATATTTATGTTTTATACACATAAACCTTTCGCAAAAAAAAATCTAAATGGTGGTTAAAACCGCATTAAAATATGTATATTCCATGTTTTAGAAGAACAACGTGTTCACACTGACAGACTCGAAAAGTGACTTCAATTTATATTATGTACAGACGCCAGCACATCAAGCTACCCGAAACTGTCAAATTTTCCCAATCAACTTTGAACCTTACGCTTTAGCGATAAAGTTGAAAATGTATTAAATAAAATTGACACATTGTAGTAGCTTGATGTACTGGCGTCTATACTGGGTTCTACCCAGTTCTGCCCACAACTTCGTTCGTGTGAAATTTCTTGTTCCTTTGACCCCGTATCCCCGTCGCATCGCATCGCTGCCTGCTCGTGTTATTACTACGCTTTTGGTAAGCGATATTTCTGAACTTTTTTCTTTTTGCTCGGCTATTGTGGGTCCTAGCGTGATGTTGACGGGCTATACCTATATGTAAAAATAATTTTTCAAATCCGACTGGTAGTTCCAGAGATCAGAGCCTTAAAACGAACAAAAAAACTTAGAAGATACAAAAAGCGAGTTCAATTTAAAATATATATATAGATACAGAAGAAGCAAGATTTGTGCATTAACTTCCGTTTGACTATTCCTTTGGGAAAGTAGCAATTTTTCAATATCATGAGTATTTCGTTTCACAGATGGAATGTTATGGCTCGATCAATCCCTTGGGCTACCATTGTAGTACCCCAGCTAGATAGAAGAGGCTTTTAACTAATTAAGGGTATTTTTTTTTAAATTTTGTAATGTTAATACATAGACTACGAAAATAAAAAAAAACCTATTACCGAAATTAATCTATGCTTTGCACAATAAAATAGCTTTTAATTTTTTTTGTACCTTACCATCTTACCTGTGGATCACTGTTGTCTGAACAAATACATTTTATTTATTTATTTGAAAACGAACATATTTAACGTTACCTTTTCATTAAAATCTTACCTCTTTGGCACCACATTCATATTTATCTCTCGCTCCACCAAATGTTTATTCAACGGATATTGTCCAGAATTTTATTTTACTCATTTTTCATAGGGTATTGTTCATGAAAAATGAGTAAAATAAAATTATTAAACCTTTATCTAGCAAAAAAACATAAAAACAGTTTTTTTTTCTCAAACCCTTTGAATTCAGCTTAATCTTAATAATCTTAAGCTACATGCAGCTAAGCTTTGATATCGGAAAGCGTGATATGGAATTCAAATGGCGCTGTGCAGAACAACTGGCAAGGTGCAGTAATGACAAGTGGAATAAGGCAGTGTTTGAGTCTAAGGACGAGAAGACGAGATGTTGGTCGTCCGGCCTCGAGATGGACGGATGACATTGTTGCCATCGCAGGCAAAACTTGGATGAAACTCGCTCCTGGCGAGGGAATGAGACACGAATAGAGAGGCTATACCCGGCAGTGGGTGAAGTCAAGCTGTGGATGATGATGGTGATGTTACATAATATAATCCCTGTTTTTCTCAGCAGCACCCCGATTGGCTGCTTCGAAACTCATATAAGTGATGTCAGGATTGTACACCTCAAGTATAAGTGCGCTCTTCTCTGTCAATAACATCAAGCTGAGTTCAGCGACAAGGCATTTCCTCTCTGATCTTATTGTATGTGTCATTGGGAGATCCTTATTGGGAACTAACGTCAAAATCAGTAGTACAGCATTCTGTTGCTACTGAACAGTATGTATGTTGTTGTGTGTATGTTTTATATATGGGACATAGGTGCCTGATAGTAAAATGATTATTATCATTATTATTATTATTAATACCATTGCTTGTATTGTTTTTGTGAAACAAAAACTGCTCAAATCTACTACCTACATTATTGTCTCTCCTTCCCCTTTTTAATCCATCCAAAGGTTGTCTTTAAAACATCGCTCTTAGCGACAAGACCGCCCATTGTGTCACTCTTTGTAAATTTCTACATTTATATTTGTAATTTATATGGTGCACATAATAAAGAGTATTCTATTCTATTCTTAATGAAAATCTTAAATTCATTTAAGTATTCACTGACAGACAACGCATAGTCTATAAAACCACTGGGTCGAACAGCATGAAATTTAGTCAAGGGTTCCTCCCCAAACAACGAAAGTGAGCATTAAGAAGGATTTTTAGATAATCCGTCCCAAAAAGGGATAAATAAAAGATGAAAGTTTGTATGGAAGTTCGTAATTTTTGCCGATAGGAAATCTCATTGGGCATACGGCTTGTAGCACAGGGCAGTAAAAATCCTTACAATAAAAATGAACGCTTATTGGAATGTTATTTACTTAATGGAAGCACTGTGTGCTTCCATTCCATTGAAAGGGTCATCTTAAGTTAGTGTAAAATAACTCACAAAAGAGATTTGTTTTCTGAGCGTTCTATTCATCACTGCTGAGTTCTCGAGTGGACTCTGGCTTTAAAGAAAATTGGATGTCTTACTCCGTCGTTGTCGGATTTATAGATGTTTCATCCCAGAGAGCTGATAATGTTGGATATGGCATGTGGTATGTGTTATGGAGTTATGATATTAATTAACTGTAAGGAAAACAGTGTTTTTTTTTGGATACTAGCACACCATCCTAAGTGATCAAATTGAGCTTATGTACAAACTCGGGGATACGGACTTAAAAATGCAATTATAAATTAAAGGAAATTTACCTTGTCTTTACACAGGTATAATATTAATATACATATGTATTTTAAGTCTAATTCGATAGATTTTGCATTTTTTTTTACATGAAACTGGTTCTGTTCTCCGCGTGTCTACGGTTACAGGCAAACGCCTGTAGGTATACACAACTCAAAGTAATCTTTCAATAATACTGATATACTCGTAATACCATAGTCTCACTGTTCCTCTTTACTTAAGACCATGACCTCTGAATTTGTTTCGGCATTTTGTTCTCAGGGATCAGTGAGCAAGGAAATGCTGGTGCCATCTAGTTTTAAAACATTGACCAACAAAGTATTTACGTGTAAAACTGTCTTAAAACATCTACTTATAGAAATAAAGATTACATTTCATTTCATTTATTGGGCACTGAAATAGAAAAGATCTCAAAAAACATTCAACTTTCACCTACTACAAAAATTAATTACTATAATATTTCTCAAACATTCAGTAAAACGTTATCATTCCCATCAAAAGAGAACATGTACATATTTACCTGAGAACCGTGACCGAACGTGTCCAATCAAGTCCATAAAACGACAGGCGTAATACGTTGACTGACACTCGATTAAGTATCGTCGAATTTGTCCAACCCTCTCTGATACCACTATATAGACATGTGCAGAAGGTGGACTCCATGGAACGAGAAAAAACACACGGGTACGTAGACACGCGTCAAAGAGAGCAAGAACAAGCGCACTCGCGACTGGCAATCGTTTGAGATAGTTCGAGATTGCCTTATACTATATTACCTTATTGCCTGATTTACTCTTCTATGTGCACATGTTTTCGCTCGTTGTATGAAGCTGACCTTCTGTACCTATATATTTTTGCTCATACTGTGTTAGTGTGCGTTTAGACTCATGTTGAGATTTATACATATACGCAGGTGCATTTGTATGTATGTATGTTGCAAGTCATAATTATGTTCATATGCCTTGCATTAAAATTAGAACCCAAACTATTATTTCTTATTAAAAATACCAGTACAGGTAAAAATTGTCAAAAAAAAACAAGCATAAGCATAATCAGCATATAATGTTTCCACTGCGTGGACACAGGCCTCTTCTCTGTGAGATGGAATGGGCCGTAATCAACCACGCGGTGCCCTGAAAATCTATAAAAAATTACCAGTCAAAATACTAAATGCTACAAAACAACGTCCACATTCACATACAACAAAAATTTTCCAATTCTGTCTATAAAATAAGGTGACATAAAATACGCTGGTATATTGGTTGGAAGGATCACCGGTCCATGTTTCGACACGTCTTGTATCACAGCTCTCGTTCCATAGTAGTAAGCCTGAAGCACCAGCTTAGAGCTGTAACTTGGGTCCCTGGATTTAAAGTCTGCAGTTATCTTATAAGTAACGTGTATGTTCTTATCTGAGCCACCGTGTGAGTTATGGTAATTGCGGTCAGCCCAACAGGCACCTTCTTCAGCCTTATCATCACATCATCAGGACAACGGTACACCGTCGTCGTTCCAGAACAGTTCTCATCATAGCAGTCACCCTGGGAAATTTGTCTGTTATTGTCCATTATTCCATTCTTCCATCTCCTGCCACCAGCCATATCTAAGACCCAGTAATATAATTAACCCATAATGGCCGCATGCCCAACCAACCCACTATGGCCTTTGCTTGAGATTAAAATGTCCCCTGTGCTCACAGTACGCATAAAACATTTCTTAGAACGCCTTTTACTACGTGCACTTGTTATTTTTTGGAATATAGACTCTTGAGTATCTACAAATATACCATAGTTGTTCATTACGAGCCAATCTTGGTAAGTAATCGGCTCCGTTTCCGTCCACGAAACGAATTCCTTGTACGAACGTTTAAGGAGGTTCTGGTCGTGTTCAAAAGATTCGAGAGAATATTTTTTGGGATTGATTATTCCCACGAGGACCCCGAAGTTGTAGGCATTCACTGTTTGGGTATATATCGTGGAATTTAGGCCTGAAAACATTGATTGTTTATTCAGTATATTGTTGAAAACAAAAAAGTTACGGTTACAGAGTACCCTTGTGATATATTTTTATCATTTTGATTGACAAGTATATAGACGTGACCACACTGAATAGGCCACACACCATGTAACATTTTTGTGGGAATTTATGTTCAGAAGATTTATAGGTATTATAGAAAACCTACGTACCAACATCTAGATCTTCATTCAAAGCATGGATGAATACTAGTCGTACCAGTAGTAGCACACAAATAAAAGTTTGTACAAATTCCATGATATTTTAGTTATTTCTAGTAACAGTTAAAATGAAAAATTGTTCAAATAGTGGTAAATCTTACGGGTAGAGAATATCCTTTTAGAACCCTTTATATAGAATTGCAACTCATTTATAACATATTCCTTTGGGTCTTGAGAGCGATAACTTCTAAGAAAAACGTTGTATTGATAGACGATAATACAAATTAAGTAATTAAAGACTTAAGTACTTATTTTAAAAATAAACCACTTGAAATTACATCACGTAATTATATTTGAGTTGTTTTAATTGACCATATAATTAAAATTAATTAAACAACTTCATATCAGTGTATTCCCTATAATTAGAAAAATATTGGCTTTATTTTATAGGAAATTTAATCTCTAAAAGTATACATACAACAGACGAATTAACTTTCAACCCTGGTACGTTTTAGGACCACAAATTGTAAAGTTTCACTTATCGAGCTTTCGCCCCATGCATCCCTTTGTTTTGGGATCAAGTATTAACCCCATGATTCCGTATCAATTCCGTTGTCAAATGCATAATAATATTTAAAAACAATCGTTGCACATAACTAGCTAATTAGTGCTTTGTTCAGTGCCCTTCAATGTGTTAATTTGTCTAAGTCTGTTCGGAGGATTTTGAGTAACAGATGAAAAACAAATACTTCATTTCTTTCGAATATTAAAGCAGGATAAAGCTGGTAATATACAAATGGTGCACCTACTTCATTGTTTGGTCATTTAAGATGCATTACTTGGAAAGATCCAAACGATTCGTGGCTCTATGTTAAAATCGCAGGATGTACACTTGTCGTTGTCAGTTATAGCACTAAGATGAATGTTTTATTCTGGGCTACATTCCAGAATATTCGGTCATCCAGATTTACCATTTAAATATTATGGGGATGGATTTATATTTTTGTTTAGTTTGTTTTATTTGTAAAAAAAATGCAGGTTTTGAAGGAAAGTATTTTTAAACAAATATTTTTTTTTTAGATTTTGGACTCTTGTTTTATAGAACTCATCCTTCTGGTATATAAAATTTCTTTTTAAATATTTCTAAATGGCTATTAGTGTTTCCGTGCAGCAATAAGTAATTCCTTCTATAAATTATACTGAACGGTCATGTGAAAGTTGTACCAGATTTGGGATGTCAGTATGCTGATGAAAAAATGGAATAATTTGGCTGATGGAAATAAACTCACCTGTATGACTTTTAAGAAATATTGCTTCTTCACCACACGACATGACGCCAGTATTGACACACCTGGTGGCTTTTATTTAGGTAGTAAGTTTTTGTGTACATTTTAAAATTTGATTTATTATTGTTTTGCTTGAGTGCGTATAGTTTTTATTGTATTTGTTAGTATATTGGCGTGGCTTGCTAACATTACGGCAAATAATTTAATTTAATGTTCAGCGTCTTGTAATGTTAATTACTTTGTATACCTAGTATTGTATACAATCAAGTATTTTCTAACTGAACAGACAGCTATGCTGCTGGGGAGTTTATTGCGCCACTTCTTCTCCCCAGCGAAAGCACTAGGAAATAGTGAAAGGCGGGCGTTTTAGGGGACTGTCTTTTGTAATTTTGACGGTCGAAAAGTGCTGATTATCAGCCTTGTTTAAATTAATGACTGTTGATTTTTACATAGGATAAACACATCATTTTAGTCTTTAAAAGATCATTCTAACAAAAAGTTGTCTCAATCAAAAATTCAAAGTCACACCGACTTCAAAATTATACATCCTTCAATCCTTCCATCTTCAAAATTATACATCATCCATCATTATACACTCGAGTACATCAAACATATATCCACACGACATTATAAAAAAAAAAAAACAATTCTCATTAGTACATAGTGCGCCACTATCACATTAGTATTCTACAGATGCTCTGTCATTTATCTAAGTCCAGTCACATTTTCGATTTGCTCGCTAGTTATTGAAGGTAAGAGAAGCTAAGAGAACTAGTTTTTTAATAGCTCTTGAAGATGATTAAGGGTCCAAAGTTGGGAATGGAAATTCAATGTAGGGATAAAATGTACCTATAATTAGATCACTTTTGAGGGGTTCGTGGTTAAATAATAACAGCCACGCGGGTCGATCGAAGGTTAAGCTACACTTGCCTCGGTCGGTTTGTGGATGGGTTTGTACGCAAGCAAATAATTACTATCGAAATAAATGATTATCCATTGCCCAGTCGTGTACTAGCGCTCGCCGGAACAGTCGTTTTATGTACATGACTCATCACCCCTTTATACACATGTACACAGTAGGTACACTTACAGGTTCATTACATATCGAGACCTCGCTGTGCTTCGGTGAGCAAATAAGCCGATGATCCCGACTGTCATTCGTAGATCTATGTGATTCGTTACAGGTAGTCAGAAGCACAAAAGTCTGACACCAGTCTTCCCAGGGGGTGTTACCCAGTAACTGGGCTGTATAGGTCAGATAGGCAGTCGCTCCATGTAAAATACTGATATTCCGTGGCATCCAGTAAGACTGGAAGCCAATTCCAGCATAGTTGGGAAAAGACTAAGCAGATCACTGCCTATTAGATAGATAAATGCCTATGGCATTAAGTCCACCTCTGTACATTTATGTGCTTGAAGTATTAAATAAATAAATTAAAAAATTGCTTGATAAATTAGATGGCTTTCTATATTCACCTAGAAAATGCAATGGTATTTTACTGGGTTATACAAGTCAACTTGTTTGTAATTACACATCATTGTAAGCTAGATGATAATAACAGTTTGGTATAAATAATAGCAATAAATTGCTGAATATCATCAATCAACTCAGCCTATCGCAGTCCACTGCTGGACATATGCCTCTCCCAGACTGCGCCACAACACCCTGTCCTCTGCCTTCTGCATCCAGTCTACCCCAGCTAGCCTTTAGGTCGGCCGTCCATCTAGCTGGGGGGCGTCCCACACTACGCTTGCCGATACGCGGTCTCCACTCCAGGACTCGTCTGCTCCACCGGCCATCGGCCCTTCGACAGACATGGCCAGCCCCCTGCCACTTCAGTTTGCTTACTCTGCAAGCTATGTCTGAATATCATGACTGTAATTAATTAACGGCAAAATATGAATCATTTAAACTCACATTGTAATTATATTTATGTAGGTATTTTAGAAGCATGTCAAAATCAAAATCAAAAATATTTACTCAAATTAGACTGAGAATCAGCACTTTTCGAACGTTAAAATATCACAAGATTGTCCCCCAAAACGCCCGTCCTTCACCACTTCCTAGTGATATAATATGTAAGTTTATTCCCATATTGTAGGCTTATATTTTAATTAGTGGTTTTTTTTTTATTTATTATCTTTTCTCTTCCACCCTTACACACAGTGTTTACTATTACACCTCTTTTTATCTACGTTCCTATCGCAGATATGCTTGGAGAATTTTTTTCACAAATTTAATAAGTATCGCCTTTGTACGTATTTTTCCGTTCCTTTCTTCTTGTCTGTTTATCCCCGTCGTCTGTTAGGCAAGTTAATTAAGTTCGATAACAATAGAAAAAGTAATCCTGTCTCATTAGTGACAGGTGACCTTTTTTTAAGTGTGTGCATAAATGGTAAAAAAATAAATGTTATGTTTGTTGAACGTGCAAGAGCATAACAGCAACACACGGAATTGCATAAAATCCTATAGCACCCGGATTAACCCTCGTAATAATCCACCTACTTATATAAAACTCAGCAGCATACCATAAAAC
Source organism: Eremobia ochroleuca (assembly GCA_949629135.1). Classification (NCBI taxonomy): domain Eukaryota; kingdom Metazoa; phylum Arthropoda; class Insecta; order Lepidoptera; family Noctuidae; genus Eremobia; species Eremobia ochroleuca. The sequence goes on from OX451392.1 coordinate 16,973,164, forward strand.
AGTGGACTACCTACCAACAATTAAATTACCGTAACAATTTTGACAAAAAATTTAATCAACACTGTTTTATGACTAAAGAACTGAAAGCATTACTTTTAATATCTTGGTATTTTTTTCTCCTTCATTATGTGGTTTATAAGCCTTTCGTAACACAGAAATATTAAAACAAGACCAAAATTAATTTCGCCTACCATTTCGAAGGAGGTAACCCTGCCTAGGTTTTATTAAAGGCGAGGTTAAGGAAAAAATAAAAATGCTAGAGAAAAAGGGATTATAAAACAAGAATGAATGCTTATGAATGAATAGAAAGATGAGAAAACTGGCAACTGGGTGCTTGTATGGCTAGAAGTATGAGCGTAAACGAAGCAAAAGGAGAATATATGGATCGTAGCAAGTGGCGTTCTGTAGTTTCTGCCTGCCTCTTATGTATGTGAAGAAGTGAGTCTTTACGGGTCGTCAGAAGCCTGAAATTCTGACAACCAGTCTTACAATGGAGTATCGCATTACCCAGATACCTGGTCGTGGAGGTCAAATAGTTGCAGTCGTTCCATGTAAAATACTACAACTGCATCCGGTTAGACTGGAAGCCAATCACAACATAGTTATGAAAAGGCTAGGCACATTCATTGATGTTTGTATATGATAAAAGTTGAATTTGAAGTTGAACTTATTATGTTCAAGCTGTTTGGGGTTGAAACACTAGGGCCATGGGGTCCGAATGCCCACCTAGTATTTGGAGACATCACCAAGCGCTTGGTCGACTCCACCTGACCAGAGGGCTGGCCTATATTTTGGCCAAAGAATCAGCATTGCCATACAACGTGGTGATGCTGCCAGCCTTTTGGGCACGTTTCCTATTGACAGCGATGCAGACGATTTTTTTTGATGCCCTTTTATTATTTGCCCTCCTTTTTATATACTTGTACATATTATTATTACTTTGAGACTGTTAGTTTTTTAAACTATGTAAATACTTATTTGAAGAAAGAATTCACATGGACGAGACGTTTTCAGAGGATAATCAAATCATGGTAAACAGAATACCCTACTTGGAATGAAATAATATGAATAAATTAATTCATTCTCTAACATGAGTCATGAAACTATTCAGAGTTTGCGAATTTCACAAACTGAACCTTAGCGAAAATCTTTATTGTACCTACAGTAATTCAATTAACAGTTTTCGATATAACTAAGCCCGGAATTATTAATGAACGAGTGCAGTTATTTTGTGGATCTTGACGACTCACTTCACGCTCATTTCACCTTTGTTTTAACGGCGAGATATTTACAGAATAGATAGGCAGAATGTTGGGCCCATTGCATGCTAAGAGAGATGTGTGGTGTTACACGAATAGTAAAAATAAAAATGGAAGTCTGAAAGTGGCAATGATAACTGAAAAGTTGCGTGGAAATCGGTTGTCATGGTATGGGCGTGTGATTGAGGAACGAGGAAAATATTGTGAGGAAAGTTTTGAGTATGAGTGTCCATGGCTATAAGAGTAGGGGAAGACCAAAGAAACGATGGATGGATTGTGTGAATGATGATATGGTTAGAAAGGGGGAGACAAACAATATATGTATATTATATTATGTATATTCTCTATATGTCGAGACAACTAATAGAGAAGTATGGAAGAAAGGGACATGTTGCGCCTACCTCAAATAAATTTGGATAAAGGCAGGAAAATGACGATGATTGCAGTTATTTTGTAACTGAAAATTAATATTATGAGTTGAGTTATTAATGAATCCGTAGCCTATTATCGTAATTATATTAATTATTATTAATTATATTTCAGACAACTATATAGATATTATATCAATATTAACATTTATAACGCCATGTGGTGTGATTCCCAATTTATTGGTCGACATATCTTTATAGCTGGCCACTAATTTGTGTAACGCTTAATTAATGTAAGCGCATATTTGCGGTGAATATTCATGAATCACGAATTAAATATTATTAACAACCTTTTACTATGTAAATTTAAATTTGACAAAACGCAACATTCACATACAAAATATCAAAACACTAAAATTATTCACACTCAAATCCCAGTAAACTGGAGGGCAATTACACTCATGGGCAAAATAAAGGCGTTAGTTAGCAACTAAAACGGCAAATAGAATTAGCTGAATTCGAGGCACGAGGCGAACGCGCTGCAGAAAATTCAATTATAGTGATTAGTTTCACCCTGCAACTCGGTTTTGTACTAAAAGTATGTAGACATTTTTTCACAACGTGATATTGTACTTTATGGCAATGGTATAAGACCTAAATTTCTTGGATCTGCACTACATTGATGCGAATGCCAATCACGTGTGGCTTAACTTCTGGTTCCCACCTGAATTTATAGGGATAATATTGCAAAAGGAAATTAGGGCCGCTTCGATTATTCGTCTAGAAAAAGCTGAAGAAGACATCAGAAAGAAAAGGGTAAACGAAACATATATTATTACGAAAACATATGTTAAAAGTATACTCATAGCTAACCCAGAGGCATTTTCACTCCACATACACACACACACACCCTCTCACAACACACGATAACAAACCTTTCATGATTGTTATTTTTGTACTTAATCTTTTAAAAAGTGTGCCTCTTGTTTTCTTTTTTACTACATTTTCTAATAACCAACGATACACGTAAAGTCTCTTTTAATGGAAGAATACAGACTCCCAAGTCACAGTATATAAACCTAGTTTGGGAGCCAGGGGACCTATGTTTAAGACACTACTTCTGTATGTTGTAATAATGTAATGTCTGTAACAACGTGGTCACTAGCTTCTGCCCGCCACTTCATTCACGTGAAACTTCTTGTTCCCCCGACCCACCCCATTGCCTCGCATCGCCTGCCTACACTATTACTTCGTTTTCGCATTCGTTCTGATTTTTTTTCTTTTTGCTCGTCTCTTAAGGGTCTTAGCGTGATATTAACTTAGCCTATAACGTTCTTCTATGACTGGGCTATCAGAATCCGATCCGGAGATTACCCCTAAATACAAACTTACAAACAAAAAAAACAAATTCTACTTCTTTATAATATTGGTATAGATTATATGTGTAGCACGATTCCGAAACCAACACATCCCGTAGAAAAAAACTGCAAGATAACTACAAACTAAGAAAGCGTGCTTGAAATTAGAGATACCGTCCAATTGTAAAACTAAATTGCAACATAGCAGCTGGTACACTCTTCCACTCTTCCTTGTGTCTATTAAATATTTTTAATCTCTCCATATAAAACAAACTTGAAGGATTATTTCATGTTTATTGGATGAAGTTTACTCTCGAGACATTTCGAGCCGTTTATAACCCTTGTAGTCGGTCGACGTTGTTAAATGTTTATTAATGCCGTATTTAAGTTTATGTTGACAGTTGTCGCAGTTGTTGGCTTCATCAGCCTTTTTGACATTTAATTTTGGATAAGAATTACTAAAGTATTTTATATTATGTGCTAGTCTTCAATCAACTCAGCCTATCGCAGTCCACTGCTGGGCATATTCCTCTCCCAGGCTGTGCCACAACACCCTGTCTTCCGCCTTCCGCATCCAGTCTGCCCCAGTCACCTTTTTAAGGTCATCGGTCCATCTAGCTGGTGATTCTGGTCTAACTACCATATTCTTTGATTATATGGGTATCCATCGACAGATTTTCCAACATTGTCCCTAGTTCAACTTGACTGTCGACTAGATTTCTTTCAAACATTGTGAAATCATTCAATATAATTGTGTCTTTCTATTTATGTTCGTAGAATACTCAAATTAAACCTCCTCATATTTTAAACGCTACACGGTATTCAAGGGTGTTGACCACACTACATCTTTTGTAACAAAACTAAATGTCAGCGACAGTGTTAGAATAGAAACGTTTCCTACTCCATTGATTTACAGTTCGACAGTTTGATCGGCCGTTAAAAATGTACCTATAGTCTACAATACACTGGAACATCATCATGTACATTGTTGTTTAAAGGGGTCTAGTGAAGGAATACATGATGTGATATTTTGTGGGGAATATATTATATCCTCATTGATCAGCATCGTTGGTGAGTTTGGATCTCTCAAGGACCGCAGCAAAAGAACGATTCAAATTGAAATTACTTAATCATCACGCTCACCTGACTTATCTGAATTAATTGGGAAACCATTTTCTCCCAGTTTATACCTACAGCATCGATTTTTGCAACCCCTAACGAGCAACATTATTTTAGAATAAGTAAAAGGGCATCTTCAAAAACAGTTCTGTATTGTAACAGTCACAGATCCCTGAAACAGAGATTCTTTTCGTAAAAGATAATTAACTAAAATGAAGATGAGATTCACCGTCCATTTATTTTTCTGTAAGGGTCCGTTTCTGTGAGCTGGGTAGCTCAAAATTTCATTTAGGTTCCTAATCGTCATGAGTAATGAATGTACCTAAAATAAAGAGCTTTAATTTCTGTTTTCAATGTTTTGAGAAAATCGTGCCCGAAACAAAAAAATCTTTGAATAATTTTATTTAGAAAAGTCTTAAAACCGGACAAAAGTATTACACAATGTAATGAAATCAGATGATGTGTCAGTATTCTGATTTAAAGAAGTGATCCAAAATTAGAATATGTACATATATACTAGGTAGATGACAGCGATTTGGACGAGTACTTAGTTAGTTAGTTTTTTTTTATGTAGTACTTAGTTTAAATTGTCTGTAATTTATATGGTGTACATAAGAAAAACCTTACTAAAACCAACATACTTACTGGTTAAAAAAAATATATATACAAGGTGGAGACAATACCGACAATACGACAGTAAATTAAAATACGACAATACGACAGTAAATTAAAATTCGTATATCTAGTGACGTTCCCAGTCTGCAAACGAAAATTAAATAAAATATTTCCAATAGTTTAGTCTCTATAGCTAGTCAAAGATCTAAGTATTTTCATTTCTGAATTGTTATTTTTTTGTTTTTGTTTTTATCTTTTTTAGTACGGACGCTTTTAACGTGCACGTCTTTCTACATCGTTCTCACATGTATTATTTCATTTTCAATTTGAATGATGTAACCAAAATTTTGTAACGATTTTTATGATTTAAAAGAGTGTCCGTGGAGTTTCTTGCCCGTTCTTCTCCACATGTACCTACTACGCTTTGGAATGGGCAACTAGCTTCATCTTTCTGACTGACCGACCCCTTGACAATTCAAAAGTGCCTGTAATTGGTTTACTTGAAATAAATGCTTTGAGTTTGAGTTTGAGTTTGAGCAAAACCCATAGTCAGCCGCTCACTTCTATTTACATAGTTTTATTTGAGCAAATCACTTTTAATTTCGATGTTAGGATTTATTTGATAGTTTCAAAATACTCCTATGCGTTACTATTGCCAATGTTTTCATTTTCTGTCGTATTGTCGTCCCCACATTGTATTTTGTTTTTTATTTTCGATAAAATCTATCACATAAATATTTCTTTTGATGCGTACTTAACAACAGGTGTACATGGGATTAGAAAAATGTCGCTACGTGAAAATAATATTTTATGACATATTATTTTCTATTCACATATGCTGGTCATGAATAATGAATACTTCTGAAAGGTTTTAAATTAGAGAAAGATTTAAAATATGGTGAAAACATTTGAAATGGGAATTTTAAAATGCATTCGCATCTGGGCTTTCTTCAGGCCACGTTACGCGGATCACTTATCACGCTGAAGACATTCCCATTTCGCTGTGAGGTCATTAATCGTGGTGAAAAGTTTGTGCGAGAGCTTGTGCAATCGAGTCGACGAGTTAATATGGTTCCATATTTCTCTCTGGCCAGTGCTTATTGCGATTTGGACGTACGTCCACATTTATGTGTTGCTTGGCTTTTATTTGGACGACAAAACGAAATAGGAATCGGTATGTGAGTTATATTGGACGTAAGTTACTGGAGCTATAAGTTTTAAGAAATATTTTTCATGATGATTGATACAGAATAGCTGCATTTGAGGGTTCCGCACCCAAAGGGTGCCAACGTAACCCTATTATTAAGCGTCCGCTGTCTGTCCGTTCGTCCGTTGTCATAGGCCTGAATCTTATGCACATATAATAGGTAGATAGTTGAAATTTTCACAGAGTGTGTATTTGTACTACCGATATAACAACAAGTGATGAAAATGAAAGGAGACCTACTTACAAGAAATGTGTTTTTTTCGCAGTTTTTTTGCCTTGTGGTACGGAACCCTTCGTGTGCGTGTCCGACTAGCACTTGGCTGGTTTTTATGTGTATATTCTAGATTATGTATATTCGTTACAAGCTGCCGTCACCTCCAATGAACTTAACCAGTCAAAGAAACAAAATAAGGGGTCAAATGACAATTAGATATAAAAGGCTAAATTTGACTTCTGTTGAAGATGTTAATCCCTATAAAAATAATGCCTTCTTCTTTATCATACTATTTTTAATCAACCAGCGTTTCATCATACTCAATTACTCATACCATCATACATTTCATGTAGGTAACTTATAATAAATAAGAAAACTTATAGCAGATCAATATGAAAATATCTCGACCTATTCCGAAAAGTTCCAGATAGAACCCCTTTCGATGAAATAAAAATTCCGCCAACGAAATACGAGACAGCCTGAAACGCAAATACTTGGCACCACCTTGAGAATCCCGGGTGTGCTATGCAATCTAATTTGAAAGTCACCATTATTCGTTGCGCGCCATACCAAGTCACGTCGACTTCTCCTCGACAGACTTCCATCTTTATTGATGTTTTGGAAACATATCTTTTATTGTCCTCCTTTGTCAACTGATAAGCATTTTTATGACTGTATTTTACTTCCTCTGTTTTATAGCCCCCTGGTACAATAACATGTGAATTTTCTCCATATAAACACGCAAAACAGATTTCTAATTAATATTACCAACTGAATATACAACAGTGATTTCATAAATTCGAGTTTGAACTCACATATATTAAACAGGCGTAATATCATATAATGTAACAAAAGATAAGGATTTGTGGCGAGCAAATATAAAGCATTGAAGAACGTCACACATACGAACCGCGCCATACTTGTGAACAATCCGTGCAAAATTACAACTTTACGTTAACACTCCCGAAAACTTCACCCATCCAGATTTAATCTTTCCGCCCTCTAGACAGGAGTTTAATTTTGTATTTCCCCGTTTTCCAACTGTAAAATGATGTTGGCTTAGTGACGTAATTTGCCTGTGGCAATTATAACAATCACTTTCATGAACTGTGGGCTTGTTTGCGAATTGTGTTCCGTAAATGTCATGTTTTAAGTCCTTCGCTCTATAATTACGTGGGATTAAAGATTTATGATTAAAAACGTTCATTTATCGTGCTGTTTGCTTTATCTATGTGGTGGATTGCGCCGTTAATTATCGGATTATGTTGTCGTGGGAACGTATTATATTTTGGTGTCGATTCCCTTCTCCAAAAACTAAACTAAATTTAATTTTTATTTTAATTTTTCCTTTATATTTAAACTAGCGACCCGCCCCGGCTTCGCATGGGTGCAATGGAGAAACTGATAATTTTAGAGCCACTATTTCTCGTAAAAAGTATAGGATAAAAAATGGTTATTGTGGGTTATCCCTAAGAGATAGACATATACCATCGCGGACTTTTTTGTAGACCTTCTTAAGGTGTACAATACTGTAGTACATTATTTTGATCTGTCTCGACGGGTTCAGCCAGCGTTTACAATGTAAGCGCAAAAAAATGTGTTTATTTACGACATCACATTAGAAACCTCTAAAATTATCAGTGTTTCTCTACTATATTATGCATGTATTATAGATAAAAACCTTCCTCTTGAATCGCTCTATCTATTAAAAAAACCGCATCAAAATCCGTTGCGTACTTTTATAGATCTAAGCATAGGGACAGACAGACAGGGAAGCGACTTTGTTTTATACTATGTAGTGATTAAGGAAAAAACAGAATATTAATTTTAGTTTTGTCAAATTAATCAGCGCCTGACTCCACAGAAGCTTAGACGTGATTAAAAACTTGCCTACTAAAATTACGTCAATTTATGTCAGGCGCTGATTAATTTGATAGGACTGAACTAAAATTGATCTTCTGTCCTTTTCTTAATGAAATAGAAAGAGATGAACTTAAATTTAGTTTAGTTTGTGAACAAGAGAATCGACACCAATTATATAATCACACTACGTGTAAAGGCGAAAGTTTGTGTGTGTGTTTGTATGTTTGTTACTTCTTCACGCTCAAACGGCTGGACCAATTTTGATGAAATTTGTCACACAGCTAGTTTATAACTAGGATTAACACATAGAATACTTTTTATTCCGATATTCTTACGGGATCGAGACTAATGTAATATGTTTAAGTTGGATCTATTACATTTTTTTTTATAACTCTTGAGGATTTCATACGACTTCCCCGAACCCTGTATCATTCAGGTTTGTGTGATTAGTAGTTTCAACAAGTGACCATGTGATTATAACTACAAGAGCATAGTTTATATTGATTTTATACTCCGATTACCTGGAAATTTACTGACTCCTCTTTCATACGCCTCTTTTACACAAATTCACCCCTTCTGCCCATGGAGGTAGGCAAAAACTACAGAACGCCTCCTGTTACGATCTTTACATACTACTTTTGCCTCGTTTACGTTCATACATCTGGTGATAATCTTTCAGTTTGATTCGATACCAAGCAATGTTGGGTCATTTGAAAAACTGCAAATGTTCAATCAATCAACTCAGCCTATCGCAGTCCACTGCTGGACATAGGCCTCTCCCAGACTGCGCCACAACACCCTGTCCTCCGCCTTCCGCATCCAGTCCACCCCAGCCACCTTCTTTAGGTCGTCCGTCCATCTAGCTGGGGGGCGTCCCACACTACGCTTGCCGATACGCGGTCTCCACTCCAGGACTCGTCTGCTCCACCGGCCATCGGCCCTTCGACAGACATGGCCAGCCCACTGCCACTTCAGTTTGCTTACTCTGCAAGCTAAAAAAAAAAAAATGCAAATGTTCGTAAAAAAAAAAAAAAATTAGCTACAATCATTTTAACTCCATCTGAGTTACAAAGCATGTTCCCATTGTACAGGGTCCCATTAAAATAGATGGACAAATTTTAACACAGCGCTCAGTAGGTCTAACCAAATATATCCAAGCAAAGAAAAAAAAAAAAACTGATTAAAGTGACTTTATTTTGACCCTAAAATAATAAATTTCTGGTACATCAGTCTGCTTTCATTAGCTAACTATTTTTCTTGTAAGTACCTACTGCGTTTTTCTTATATATTATTTTAACATTGACCTTATATTGGTGGTCTGAATGATTATTCAAATTTTGTCCATACATTTTAATGGGACCTTATATTCAGTCACTGTATGTAAAGGTATACATAGTTAAATAACACTTGCTCCGCCGGTTGCTTGCTTGCGGGGAAATTCTAAATTGATGTGCCGAGACTGGAAGACAGCAGGTGACATGAAGACGTGTTTAAAATAAACTGTTACGCAGCTTCTACGTGAACAAAACTTAGTCAAGTCGCCAAAATATTGGTAAATATTAGAGTATAAAAGCTTTGTGACTTGCACGTTTTGTGAAGGTCGTATATAATATGGTGCATGTCTGATGATGCTACCCCACGCTAGCTTAAAATTATTTTTTATTGAACGCTCCTTGCGCACAAGTTAAACCCAGCTACAGGATTGGTGAAAGAAAACATCGTGAGGAAACCGGCATGTCCTAGAGCCAAAAAATCTAAGACATGTAATATCCACCAACCCACATTTGAATAAGTAGTACTTTTATTCTGCTTCTTTGGTGTTGTCACGAGCTGCGGGATAATCTATTTGACCAAGTTGACTACGCAGTGCGTACCAGTGACTACCCAGTGGGTACCAGTGACTACCCAGTGGGTATCAGTGACTACCCAGTGGGTACCAGTGATTACCCAGTGGGTATCAGTGACAACCTAGTGGGTACCAGTGACTACCCAGTGGGTACCAGTGACTACCCAGTGGGTACCAGTGACTACCCAGTGGGTATCAGTGACTACCCAGTGGGTACCAGTGACAACCCAGTGGGTACCAGTGACTACGCAGTGGGTACCAGTGACAACCCAGTGGGTATCAGTGGCTACCCAGTGGGTACCAGTGACAACCCAGTGGATATCAGTGGCTACCCAGTGGGTACCAGTGACTACCCAGTGGGTACCAGTGACTACCCAGTGGGTATCAGTGACTACCCAGTGGGTACCAGTGACAACCCAGTGGGTACCAGTGACTACGCAGTGGGTACCAGTGACAACCCAGTGGGTATCAGTGGCTACCCAGTGGGTACCAGTGACAACCCAGTGTGTATCAGTGACTACCCAGTGGGTACCAGTGACTACCCAGTTGGTATCAGTGACTACCCAGTGGGTACCAGTGACTACCCAGTGGGTACCAGTGATTAACCAGTGGGTACCAGTGACAACCACTGGGTTGTACCACTGATACCCACTGGGGTATCAGTGGCTACCCATTGAGTGCCCAGTGGGTGTACTGGGCACCGCTTAGTAATGTCAACATCGACGGTTGCTTATCTAAAAGAAAAACTATGGCTGGCTTTCTTAACTCATGAGTTAATCTATTTGACCAAGTTGACTACGCAGTGCGTACCAGTGACTACCCAGTGGGTACCAGTGTTTACCCAGTGGGTATCAGTGACTACCCAGTGGGTACCAGTGACTACTCAGTGGGTATCAGTGACTACCTAGTGGGTACCAGTGACTACCCAGTGGGTATCAGTGACTACCCAGTGGGTACCAGTGACTACCCAGTTGGTATCAGTGACTACCCAGTGGGTACCAGTTACTACCCAGTGGGTACCAGTGACTACCCAGTGGGTACCAGTGACAACCCAGTGGGTATCAGTGACTACCTAGTGGGTACCAGTGACTACCCAGTGGATATCAGTGACTACCCAGTGGGTACCAGTGACTACCCAGTGGGTACCAGTGACTACCCAGTTGGTATCAGTGACTACCCAGTGGGTACCAGTGACTACCCAGTGGGTACCAGTGACTACCCAGTGGGTACCAGTGACTACCCAGTGGGTACCAGTGACAACCACTGGGTTGTACCACTGATACCCACTGGGGTATCAGTGGCTACCTAGTGGGTGCCCAGTGGGTGTACTGGGCACCGCTTAGTAATGTCAACATCGACGGTTGCTTATCTAAAAGAAAAACTATGGCTGGCTTTCTTAACTCATGAGTTAAGAAAGAACACATTCATTCTAGTACTCGTATTTGGGGTGAGTTCAAATATCCTCCACAGGCGGCATACCGTCTGGGGCACCCTGGGTAATTACAACCGCTACCACTTCACTAACTGGCTAATATTTCGACCACAGACGGTTCTTATAAAGTTTATGACAATACGAGAGAGATTGCTTGATTTGCTACAAATGAAACAAAAATAAACAAATTGTAATATATCACTATTCATAGCATTAATTCGTATCGAATGTAAATGGCGTTGGGTTGAGCTCAGTTTGTCGGGGACTCAAACCGCAAGCGGCTGGCTGTGTGCCTTGCCAAGCAGACTGGCCAGCCTAGTTATAGAATGTGGGCTGTAGTTAGTAAAACGTAGGCAGTATATTATTATGCTGATGAATTGGATTATCATGTTGTTATATCTACGTATTATTAGGTTGTCTCATAAATTATTGCCAGTTAAAAGACAAATTATTATTAATATTTTTTCATTAATAAAAAATACGATCTGTATTTTTTTTGTAACCTATTTTTAACAAATAATAAATTATTGATTGATCTTTGGCCAAAAAATAGGCCAGCTCTCCGGTCACATGAAGAGTCAACCATCCGCTTGGCGATGTCCCGAAATAATAGGTGGTAGGGGACTCGGGCCCCATGGCCCTAGTCTTTCAACCCCAAACGGCTCGAACATATAAGTTTCAAAGAGGTTGGAGTATTTGCGTCGTTTGAGTTTTCCGCAACCGCAGCAGCCGCACCAGCACAGCCCATCGAGCTTGGAAGATGGGATGGCGCAAGGGTGTCGACACACGTTCCCACGCATCCCACACCAAAGGCCTACCCTACCTTCCAAGGCATTATTATTATTTCCTACCAACTTTCAAACTCAGTAAATGGGTTTGTTATATAGAAAATGTTAGAGTGAAAAACATACTGTCACAGTTTTCATCCTCGATGTTTTCGGCAAAAGCATTAGTTAGGCTTGGTAATGTTTTGTTCATAAAATAATAAAAATAATAGTCCTCCAGACTAAATTTCGGCTATGGCGGCCAATCTCAGTGGAAACTATCCTTTTACGCAGTAGATATTATAGTGCACAAGTTTGTGCGCAGATACAGGTGCACTTTCTATTCCCTCACTCTCGTAGTTCCAGGAGACGCCAATTCAATACGACCGGAGACAGATCAGACCTAGGACCAATGGCTCAACGTGCTTTCCGAGGCACGGGAATATCACAGCGTCAACGTCCAAACTCCGGGCTTATACCTACTTTGGTATTCCTAATGGAAAACCCAATAACACTTTGCTCGATCTAGGAATCAAACCCCATGCATACTGCGTGGTTTGTGAAACACTGACCCATTAAGCTTTCCTTTGGCTTGTAATTTGTTACGTAAAACATTATAGTTCGTGCACCGTAGTCTGATCATAGAAGTAAAGCTATTAACCTCCTAAAGAAAATCTATAACTACATTTTTAAGCTCCCTACATTTTCATTTAGCAAATCTACCACACGTAGCTGATTGAGTCCATTACCATTTTCCTACCTAACAAGAAAACGAAAAAATACATTTCCACATTACAATGCAGCTTTTATACTGGAGCTCATTTCAATAATTTCATAAAACCGCGGCTTGGAAATGGCGCAACGTAATGAAATCGAAATGAAACCGTTCGTGTTGCGTTTCGGAGTAACAAGCTCGGTTTGTTACACTTTACCTAATGAGTACTTCTGTTACTAGGTGACTTGTTCTAGCTGTTCCAGAGAAGTTGGCAAAATTGTATGAAGTGTACAATTATATTCCACTAACGATTAAATCAGTTGACCTTAATGGCGCAGTGACGAGAATGAGTCCACAAAACTATTTTAATTTTAACTTCTAAAATAAAGCTTGACATCTGAATTATACTGTAGTGGAGTTATATATTTGCAAAAGTCTTCATGAAATAAGTACGTACTACCAGTAGGTACTACGTACTTATTTCATGAAGTCTTTGTGTAGTAATACCGACGATCTTATTTCATTTGTCAAGCAGCGAGTTCTGTTCCTTATGAATGGAATCGGTTTCGAGGAGATCATACTAAAGTATTTTAAAGTTTGCAATGTAATTAATATACGCACGTCTCAAATTAGATCGATGCCTTCAATGTAGATGTAGCCATATTATTGCATACTAACTTCTGCCCTCGAGTTCATCCGCCTAAAATTTCTTATTCCCCGACCCACCCCGACCGCGTCGCGTTGCATCGCCTACCCGTCCTATTACTTTGTTTTTGCTCAGCCTTCTTTGAAATTTTTTTCTCAGCTCCTAAGGGTCCTAGTGTGTTGGTAAGTAGCCTATAACATTGCTCACGAATTGAGCTATCAAATACATAGGCTGGATTTATAATCACGCCACCAGACGCGTCACTGGGCAGCGCGCTATTAACCTTTAAAGTGCTCATTTTTGTTAGTCAAGTGTGCCCCTGCCAGGGTCGCGGATTGTTCGAAAGAGTTACCGTGGCTCTTGGCACAGGCAACTGAAGGAACACGCGTGGGTTTTAGTCAGTAAAAGTCTGACACACCCTCCCGCTCCGCCCAGAGCGGGAGAAGTTATTTGATAATTTCCCACCCAAAAAAAAGAAAAAAAGTGTGCCCCCGCCAACTAAATGGTTGTTTTTGGATACGGGAAAAAATTCACGGTAATAGTATATATCACGAAGTTCAAAGGAAAACTATTTATTAATTTTTTCCTCTATTTCAGGCAACTATGGCCCATAGAAGAAACAATACATACTACTACAAATATTAGAATACTTATAAACTATTACATAACAAAAAAAAAAAAAATATCACAAACAAGGAAAACAATCAGCTAAGTAGGTTTTACAAGTTTACGAATAATAGTCGACCAACTTACATTTACAGTTGCATTGCACCGGAGAACATGATTTTTAGCTACGAGTACAATGTCCCTAACATTGTAGTTGAAAATCATGTCTTAACGCTGTAGCTAGAAATCATTTCCTCCCATACATTTTTTGTTTGTTTGTTCTTGGGATAAATTCATTCCAACTACGGAAGCCTTCATTGTGCGTGGTCCGACACGCACTTGGCCGGTTTTTTAAAATTCCTCTCCCCAAGTCTGCATTACCAAACGAATCACCATTTGCAGATCATTAATAAGCCACCACAATCTACAATGAGACGTATCTGATCTTGATTTGGGTATTCGAGAAAATTCAATAAAAAATTCAAATCTTCGTGGGGGCCCATCGGTGACCCTTCTCAAAAGCTAGAGGTCATTAATATTAAGTAGAAATCCTAAGGATTTGATCGTTTTGCTGTTGTTTTATAGTTAATACAGGACCTAGATTAATTTGAATTTGATTTGATCCGGTCATGTGTAATATTTGATACACGATGTAAGCCCAACTTCGATGATTACTAACTGATTACTGTGTAGGTAGTTAGGTAGGCTTCATATATAATTATGTATGTGTAAAATGGATGGTTTATAAGGTACTAGCCTACCCAGATCATGGTCTATCCATGCGCCAAATTATGTCTAAATCCGTTCAGTCGTAAGGCTTGAAAAGGTAACAGACAGACCGACAGCCAGAGAGGGATACTTTCGCAGTTGTGCTTTCATAATATTAATATGGATATGAGTAATTGTATTTCCCAAACTAATGGACTGGCTTATGCTACTGTAACATTTTAATAAGCCGATGACAAACAAGGTCCAAATTATAGTCATTTTGCCACTTGAGCATATTTTAGAGCGGGACTTTCGCATATGCATTTTGTTTTTCTAGCGCCATTTTGTCTAGAGTTTTAAAATTGGTTAGCAACATGCGAATATTTTATAATATTACACGTGTGTGTAAAAATCAACTTATTTATTACTTATGCTCTAATAAACATTACAAAATACCTACACCATAGACATAAAGATACATTA
The DNA here is from genome assembly GCA_949629135.1 of Eremobia ochroleuca. Taxonomy (NCBI): domain Eukaryota; kingdom Metazoa; phylum Arthropoda; class Insecta; order Lepidoptera; family Noctuidae; genus Eremobia; species Eremobia ochroleuca. The sequence continues at coordinate 16,988,367 of OX451392.1, forward strand.
ATACTCTACTAGCAGCGGCCCGCGGTTTCAACCGAATAAGTGTCGATCCCGTGGTAATATCGGAATAAAAAGTATTCTGTGTTATTTTAATCTATAAGCTATTATATTACTGTAAAGTTTAATCAAAATCCGTTAAGTAGTTTTTGCGTGATAGAGTAACATACATCCATCCATTCATCCATCCATCAATCAATCCTCATAAACTTTCGCATTTAAAATGTAACTAGCACCGCTCCGCGGTTTCTCCCGCATAAGTGTCGATCCCGTGGGAATTTCAAGATAAAAAAGTATCTTATGTGTTACTCTGCAAACTGTATTACTGTAAAGTTTCATCAAAATCCGCTCAGTAGTTTTTGCGTGAAAGAGTAACAAACAAACATCCATCCATCCATTGTTTTTATAAGTAGGATTATTCAATATAAAATAAAAACACAACAATAACAACATTTGTATTGTACAGACGCCAGCACATCAAGCTACTACAACCTGTCAAATTTCTTTAATAGATTTTCAACTTTATCGCTCAAGCGTTAGGTTCAAAGTTGATTGGGAAAAATTGACAGTGTCGGGTAGCTTGATGTGCTGGCGTCTGTACAACTAAATCCCCCTTTTATAAAAAAAATATTTCACTGTATAAAAATTATTTTGGAGGAGCTATGTTTTTAGTTATATATATATTTTTTTTTAAATGAAAAAGTAGTTCTCTTACGAGTATTCGTTGTGGAATATGGAATTAAGCACACCAGCAAAAAAAAAAATCAGTGCGTACAAAGCTCTGCTACGCGGCGGAACATATATAACACTATTCTTTTCAAACTCAAGCTTGACTTAAGCTTTTTCTGCGTTTTACCTTATACAAGGTGTTTATTTTTTATATCCCATAACTTTATGGTATGAGACCATATCAAAGAATCATTTTTGATATGGTAATTAGTTATTATTATATTCATATATTTGGCATATGAATTATATTATTGTTCAATTATAATTTTTTATTGTCTTCATTTTTCGTGCAAAATAATTCGACAAAGTCACGATTATTAATATAAAACACCCTTACGTGAAATATGACAACGTCGCATTTTCTTATTATCAATGAAACTTAGATACTCATACACATCGAGAGTCTAGTGTTATATTTTGTACGGTAAGCAAACAAAATAAGGTTGATGAACTTTATAAGAACATTTTATTTTCATCAAATATGATTGATAATATCTGCGAAACTATGCATTTTTTTACCACATATTCTATGATTTTTTGTATTATTTTTACTCATAGAATATAACCCTAAAGTAATGGGATTAAAAAAAAAAAAAAAAACTTGTAAATAAATATTATCTACCAAAATAAAACGTGGAAAAATAAATTCACCGGGATTGAATTTAAAAGACAACAAAGAAAAATAACCATTGAACTGAAATACCTCAGTCTACAATCAAATTTTAACTCAATAAATAAACAATTCATCATCATCTGCCTAGCCTTTTCCCAACTATGTTGGGGTCGGCTTCCAGTCTAGCCGGATGCAGCTGAATATCAGTATTTTACATGGAGCGACTGCCTATCTGACCTCCACAACCCAGTTACTGGCTAATACGATACCCCTTGGTAAGACTGGTTGTCAGACTTTCGGGCTCCTGACTACCCCTAACGACTGTCAAAGATCCATGAATGACAGCCGGGACCAACGGCTTAACGTGCATTCCGAGTCACGGAGGAGTCCCGAATATGTAAAGATGGTCACCCATCCACAGACCAACCGCGGCAAGCGTAGCTTAACCTGATCGATGGAACTGTGCGGCTGTTATTATTTAGCCACGTGCCCCTCAGTAAATAAATAAGCAAGTTCGAAATGAAAAAAAAAACTTACACAAAACAAGTATAAGTAGTTGTTCCGTCAAAACCCACTTCAGTAAAACCGTACAAACGTGGTGGGGCTTCACTTGTCAATTTCAGATAAGTACTAGGTACGGACCAAGTATCCAAAATTAACAAGTGAAGCTCCCACACAAAGACAAATTAGCTCTTGCGGTTCAACGTCCTGAAACGGCCACCGATCACATAGGTGCATACATATATAGACCGTGGTTGGTAATACACTTGCCTATGTATCAGTACAGGTGCATGAGTAAGTTTGAAACAGAGGCCGAGGTAAGAATAACCGCGAGGCGATAGCTAAACTTTTCTGTGGGCGGCTGTGTGTGTACAAAGCTTAATGAACACAAAAACGGACAGTGAAAAGAAAAATAGAGCAACCGCATTTGTTTCAATTAAAACTATAAGCTGCAACATTCAATTGGCATTCAAGTGACTTTTTTATAGACAACGTGTAACGTTAAATACGCAAAACCTGAAAATAGTTTGATCAGAATAACGAGCAGAATTAATTGAACCACTTTTTAATATAGGTCACATTTTTCAAAAAATCTTCATTAAAAACGTTGCCGTGTCTATTTATTAATAGGTCAAGCAAGCCAATGTCAGCGTGGCGCAGCGGCCCGGTGACGACTCCTCCCTCGGTAAAGCGTCGTCGCAGACGCAAGAAACGATCAGAATGGCCAGTAAAACTAAAACAGCACATAAAACCTTTACAATTTTTCTAATGACTTATTTTCTCTCTGAAATAGGTCAATTGAATTAAAAATCAGTTGGGGCGTCTGAGGTTTTGCGCATTTAACGTTACACGTTTTATATGGAAAAATCTAGTGAGATGCTCGTGACTATAATTTTACTATCTTTTTTAATCTTATCTAAAATGTAAAACACAACATCTATTTAAAATTAAAAAAGTTTAGTGTCTTGTCAAATAATTGCAAATGGTTAGCGAAATATGATACTATAATAATTTTACTGAGTTGTACCTACCCGTGTAACAAAGCGAGAATAACTTTTTGTCAACGTCACGCACACATAGCCGTGCCTTTTATTAGTATACCTATCGTGTCTCGTTCATGATGCTTGGTCTCTGTCTCTTATCTACTCCCGTGGCACAGGTGCACAAATGAATCAGCAGCCGCGGTCACCGTGCGGCATCGATCAATTTCGTGCAGGCTGCATTTGCTATAGTGCAACCGGAATTTCATAGTGTGCCTATTTTGATTTAGCGTTCGGGTAGTGGTTTGGTATTGTGTTCGGTCAAGTTGGATCTGTTTCACTACAAACATAAAGTGGCAATCAATGTTTGTTACTAGTAATTTCTGCGTATTTGTGTTAGCTTCAAAGGCAAGCGTCTAAATAATGTTTAGTGCCGGCTATTAAATATGAAATTGAATGGCAAATAGTGACTTATCTATCTCTTTTTATTCGAATAGAGGCAAAGTTTGACCATCACAATCATCAGTTAAAGGGCCATTAAATGTGTATCTCTAAGTAGGTTGTTAAAGTAGTATCTTCAATAAATAACCAACTTTCCTCAATTTATTCAATTGATCGAGAGGATAAGATCTCGAACGTTACACACAGTTTTCCTTGTTTTTCCAAGTCGACGTTAAAATATCAAGCATATAGTACACATTTAACGTTTGTTCAGGAAATTCAACGTTCTTGCGGTGAACAGCTTCCTTTGTTCCCAAAAATAAAGATAAGAGCCCACAAAACTCAGCTAAACTAAACTGGCTACTAAATTTTCATTTCTGGTGAGAACCAAGGAGTGGGTGGACACTAGTTGGATGAAAGCATTACAGTTTTAAAACAATCGTTTGCTGAAGTCAATATAATGTAGTACATTTCTCAATGTCGCTTTTACAGTGAATTGTGCATTCGTAAATCACCCTTACGTAACAACACGCTTGATACAAAAAGTGGGAATAAAATAAATGTACTTTTGCAGCGCTGTGACAGGAGCGCTAAGCGCTTGAGGAATTTTCCAACTGGTTACGCTCTGCGCTAGTTGAGAGTGTTTACGACAGATGCAATGAATATTTAAGAAAATTTCGAAACCAGTCCGGCTAGGAGGCTGCAAATGTTGCGGTATTTCAATCGGAAATTATACGTACGAGTAGTGAGGCTTCTGAAATTATTGTGGTTAGGACAAAATGAGGAGTCTGTATTTATTTCTGCAAAATAATGTGGAATTTTATGTGACACTGTGCACACGAAACTAAAATCTGCATTGTCTTATTTCAAAACTGCTTTACTTTATGACAACCAAGACACCGCCATTGTTTTCATACAGTGATATAATAGAATAGAATTGAATTGAATACTCTTTATTATGTACACCATATAAATTACAGATATAAATATAGAAATTTTACAATGGGTCTCTCAATGGCCGGTCTTATCGCTAAGAGCGATATTTTGATGACAACCTTTGAATGGATTTAAAAAGGGAAAGACAGACAATAGTGTAGTCTATCTATCTGATAGTCTCGAATCTGTCTCCGTACAGCACCAGAAATAAAACATTGTGTTTTATAAAACCCTTAACCAAATTACAACCAGTCTCAAGTCAGACTACAAAATCCTTTCGAGATTTCGAGTCTTAGCTTTCTTCTGTCTCGGTAATAAATTACCGAAGTAATCCTCAAAACTGTGTAGGTACATTGCCAATGTTTTTGGTCTAACATCTGTAGTAACGTTATATTCTAACATTTAATTGGTCCTTTACAAGCTATCGGTAATTGTCCTATTATTCTGGAACAGTGCTTACCTTTGTTACTTTTTGATAATAAATACTTGCCAGAAGGTTAGAGTTCAGAAAAACAGTTGAACGCTATTCCGTTGTCTACTTCATCGCAATTGTGATATAGGTAATTATAATTTCGATGCTTTTTTCTCCAACTAATGAAGTATCCCTTAATGTACCTTACAGATTGAGCGTCTAGGCCATGCATTAGTCTTTTATTTGCGGAAACCATCCAGAGTCATTTTATTATGCACAGAGAGAACACATTCTCTGTTAGTCCGCACTCATTTTTGTTTAAAATGCTCAAAGGACCACTGCATGTCCGCGTCTCCGTACCAAAAGACCACACTCCTTCTTGCAAAGGATTTAAATCCACTAGAACCTCTATATATCCTATTTATTGATCAACGAATGTCGGTTACCAGCCCAACGGCTGATTGATTTTCATTCACAGCAACAGGGAAATTGTAACAGAATGAAATTTAATAGGATCCGACTTTCCAGTTGTCCACCGTATCGACGTTTCAGTACTCCTGTTAATGGAAGTAACAAATGATTCGCTCTTTTGTTTTTTAAATTGAATGGATTCTTGATTACATTGGATAATAGCTTATCTTTACGCTTCGTTTCGTTTTTGGGGCGAACAGAACTGTGGACGATATTATCTTGATGGTTTTTATTGTTTACTAGCAGTTTTTGTTTTGTTTTTGAAGGCTTTAAATGCGGCATACAGTTTCGTAGGGTTTACAATCCCAAAATATGGTGAAATAAACTTAATCTATTGATTTACCTCCGAGTATATACACTTTATTTTTGACATTGTGACTAGTTTTGTTTGTTAAGATTAGAAATCTGATATTTTACAAATTTCTTTGGAATTCGTTGGACATTCGTACTGTCCGCCGGTAATTGGCGTCAGATTGTTTCCCATTAAATAGAGAATTCATGCGACGAGCCGTGTGCTGGTTTCAAAATAAATATAATATTTTGTTATTAAATTTAGGACTAGATACGTGACATACAGTCACAACATCGTCGACAGAAACTGCACAAGCATACTTTCAGAAGTTTAGACGTAAGTAGAGTTTTTATTCTTAAAGACTGTTTGAACCACATTTAGCAGAGTAAACCCAGCAAAGAGTCGTCACTGTACTCACCTAATTCGTGCCCTACCTTTGTCACTCACCGTGACTGAAACGGACCGGTCGTAAGTGAAATATCATTGTTCTCCATAACATTAGAAATAATTTTAGGAAGGATATTCAGCAGAGCGAAAACTTACCACTTTATTTTAGGGCACCGTGTCAAGTTTATAGTACCAGTGGAATAGAATTAGCACCTACGTGAAACAAAAAGATTTTTATGTAATTAAGAATTTGGATTTTAAATTTTGTTACATTTTCTACATTTTGGTTTTTATAGCTTAGCAAGAAACAAAATTAATGCTATGAGTCGCATTTTTAGGCCTACTTACACCACAAACCACTAAATGCTTTTAATACTAAAAAAACGTATCTAAAACGTGCTGATAAACTGTTTCTGTCAATCGTTTCAAGATGACAGAAAGAGAATGAGGTTTTAAGTACTATAACTAGTACTAATATTTAGCGCTAAATACATTTAGCGATTTGTGGTGCAAGCGAGCCTTGGTGTCGTACCGACTTTATGTGCCATATTGTTTAACCCTAGCAATTTGTTAGCTTATGTTGCAGCTTACACTACGCAGAATGACCACTGTTCTGATTAAAAACTTTTATAACTTATTCACACAGCGCCTTGGACTTAAGTCCTTTCTAGAGCTGCACGATGTGCTGCATTCTTGTCGTGCTGACGAGGTGAACGATGCGGCACTTTATCGGACATACCGGGATGTGGCCGCACCATACTGCGAACTAGGGTGTTGTTGGGGTGGGGTTGTCTAGAGAATACCCTCCGTCTGGAGAGGACGAGAGGCTATGCGGGACTCCTACCTACTAAAAATATCTTGCCATAAGATGGGAGCGCGGGATTTACTTTGTTTTTAATGTAAGCCATGTTCAACGTCAACTTATGTCTCGTACGTCTGACTTACCCTGGGCAGTGAGCCCTGCTTTCATCTTGCGGACCACGGCTTCTTACTTTTTCTATAGGTATAGCTGATGCCGATACTAGAGGAAAAAAAACTACTAGAAACTTAGGTGTAAGTAACTCATAAGAAGCCGCGTTGAAACGATGCAAGTAACTTGCTCAAGTTTGTTATTGGCTACCTCGGACTGTAGCACTACTCTATTGAGGCAATGTGGTACATTCAATCGAGTTCACTCAAACGTTAGCGTCTGAATTCAGTTGAATCGAACGAGGATCTATTCTTGTGAGTTCAAATGCTATCTCGGACTGAGAGTGTTCGTTGTGAATGAGGTGTGTGGTCTGTATCTACATCGAGTGTTCTTCAGCCAATTACTTAGATGTTTTGGTCGGGGCCGTCGTAACAGATTCCTGAGAAAATATTATATTATCCTCGGGTGCTGTTGTGAGTCAATAGCAGGTGTTCCCAATGTATCTGTTGATTTAGTTGTTCCTGAAATCTCTCTTATCTCAAAACTTGTCATTCTTCTTTTCTTCATGTCGCTCTGGCACTACAGTTATTCAAATTTTGCTGGCTCAAAACTATGCCACTGCCACGGCGTTATCAAGCGATAACGAGTGCATGTTTTTGAACACAGAGAGTAGGATGGTAGCCCAGTTTAACTTGTTAGAATCGATCAATCATGTTAGAATCCCGCTTCCAACCTAAGCATCTGCATCAACTCCGTTTGGTATTACACCAAATACCTAAATATGTACATATGAACGAAACAGTACCCAGCACAGCCACCGACGCAAGTCGTAAGCCTCATCAATATTCTATTGCGTCTACATTTAAGGAAGATATATCTTCTGCCTTTTTTGCACTACTTAAAGAGGTTCCAACTACCATACATAGTTAAAATACTTTGTAACTTTAAAGTTAGGCAGCGGGAAACTTTTAGAAGCCTCGACTGTATTATGGTCAATGGGAACTGAGTGAAAAGTACGAAAAAAACGAGAAGTGTAAATCCGCAAAAAGTTGGGAAGTTAAATGTTTTCGAGTTTCGCTCGGATTTTTTATCGCAGCTCCTCAGCAGAAATTTACTTTATGGTTATTTTACAGTTCTTGACAAAAGCAGTATGAAAACGATATTGTCAGTTAGTTCTGAGTCTTTGTGGCGTTCTCGGTATTCATTGTATTTTGACTTTAAGGTTTCAGAAGATATTTGAGCATTGTTCAATTAGACTGTTCTTATAATATCACGGTGCTTACATTTCCAAGATATGCTTCTATAATTACTCGCTCAAAATAACCTTAGCGGGCGTAAATCCGATTTAAGTATTCGCCTGGAACGTCAAACATTTTAAGAAGTTTTGCGTTTGAAGTTAATTGATTCTTATTGTGTATAAAGCACACAGTTTGACTAAAAACGATTGCATCGTTTATCAGCACTCAATCATCGACGATCACATTACGCATACAAACAAAATTTAAATTCATGCCAATACATTTTCAATACAACTTGAACAAACGTAATTAAGGCTGGCAACACGTTCTATTATTATAATAAACTAGTTTCAGCTCAGGACTTCGTCTGCGTGAAATTTCTTGCTCCCCCGACCCGCCTCGTTGCATCGCATCACCTACCCGCGCTGTTACTTATTTTTTGCTTAGCGTTCCTTTTGACTTTTTTTTTTCTTTTTGCTCGGCCTCTAAGGCTCATAGCGTGATGTTAAAGCCTATAGTCTTCTTCAAGAATTGGGCTGTCAAATCCGACTTTTAATTCCAGAGATTAGCCCGTCCAAACAAACAAAGTCTACAGCTTTATTATTAATATAGATTTTAATGTTTTGTTATGATGGCCGCACGTATTGAGTCAAATGTATATTGGACTCCATATGTGGAGGGAAACGGCTTATAAACGTGAGTGAAAGCCCCATAAAGCTTTGTTGATTTATTGATGATTGTCCTTCATTAGTATGATTAAGTACCAACATTTTTTTTTGTTTTTATTATGAGCAAGAGCCTCCCCCGAATCCATCCTAGTGGTTAAATATTTACATTTAATTAATCAAAATTTTATTTTGGGTTTTTATCTGTTTATAATTTAAAATAGTTTTTAATTTAAATGATTTAGTGTAAAACTATGTGCTAGATTTATGTCTGAAATAAATAAATTAACATTATTTATTATTATGGAGGACCTCATTACAATGCTCGATGACCTCAGTAGATTTTTCGTAAGAGTAGGTCTTAAAATGACTATTGAAAAAATTAAGGTCATGGCAAATCCCCATGTAACGCCCTTATTAAGATAGGAAACTCTGCACTCGAAGTAGTGGACGACTATGTTTACCTAGGATAAACTGTCCAAGTAGGTCCAACATCGAGAAAGAAGGCAATCGTCGAATCCATTTTCTTTGTCTTTGGCTTGGCTGGGTAGTTTTCGAAGAACTACTCAATATCTTCTCGTCCCACATACCGTAATATCTCAACATGAAAGTACGAGTATTGACCAGTGCATGTTGCCCGTATTACCTGTAACGCTGAAACGTAGTCGCTCACAATGGACCTCATTAGAAGGCTGAAAGTTACCCAAAGGGCAACGGAGAAGTTATGCTTGGAGTTTCTCTACGTGATCAAAATTAAGAGATCCTTAGAAGAACCAAAGGAACCATACATAACCCAAAGAATTGCTAAACTTAAGTGGCAGTCGGTGAGGCACATTGCTCGCAGAACGGATGGCCGATGGGACCGAAAGATTCTGGAGTGGCAAACGCGTACCAAAAGAAGTAGCGATGGAAGGCGTCCCACGAGGTGGACCGATGACCTGGTGAATCCCGCAGGAATCCGTTGGATGCGAGATGCACAGAGCTGGACGCTGATGAAATAATAATGACTATTTCAATTGAATAGGTAAGTGCTGTTATCATAATCAAAGAAAAATTTATTTTCAAAACAAATATTATTTAACGTTTACTGGGATTCCGTAAATGGTTTTCATAGTGAAATAAAGATATTTCCAATATATGGTACAAATTGAAACTGATTAATAAATGATAAATGATTTATATTCTGTAAGCAGGTTTGTACAAACACTTTTAAAATAAGGGTTTTGTAACGACGCATCATCAGTAAATGTTCTCAACTAATCTTAAGTGATAATTAATATTTTGTTATTCATTAACACGTAAGCAAAATAAATTAATAATAATTATTTTGATGATAAAATTGCAAGTTTCAGACCTGCCGACGGAGTTATGGAAAACACCAGCGCACGATTAATTTTTTTTTTTTTAACAAGTGCTAGTATACACGTAGCGACTTTAGTCACCGCCGAAACGCTGGCGATTTCTAAATCTCGTATTCACATAGTGCTTGACATTGTTAGTGACAAATCGGCTGTGGACTGATCTGAGTGTGGACGTGAGATTCTGAATATGCCTGCGGGTCGTCGGCGATTTAAGTCCATGCGTGTGTACTAGAGTGGGTACAAAACTTATATTTTAGTATAAATTCTAATAGTAATAATATATTGTCAATTGGGACTGATATCACGTGCTTAAAATATTATTGCAATCGGTATAGTTCATTGGCCTTCGGATCAGGTTTGAAGTTTCAGGGTTAATTTTCTTGCTATAAATAAAATGTCATTTCCATTTTTTGCTGTCTTGTTGATGGTTCAAGTCAATAAAAACCACGGATTAAAAAAAAAGTGGCCAAAAATATTTATAGGTGAAATCAAAAAGCCTTGGAAAATTGTGAAAACTAAACTTTTGCCAGGTTTCGAAATATTCCAGATCGAATGCCACTGACAAATACGAAAGACCTCATATTTTTTGAACATGCTACATCATGTTGCTTAGATGTTATATTATAATAACTCTAAAAGTTTAAAGCAATCAAACATCTATGCAACAAGATGTAAACAAGTTCAAAAAATATGGATGTCACGTGATCAACTTCGAACGTGAATATCTCGGTAACGTGACACTACTATACCATAATGTTTTCTTGTTCACATTAATGTCAGCTATTGATTCATGTAGGTCTCATACATGGCAACCATTTTGAAAAAAAAAAAAAAACCAACCTTTCTAAAGGGAGTATAATATCACCGCTAAGAAAAATAGGAACCTCACAAAAAAATAATAATTAAATCCCAAATTAAATTAAAACTTAAAGTAAATCAAACACATTTCATGTTAAGTAGGTTGTTAAGACTTACACAACGCTTTCACTGTTAAAAAGTTATCAGATCTAATGTAGAGTCAAGCCACTAGGGTGGGTCACTCGAGTATGCAGAATAAAATATTTTTTTTATTTACCTAGCACAACACATAGTGCAGACGCCAGCACATCAAGCTACCCGAAACTGTCAGATTTTCCCAATCAACTTTGAACCTTACCATTTAGCGATAAAGTTGAAAATCTATTAAAGAAATCTGACAGATTGTAGTAGCTTGATGTGCTGGCGTCTGTACTAAAACATACTTAACGGTGACATGGCAATGAGTAACAATTTCGTGGAGACTGAGAGGCTAAATTACGTTTGTTGTTACTGTGTGGCTGTTTCACTAAAAAAAAAATAACAATCTACCTAAACATCCAGAGACCCCTCCGTGCCTCGGAAAGCACGTTAAGCCGTTGGTCCTGGGATAAACTTGGCAAAGATATAGCTGGCATCCAGAAAAAGGATATAGGTTAGTTTTTGTCTCAAAAATAATCCTAAAGGGGGTGATGTAGGGGATGAAATTTTATATCAGATAACCAGAACATCTTAAGTTAGGGATAAGAAAATTCAAAGTTTGCTTTTGTTTACAAATTACATTTAAATTTTACCAAATTATGTATTTGTTTCTATTTAAACCATTTATTGTACACCAGAAAACACATAACAAAAAATACAACTATCACTATAAAACATACAATGGGCGGCAAATGGCTATTATTGCAAAATATTTAAGAAAAACATGTGATTTCGCCTTTGAAGTGTCAATCAATATAAATCCAAAGTTTCAAGATTTATTCTATCTGAACGTGCTCATAACTTACATTACGTAATTCAACTAACGATATCTTAAAATAATAATATTAATATGTAAAAGTATATAAAAAGGAGGGCAAATAATCAAAGGGCATCAAAAAATTCGTCCGTATCGCTGTCAATAGGAAACGTACCCAAAAGGCTGGCAGCATTACCACGTTGTATGGCAATGCTGATTCTTTGGCCAAAAAATAGGCCAGCCATCTTGTCACGCGAAGAGTCGACCATCCGCTTGGCGATATACTGAAACAATAGGTGGGCACTTGGACCCCATGGCCCTAGAGTTTCAACCCCAAACGGCTCGAAAATATAGGTTCCAAAGAGGTGGGAGTATTTGCGCCGTTTGAGGTTTTCCCCACCAGCCGCACCAGCACAACCCACCGTGCTTGGAAGATGGGATAGCGCAAGGGTGTCGACACACACCAAAGGCCTACCTACCTTCCAAGAAACGATATCTTGTACGTACTTAATATAAGAAGCTCTATCATGCACCCATCTCATTTATTTATTTGTCAGCATTTTTTGTCTATAAAATTAACGATTATTGTAAAAATTTATACAATAATCGTTACTGTTTTTATCTCACTCAAACTCAAAACATTTATTTCAATTGCCAAACAGCGTAAGCGGCTGAACTAAGCCGCCTTGCAAGTGATGTTAAGTGAGAACCCCACTGTAGCTTTGAGTCAAGCGTGATCCCTAGGAAAACCGTATTTTCGACGAATTCAAGTATCTCCTTATTCAATACAACGTGTCATCATTACTTCTAACATTCGGTAAAGTGAATCTAATGCATTTCGTTTTTTTTTTGCATTTAATTCCAAATTATTTACAGTGAACCAATTATGGACCTCAAGAATAGCGTTATTTATATCGTCAAGCTCCTGTGCACGTCTGCTTACTTTAAAAATCAGTGATGTGTCATCAGTGCATAACACTAATGTGGACAGTTTTTCAGTAAATGTGGTAAATCATTTATATATACTAAAATTAGGAAAGGGCCCAATATTGAGCCCTGCTGTACACCCATTTTGACTTTTAAACTCAATGAATTCACACCGTTTAACTGAATTTGCTGAAATCTATCATTAAAATATGATTTTATTAAGCAAAGCGCCAGTTTACTCAGTCCGTAATGCTTAACTTTAAAGAGCTTAACTTTTTTTTTTGAGCTTTTTAGTGCTTAACTTTACGTAATTTACGCAATCAAATGCCCTGGATAGGTCACCAAAGATGCCAATTGCATTTTGGTGACACAAATGTAATTTTATTTAAGTATACATACACACGTCACTTTGAAGTATAAAACTAATTTACATCCGTCAGCTCACACGTCAGGTCCAGTAGAAAACCAGGCACCAGTTGTCTGGCGGCATTATTGCTGAATTGGGCCTTTTTGGCACGTGAGGCACACTTTCCTATCGGACTTTACTTTTTTTGGTTGTTTTTATTTGATGTTAGTTAGAATTAGTCTGTGCTACATAAATTTATTTTCTTTAATTTTAATAGTTTATCTGCTATTGCTGTGCTAGTATAAATGACGAATTCACAATTCCTAAAAAAATATGTTATTTATGTTTTTGTATGTCTTAGTGAATAAGTCGTTGAAGTGAGTTATCAGTAAATAAATAAGTGATACAATATAACTGATCTATCAAGAAGTAATATCAGGATTACACACTGCAGTTACAAAAAACTGAAGTATAGAAAAACTTTTTTACAACACTTTTTCACTCCAAGATAATAATGTGAGAACACAATTGAACCAAAGATACTCGTACTTAAATGCTGAATAACAAACGAACACAAAGGTTCTCGCAAAATAACCAATTACAGATTCAACATTAATGCCAAAGCATCGTGAACTAAAGGAAAAATCTGCTTTTTATTCATACTGACATAACATCAGTTCATCCTTCTTTCTACACAAAGAGAAATGCATTACCAACATGCAAATCCAACCAAGTAAAGTAACAATTGGCCTCAGCTGCAAAATTCCAACCCACTCCGTCTTTATCAAAGAAATAAACGAAAGAAACGGTTTGCAGTTCCACTTTTTATATTCACTTTCTCTAGTCACATTTGCATTGTGCAAATAAGAGACTGTCTTTAAAAATGCTGGTGAATAATATCCTAAGTCTGCTTTCAAAGGAAATCTAAGGAAGCATTGACGTATAAAAGTAAAGTGATGATGCTTAAATTTACGTTTTTAAAGAAGTTTTACTGTCTAGTAACGTTAACGTTAAGCTGTAGGTCCAGGCTGTCATTCGTAGATCTTTAACAATCGGTCCGGGTAGTTGAAAGCCCAAAAAGTCTGACAACCCTCTTATCAAGGGGTATCATGTTAGTTAGTAACTGGGATGTGGAGGTCAGATAGGCAGCCGCTCCATGTAAAATACTCGTACTGAGCTGTATCCGGTTAGACTGAAAGCCGACCGCAACATGATTGGGAAAAAGCTAGGCAGATTTATTGATTTATGTCTAATAGCAGCGGGATTTTTATTTGAGCTAGCCTAATTACATACACACATACATGAGTAGTAAAAATGTTTATGGTTTTTTGCCACACGTGCTTATAAAACTTATGATGCCTGTGTTATAAAACTCATGTAGACAAGCGTAGTGAAGGTCAGAGGTAACAAACTAAAACGTTGAAGCCCTAAACACATTTTTAGTACACATTTAGTGCAAATTCTCTTGAAAATCTCACTTTGCCAGATGCTAACCACTCTTTGCATAGTCATGGCGGCTTTCATAAAATGGCGGGCTTATTTATAAAAATAGTAATAGGTATGTTTGAAATACAAACTTATTATTTTTTTTAACTCTACATGTTTGACAGGACGAATTTAATATTTATCATCTGTCCTTTTCTTAATGAAATAGAAAGAAAACGAAAACTTTAATTTAGTTTAGTTTGTGAACAAAGCAATCGGCGCCAATACCTACATAAGTAGTAATAAATGCATTCTAGTGTAATTAAATTATAAAACAAGAAACCTGATTCAATGAAATTAATCCAATATTTGAGAAAGGTTGAACGTACGTGGATAAGATATAAACCGGACTTAAGTAAAAAAAAATACGCACGTATTATTATACTCGTAAAAAAAGGAATATATTTTATTTTTCTACATAATCTCCCCTTCTATTAACACATTTTTCCCAGCGCAGGGGATGTTTCTTGATGCCAGTATCGAAGAATGTAGTCGGTCGTGCCTTTAGCCAATTGCACACAAATTATTCCACTATCTGGTCAGTGTGAAAACGGCGTCCTCCACTTGAATTTTTTTTTTTGTGCCATTCCTACACTTGAGTTCTTGAAAGCGTATTCTTATCGAACTGTAGAGTCAATGGATGTAAAATTTCAAAAGGTTTTATGCCCTCCCGTGCTAAAAAAATTATGATAAGTCGTTGCTCAACAGACTTATATACCTCCTGCTCATACATGATGCTACTGGCACGCAATAAACTAAAGTGAGCCGGAGCAGTAAACCCCCCTCCCCTAGATGATCCCCCCTAACACATACAACAGCACCAAGCGCGTCACTTCACTCAGCGACCAGTAATAAAAAAGTCCTGTTTATATTTGATTCACCTAATATTTTTATGAGTCTTGATATCGATGTTGAACTGAGACCGGCCATTCTTCACGTCATAACATTACTACTCATACCAAATGATACCTATAAAAAATATTGATACGAAAGGCCCATTATGAAGTATGAAACTCAATTCAAAACTGATCCAAAGAGGTCGTACATGTCAGATCTAATTTCAAATCAGAGGTCAATTCTCGTACTTAAAAAACGTTCAAATTCAAGCCACAATCTCATCTCAGCGACAATCAATGTGAAAAACTTGCCAAAATGTAGAGAAATTAGAGATATTTTTGACAGATTGACAGTGAGATCAGACAGTGAACGTTCTTAAATTTACGAGATTTGCGCCTCATATTCAAAGAGATCTTATAATATGTGAAATCTAATTTCAAATCAGGAACCAAGCTTAACACCGTTCTAGAATGCGAGCCCAATTTTTAAATCCAAATTTCAATTCGAGAACGAAACTTTAAAAACTATAACAGAACGTTGCCGTCTTTGACGTTAATACGTATTCCCTCCGTCTCCATTGGAGCGGGAAGTAAAATAAAAACAAGAAACAAAGTGAGACAAAAAAGTGGTAATTGAGTATTCGTGGAGCAGTTGGAAGCCGGTGGCTAAATTATTCGGAGCTCTTCTTTAACATAGATGTGCGAAGTAGGGTATTTCATTTTATAAGTTGAGTGGCTTTTTATTTGCTGTGAATTTAATGGTGGGTATGGTGTGGTTTAGGATTTTTTAATAAAAAGTAAAGCCTGTTTTAATTTCGCCTGTGATGATACTCGGAGCTAAGTCAGTAAATTAGTCTAATAATAATTGGTAAGGTTTGCAGTACTATACATAAATACAAGCAGGACTCAGGCAGGCCGAAGCAAAGAAAACCTACTCAGGTGGAGATTCACAGAAATGTGGTGCCGTCTTACAAACAATGGAGCACTTAATAACGGTCCAGCGTGGCTTGCTGTCTGTACACTACAGGAGCTGATGGACGCTCGGTACTGAAGGTGCCAAGATCGTAGCTCTTTGGTGGAATTACAGAGGGTGACAGTATGTTGTCCACTGTGTAACTTATGCTTTTACCCAGACCCGTTACTTGGGGCTAGTCAATTAGCGATTTATGACTACTTTTGTTAGCTTGGGTTTTACATGTTAAAACAAATGTATGTGTTATTGAATAAAATAAATAAATAAAGGTGACAGAACCCTAAATTACGATCGGCAATCCACCTCCAAATAGACAAGTCATTTGATTCTAAGCGATAGTGTAAGTAATGATAATTATTGGTTAAAATAATTATCGTTATAGTCTAAATAACAACTCTAAAAATGTTACTAAGAAAATATAAGTACGTACTGCAAATCTGAGCACAGCAAAATAAATCTGAATACCAGCAAATCGTTGCTTCAGTAGCAGCGGTGGATACATTTCCTTACGTTTTATTGCGTCATTTTGAGTTGCGCAATTACCCTATTTGGGAAATGGAAACATATGAAAAATAGCTCCATATTTTTTCTTATAAAGAGCGTCAAAATATATTTCCCTTTGCACGGAACTGTGACGGAAATGCGTCATTTCGGTGCTTGTAGGCAATGAGCAATCTGTCTCTACATACCTACTTAGGTATCTATGTATCCTTTTCATTTCTTAGGGTTTTACCTATGGGTGTATTTTCTTATGTTTCTGTTAAAGGGTCTTCCTCGAGGGAATGGTATGGTAAAAGCACGGTTAATTTCTCCATCGATCATTGTTTGGATTTGTTTGAAGTTTTAGTTTCAGAATTTTTCTTTTCTTCCTGAAATGACTGCAAAAGACCAACGTGTTAACTACATTAGCTGCAAGGCCGTTTTCTACTTATTTTATATTCCGTAGCAAAAAAGCATTTGAACCAAACTTATAGGAGTTCATTAGATAATTTAGGCTTATGCAAAAGATAAATGATGTAAAGAGCATAGGTATACTGTTAGCGAGGTCCCGGTAAGTCGTTTTTAAGATCAGATTTTAAGCAAATCCACTTTTGGCTACTTATACCAGTGATTTTATTGATAACATGCATGTGTTCGTCATAGTATTCAATCTTTCATACTCCTTTAGGAGATGCATTTTCCAAAAATCCTTCATTTTCATTATAAAAAAAAAAAATGGAACTCTTGTGTAAAATGTCTTCCAAACCCGGCTAGGCCGGCTAGGTTTAGGCTACGCGTTGTCTGTCAGTGAATGAACTTCGATGATATAGGTATAACTATCAACGAACTTAACATTTCCACATTCTACATTTAAAAACAAATGAACGTTAGAAAAAAAGGAAAAAACAGTATCCCCACTTTTACTTTTTACTTAAAAAAAAAAACGTTCGACACCATAAAATCAGCATAACAGGCCGAAATAATAGTCTTTATTACTCCATTTGTCCCAAATTAGTCGCTCCATGTGACAATGTATTTCATTTCGCTTCCTCCGTCGTAATACACTTAATTACTTCCATTGAATGTACTTCGGGACTAAATAGCTCCTTTCAACCACAACATAGACATGAACAGAAGGCCAGCTCCATACAATGGGCAAAAACAGGCGCATGCAGACATAGGCGCGTAGATACGCGCATGGCGATCTCCAACTATGTATTTGAAACGAATATAGTATTTTTATCTCACGAAACGACGTGTGCTTTACTTGTGGTTACTAAGTATACTGTTTGTATGTGTGTAAACACAGGAACTCTCGGTACCACCCGAGAAAATGGCAAAGTGGAAATTTTGTGTGCGTGTGTGTTATGTGCTGGCACTACTCGTCTTCACGCACACATTTACATCGTGTTTGTACACTTAGGGGTTTATTTATAAACGTTGCTTAAAGTTGAAAATGTAGGTGTGTTAAACATCAAAAATGTATTGTTAAACAGTCGCTAATCATTTCTTAACTTTAAACAACGTTTATAAGTAAATTGGTTAGTTCACATGTAATACGCTCGTCTCAGTCGCGAAAGCGCTTGCTTTTGATGTACAGACGCCAGCACATCAAGCTACTACAATCTGTCAGATTTCTTTAATAGATTTTCAACTTTAGCGCTAAAGTATAAGGTTCAAAGTTGATTGGGAAAATCTGACAGTTTCGGGCAGCTTGATGTGCTGGCGTCTGTACCTACGTGAGCCGTGACTAAGTGTGCGTGTGTTTTCGCTCGTTGTATGAAATTGGCGTTCTGCATCTAACTATTCTGTGTCCCAAGGTTTTTAATGTAGGCACGACTAATTATACCCCCGTTTTCACGCCAGCTTAAACTCCCCAGAAATTAATCTTGGGTGTTCTTTTAAACAATTTGAGGTGTCTCAGAAAGTGTGGAGTGGAAATTATATTTTTGGAATGAATGAAAGAGCAAATGTTAAATATTCACTGAGGATCAATTTATGTCTGCTTATCAAAAAGTGGATATACCTATGCTATTTTAGAGTAAGTATGGAGATAAAGATTTGCATCCAGAGGAACTTGTCCTAGATTCATAAATCCGAAGACATGTGACATCTGCCAACCCACACTGGACCCGCGTGGTAGATTACGGCCCTCTCCCTCTCACCGAGAGGTGGCCTGTGTCCCAGCAGTGGGAACATTATAAGCTGATTATGCTGTTATCCAGGGGAAATCATAAATTTTCTTCTTATACAACGTGTAACGTTAAATGCGCAAAACCTCAGACACCCCAACTGATTTTTAATTCAATTGTCCTATTTCAGAGAGGAAATAAGTCATTAAAAAAATGTAACGGTTTTATGTGCTGTTTTAGTTTTACTGGCCGTTCTGATCGTTTCTTGCGTGTGCGACGACGCTTTATCGAGGGAGGAGTCGTCACCGGGCCGCTGCGCCGCGGTGACATTGGCTTGCTTGACCTATTAATAAATAGACACGGCAACGTTTTTAATGAAGATTTTATGAAAAATGTGACCTATGTTAAAAAGTGGTTCAATTAATTCTGCTCGTTATTCTGATCAAACTATTTCCAGGTTTTGCGCATTTAACGTTACACATTATATAGCTTAGTCAGAAGCTGGTTTTTGGGAATAAATGTGGTTCGAAGTTGTAGATTACTGCACCGTCAAAACGTAGGACACCGTAAACCGGTCACTTTGTTGTCAAGCATATTGGTACAAATTACAAGCCAGAAAATTGCAAATAATCGTCGCATAGTTCTCAAAATGTTACGCTTAAACTATCATATTTTATGTAATGTTAATAAAGGGAATTCAATCAACTATAGACATACCTAAACATTGTTCCACTGAGCCGTGCAATAATTTTTTAATTGAAATTGAAATTGTTTATTGAAATAATTGATTTACATAAATATTTACAAAATAGGGCCTTACACTAGAGGTAGGTAAGAAATAATTGGATTCTACCTGAACTAGGAATAAACCTGTATGCATGTTGCATGTTTAGTGCACTCATTCACCTGATGACCCTGTTCCCCACAATGTCCACACGTATAGGTAGCCTCCCGACAAGTCTTTGCAGCATGTCCATACTGTTGACATTTAAAGCACCTGGTCACAAGTGTGAAGTCTCTTTCAATTTAATTAAGACTGCAAAATTACTTTTAATTTTGTGTTCGTTCGATCCCCACCTAACATTAAACGCATTGCTGTTTTGAAGGTTATTTGCTGCCGCGAAGCGATGATTTGTCTTTTACAAAAATTTTGCTTCTTACCGTGCCAGATCAGACATTCTGAAGACGGTGGCTGAAATAGTTGGAAAATGAAAGGCCGCGGAAAATGTAGGCATCTTAACTTTTCTGAAAGTTCTTGTCTAGAATCTTCTGAGTTGAACGTTAATGTAGACCAAAATGTATCTTATTGTACGTGTTTTATAGTTTCAAGGTAAATGTGAGCTGTTAACTTTTATTACCATTCCTGTATTATGTTTCTATAAATTGTTAGTTTATTTGTTCGAAACAACTAGTATTAGAGTCGTCATCATCCCACATGCCGCAGACAACACCTCGCGCTATCTCGTATGCAAACAGTTGTGGAACTCCCGCCGCGCCATAATGGCAACACTATTTATACTACGCGGATTTGTTTCCATTGTGACACGTTGGAAAACAAAGTTGTAATTTTATGAAATATCTTTTTGTTAGCCGTTACTTTCTTAAAACAAGCTACAACATTAGTTCGTGTGACCCGATCAGAGAGGAATAAAGAAAAAAGTAGGTTATTTTAAAAATCCTTTCTAAGTGTCAAGACACACCACATGGGACGACATGAATTCTTCGTTCCTTGATTCTTTCAGATCGGTTCACTCGCTTGTTTGCATCGACACGAGCAGATCAAATTGTCGTACTTAATATAGCTGTGTTCAGAATAAACGGATATAATAAAACGTTTCTCTTTTACTTGCTCCGCCTTTTTCTTAACTCGCCCTACTGCTGGGCTAAAGTCGCCTCCATATTTTTTCAGTTCTCTTTATGTTTATCCTTCTCCGGCCTGACTGACAAAAATAAGTCCTGATCGTCAAGCCAGTGACCCTAGACCCACCCGGGTGACGAGACCTGTCACCGCTGTGTGACCATCCTGGCCCATCTGTCCTCATGCTCTGTAAGTGTAATCCGCCGAGGCCCATTTCAACCTCGCAGCAAAGAAAAACAATTTCTATCCAATACGTGCTTTATCGTAGGTACACACCCTAGAGACACACCCAAAAAAACCTGACGTTAGACATTGGAAACCCATTCTTATTTAACCGACAACCCAGACGGAGTGCATTAAAACATTACGGATTTGAAACTTAGAGAAACTTCGCAATTATTGTTCAATCTACGTTCACTGCAGTTCTTTACTGGTTGCTTCGACTAAATGCAAAGGGATCTGCGAAAACCGCGAAGACACTACTAAATAACTTTAATAAACTTCGGATTAAGGATTATGGAATTATTTTAACAAACGATCTAGGATTTCTATGTACTTATCTTTCTAGGTCCGCTAGAATTTAAAAAAAAATATAATTGTGGTACTAATAGTTGTTGTAGTCATTTAAATCGATTTTAGACAGATCAACAAGGAAGGAGAGGGAGTGGTGGACATTGATATATCTATCATCAAAACGAAAGTTATTGCGATTGCTAGTGTGAGGGTACTATTGTTTACAACTGACAATGAAAAATCATCATCATCATCTGTCTAGCCATGTTGGGGTCAGCTTCCGGTCTAACCATTACATCATTTTACATGGAGCGACTGCCTATCTGATCTCCACAGGTAAATAATACGAAACCCCTTGGTAAGAGTTGTTGTCAGACTTTCGGGCTTCTGGTCGTCCCGTAACGACTGTCAAAGATCCACGAATGCCACCCGGGACCAGCGGCTTAACGCGACTATGAAAAACATGATTAAAAAATTACATAGATTTACTGTATACATAGGTTTCTTTTAAACCTAGTAATGTTTCTATTGCTATTGCATTATAAGGCTATTTATTTTTGCTTTTCATGGTGGCGAAGCAGGTTTGAGAGATAATGTAGGCGAGTTATTTGCACATTATATTTTGATCTGTCATTGTGTATATGGCCCCATTAGTTATCATGGGTCAGAGACCTAAACCGTATTTGCAATAATGTACCGAATCTGAGTAAATTGTTGGGTAAAAAATGATTTGTTTTTATGCAAGATTTCCATCCATCTTTTGTGCTACGGTTCAAACCCCTTTACCCAGAGGTCATTACAGTATTTGCGAAGAAATATTAGTCTTGTTAGTAAGTACAATCAGCCTCAAAATGACGTAAACATCGACAAGATTTCATTTCATTTAGATACAATATTTTTTTATATGATATTGTGTCAATGTGTTATCACAATACATAATGCTATAATCAAGAAGTTACTTACGCATTGTGTAATATTATTACACATTGGATAGGTACTTAATTGCAGCTATACATTGGTACAATATAATAGAACACATATTGTAGACAAGTAAATGAATAAATGTCAATACATCTTTCTAAGTCCGACTGTGCGTTGTGCTTCCATCTTAGTAACTCATACAATTATCCTTGAGCATTACTGGATTTTTAAGAAAGATAGGTATTGTCTCTGTTGAAGTTACATTTCATTAAATTTTAAAGTGGTGACATGTAGATATTACAGTGTCACAACAACCAACAGTCGTACAATTCGTATGAAATTCTCTAAAAACAAAAAAATATGTGTTTCTATTTCACCAAACCTATCGGGCACCTGCAGGGTATTGCAATGTTCGACGTTTGATTAAAACAATTTCTATTTCACATATGTAAAAGAATCGTTTGTTACGTCGGACCTATCAATTCAAACGCTTAAAGTGGATGAAGTTTTTTGAAAATTAAAAACTCTGAACTAAAATATTGCGCGTAGGTACAATATCAATAGTCATGTTCTTTTATTTTGTACGCAGGGTGGCAAGGACATCGAAGCGCAAACGGAAACTATGAATTTAGCACATTATTCTAGACCCCGGAGCGTAGAAAATTTTCGTCATCAAAAAAAAAAGCTGTTTCATAGAAAAGTATAATAACTATGCGGTCAAAAGCTGAAAAAAAATTTTTTGTTTGAATAACCGACCAAAAATTTGAACTTATGGTGATAAATGATAAATGATTTATTTTCTGTAAGTAGGTTTGTACAAACACTTTTACATGTCAATATGTAAAAGTGTTTGTACAAGTGGTGGCTCAGAATCATTTACTAAATCCATGGTTAACAGGTTGTAAGTCATTGTCGCTACCACCCTGTATAGATAAATGAAAATGTTCCCCTCATAGAATCACTTTCGTGTTGTCCCGTACGCTTGTCTATTATCACCCGCAATTTGCTCTGTTACATAACTTAATATCACAATATCATGAGGGGCCCGTGGCTAAATAATCACAGCCGCACAGGTCGATCGATCAGGTTAAGCTGCGCTTGCCGCGGTTGGTCTGTGGATGGGTGACCATCTTTACATACCGAGACCCCTCCGTGCCTCGGAAAGCACGTTAAGCCGTTGGTCCCGGCTGTCATTCGTAGATCTTTGACAGTCATTACGGGTAGTTAGAAGCCCGAAAGTCTGACAACCAGTCTTACCTAGGGGTACCGTATTACCCAGTAACTGGGTTGTGGAGCTTAGATAGGCAGTCGCTTCATGTAAAATACTGGTAAACAGCTGCATCCGGTTAGACTGGAAGCCGACCCCAACATAGTTGGGAAAAGACTAGGTAGATGATGACATAACTTAATATCACGCCTGCACTCCAGAGGGTAAGCCAATAGTATACCTAACTGAGTACAGCCACGTTTAGTTAGTTATGTTCAAGTCCCATGTAATAGGGGCCAGCATGATGATTAATTTTTGGGATGCATGAAGAAGCTTCCTCGTGTAGCGCAGTTGGTTCCGCCAGTTACTCAACTGAACAAAGCGCTCGGCACATCCTCAACATTCACACCCAATATTGGCCAATTTTTCCTTTGCAGTGGTAGGGCTAACGCCCGCCTGGTTTTCGACCAAACTTCCACTGGAGTCTGGCATCAAGCAGCCTGCTGTGTTTCGTCGATGCGTGGGAGTTCCAGTGCCTCAGGCATTCTGGGCACGCTCGTTCCATCATAGAACTCATCCATCGCTGTCCATAAGGCGTGAGCGAGATCAAGAGCGGGCCCATTCAGCAATAAAAAAATAAATAATGCTCGTCCCTTCTTTGTATGAGAAGCAGCCTTTGCACTGCAGTAGAACAATAACATACTGGTATTATAAGTAGGCAGTGTGGTAGGCAGGTAGTGGGTATTGCACTGATTTAGAGTTGTATAACGGTCCAATTATGAACTCAAGGAGCATGGACTGAGGTTAAATTGATGTAAGGCCCATTACGTGATTTTTTAATTCATTTTGTAATAAAACAATTTTGTAAAAATAGCCCCGTTTGTTTTTTCTTCATACAAATCCGATTGGCATATTCTCCCAACGCCCCATTTAAGGTGCGGTCCTGAAATTCGTTATAAAGAATACATAAAAAAAAAAAATATATTTTTGTCTGTTTTAGAAACCCCTTTTTCGAAATTAGTAAAAATACTTTATTGATTTTAATACCTTGGGATAATATGGGTTAAGGAGGACTTCTGACTAAGTAACAACAACCGGAAGGGTCGATCGATCAGGTTAAACTACGTTTACCGCGGTCGGACTGTGGATGGGTGACCATCTTACATACCAAGCCTCGGAAAGCACGATAAGCCGTTGGTTCCAGCTGTCATTCGTGGATATTTGACAGTCGTTACGGTTCGTCAGTAGCCCGAAAGTCTGACAACCAGTCTTACCAAGGGGTATCGTATTACCCAGTAAGGGCGAAGTGAAGGGCGTGCGTTTTCGGGGACTGTCTTATGTAATTTTGACCTTTGAAAAGTGCTGATTCTCAGCCTAGTTTGAATAAATGACTTTTAATTTGGATTTTGATTTTGAACTGGGTTGTGGAGATCAGATAGGCAGTCGCTCCATTTAAAATACTGGTATTCAGCTGCAACCTGTTACACTGGAAGCCGACCCCAACATAGTTGGGAAAAGGCTAGGCAGATGATGCGCATGGTCTGAGCTTTGGAAAACACCAACTTAAAAAAAAAACAGTACCTAATCAATTTTATACTCCCAAATTCTGTCCTAGATTTCCTTAAACAACACTGGCTATTAATCAAGAATTAATATGCGCATAGAAACATAACCGGGCCGGTCAAGTCGGCCCGTGCAGGTTCTATCAATAAAACAACATGGACGATTTGAGGTCGGCCGGTCTCGACACCGAGTGCCGCTCGATAAAAGCTGCGTGTTACGGAATTTAGAATAGTGGAATAGAATTGAAAGCAATGGCGAATGGTTCCTCAATAATTTATGGCATTCCACGATGTGTATACTTAGGTGGTAGGTAACTTAAAATTATAATAAGAAGATCAATATGGACCCTGTCGGCCACACGTAAGGTAGATAGAGGAAGCTTTAAAACGTAACTTAAACTAATCAAATCAGACTCAGACAGTCCACTGCTGGACACAAGGCTCTTCCAGTCTGCGTCATAACACCCTGTCATCCGCCATTTTCATCCAGCCAGTCCCAGCCAATTTCTTAAGGTCGTCGGTCCATCTAGCTGGGGGGCGTCCCACGCTACGCTTGCCGATACGCGGTCTCACCAGACATCGGCCCTTCGGCAAACATGGCCTGCCCACTGCTATTTCAAATTGCTTATTCTGCAAGCTATGCAAACTTAACTTATCAATTCTTAACTATATCTAATGTGTTTGTAAGGGAGACCGATAGCGTTAAATTATGTGAAAATCACAGTTTGCTTAAATGTAATGTAGTGCCAGAATTCGAAAAGTACCGACGCCAGCACATCAAGCTACCCGAAACTGACAAATTTTCCCAATCAACCTTAAACCTAATATTAATAGCAATAAAGTTGAAAATTTATTCAATTAATTTGACAAATTGTAGTAGCTTGTTGTGCTGGCGTCTGTACCTAGAGGTTATCATTTCTGCAATAGGTAATGCACTTTACCTTGTAGTTACGATGTGTACGCAACCGCACTACAACGCGGTTTACCATACTCAGGATAAGTCGCAGTAAGTTGCATATCTCCAAACTTTTTCTTTCAAGTTAGTGACAATATTATGTCTCTAAATTATATTCTGTTTTAAAGATGCTTAACCAGCAACGCTTCAATAGTGAATGGTGCGCCTGATTTTTTCTGTCTGCAACATTCGCTCCGTCTGCGGTTATTACGAATAGAATTTATAAGATTGCAGCACATGCACTTACAAAGGAAGCAGATTATACTTACTTTTTATTATTCAAGGCTTACAAATTTACAGAGTCTGCTAAATAACCTAAAAAATAAAATCGTGTTGCTAAAATGTTTCATCGCACTGACTATCCAGGCGCAAAACATTCAGGCCCTCAGCTCCATGTAGATTTTATAACAGTCGGAAACTGAAGAGCACTCCACTTGCTCAATTAATAAAGAAATACCCTCCACCGACGGGCTCCGATATTAAAACCTCTGCAAATTCTCTGCAAAGTATTCATTGCAACTGACTACGCAAAATAAAATGGAATATGTGACAAATGAAATGCTTGTTTTATTTGTGGGTTCCCTGTGTGTGTGTAGGATTATTGTGGGGATGGGGAAAATAATTGGTTTGGCTTTTATTTTGTATTTTGTGATTAATTTGATTGTTGTCTCGGTTCTGGTCGGTTGAGGGGTAAGCAGAGTTAGACGTAACCAACCCGGATACTCAATTTCATCCGTACTTAGGGTGGTTCGTTAGCTTAAATTTGGTCCCAATATGAAGATACATATTTAAACATATTTTTTGATGAATTTTACCAGAGTATTTTTTTTTTCTCTGTTCGTTTTCTTGCGTAAGACAAGTTTGACGTAACCATGCTTGATAATCAATTTCATCCGTTGGTAGTTAGATTCTTTCGTTAGCGACATTTAGTCCCGAAATGAAGAAACATACTTAAAACATATTTTTTGTTGAATTTAACTAGATTAAAATATTTATAAACTTCTATGTTCGTTTTCTTGCCCGTACCCCAATTTCCTTGAGTTCGATTCAACGCAATTACGTCTTCTTTCACACTTTTCATTTGGCCACCATCTCAGAAATCACCTTTTACACAATCCATCCATGGAAATAAAGTCTAAATGAGAAAATATGACACAAAAAGTGGCACACATAAGTTTTTCGTAATGAATTGTCTGTGTAATTTTTCACCCCGTATTCATGAATTTCAATATATTTAAATGTAGGAGAGAGACGTCAGAGCGAACGGTTATGGTAATCCTATGGTATTGAACTCCACACAGATATTAATATTGATGCAGCTACTTTATATGCCCTTGGACAGTTGTAGAAGCATTTCTCATTTTGTAGCATTATGATGAACTTGCAATTTTATGTGGAAACAAAGTTGCAAATGCGTCAGCTTGGAGGGTCCAAGCTGGCGCATTTGCAAATTCACTATGATAACGATTACTTACTCGAAACCACGTCAATACAACGCCAAAACCACTAAGCTAATCCGGTGAATCTCGCGTCCATTTCGCGCGGTTTCGATTATTGTGTCATAAAGAATAAGGTTTGATTTGCCATTATTTTGAAGAAAAAAACTTTTTCTGAAGACATTTTAAATGCAGTTTTCAATGCTTATTAAGAAATATTAAAGTTTCGTATTATGCATGAAATGTCGCTTGTCACAGTTGCAAAGATTAAGTAGATACTTACTCCTTGAAACTGTAATACATTTATCAACAAAGGGGTTTATTTTTTAGTATAGGTAACCATTCTTTTTATAACACATAATCAGCTTACATAATATAATGTTCCCATTACTGGGACACAGGCCTCCTTCTTTGAGGGGGAGTGGGCTGCAATCTACCACGCGCACATAATTTATTATTCATAAAACCAGAAGAAATAAGGATTTCAAGATAGTTTCCAGCTTACAAGAGGACCAAGGTAGGAATGTTTGATTTGCACTTTGTGCTGAAAAGCAAACTTTGATTAAAACCCTCAGAAATATAGAAGTTCTCTTGTGTAACTTAAACTAGATTTAACTCATCAGTTTTCAAGTTAATAATGTGACAGGCCTGTTTATTGGGACTAGATGGCATTGTGTGAAAGTTGTGAAATATTATTATTATTATTATAATGCTTTACTTCAAACTTCTGCTAACCGTGTTTATACGTAAACTTGTTGATATTAATTAAATAGGTAAAACAAATTCTGTAGGAATACCCGGAAATCGTAGCCACATAACTACGTTCCAACGTCCAATATCAAACAGATTTCAGTACGTAATTAAGATAATTAAACAGTATATAAAAGCTATTTGAGTAGGTACAATCAGTGAAATAAGCCAAGAACAATAAACCACTCATAAAGGCCACGGGGAACAGATAAAAAATTGTTCAAGTTAATTGAACTGTCAGGGATCCAATTAAATTGGGTACAATAATCGGCAATTCGAAACAATACAATGGCGATTTTCGAAAATAAGCGATACAAAAATTTATAAAGTTTTGATCGGCTTGTTGGGAACTTGGTAGTAACTTAAATTCCGAACGGAATTAATTCAATGGAAACTTGTGTTCAATTTAATTGAATTAGTTAGTGTTATTGTTATTATAACAATATTGAGCGGCTTGTGGCTAAGTAATAATAGCCGCACGGGTCGATCGAACAGGCTAAGCTACGCTTGCCGCGGTTGGTCCGTGGATGGGTGACCATCTTCACATACCAAGACCGGAAAGCACGTTAAGCGTTAAGCGTTTGGTCTTAGCTGTCATTCGTGGATCTTTGACAGTCGTTACGGGTAGTCAGTAGCCCGAAAGTCTGACAACATTATGGTAGCAAGATTTGATCTTGAGTTTATTTTTTTCTGTTTGTTACTGTTAACGACCTAACTGAAGGTTTGTAAATGAAAGTAAAGTGGACTGTAAACACTTATAACATGGTTCTAAAAGACAGTATGATGGAACTAACTTTGGACAGCGTCGACGACCGTGTTCGGTACTGGAGACTGAGGTGCGGGCGGCCGGCGGCCAGCTGGCTCCCGCGGTGTCGACCCGCACCGCGCCGCGCCCTTCGCGCGTCCCCTGGCGCTAACTATGATTCACACCATATTATCTGCGTGAACATCCTTCCCGGGTTGAAGCAATCAATCTAGAGGAAGTGGGCAAATATTATTAAAGGAACGTAGTAACGTCTCTTCTTCGTCTTCCACTCGACCACACGCGTTGTCCCGTCGTTCCCCGGGAAGACCTTCATGACACATCCCAGTGACCACAGTAGTGGCGGTTGTTCTCTCTCCTTGATGAGAACAAACGTTCCCGCTGCCAGTTGTCCTGTAGATGACGTCCATTTTGGGAAATATATTCTAAATGGAACCGCTTCGGCCACTTGGAGCGCTATCACTCTGTGATAGCGCTCCAAGTGGCCGATGTTTATGTCAGTCACCTGTGGATGCGGAGCAGCCACAAGTCATCGTCCAATCAATCAAAAAAATCAATCAAACAGAAAATGTGATGGATGAATGCAGTAAAATCTAGTGGATAAGAGGAAGGTGGTGTGAGAGGACGTGAATTAAGAACAACTTCTATTCGAGTCAAACACTTAGAGAAAAAATAATGAATGTCTTTATTAAAATCATTACTAAATTGATTGTCATCCTAAAATCGTATTAAGTCACGCTAACACGCGGACATACTTCTAAAAATATGCATAACCTTCTACATAATAACAGCTCAAAACATGTATGAGGATGTTTATGTTTTTATAAACTAAAACATGTGCCATGTTGACAACTGTGCTGAACGCGTTATATATCAATCAGGTCATAAAAAAAACTGTTATATCTACTATGAGAACTCACTTAAAAATAGATTCGCACTAGCACGAATAGGTTTAGCGCTACAAGGTCCTTATGGCGCGTGGCCAAAATTGGAACTAACGCCGCCATCTTGTTATCCGACTTCAAAAAAAGGAGATTCTCCATTCAGTACAATTTTTTTTTTGCTTGTTACCTCAGGACTCCGTTATGTAAAAATTGGCTCAGTAGTTTGGTTTTTAAACCAAAATTAGGTACTTTTAAAATTTCAAGTAAACGAAATTGCGTCGTTTGCTTTCCTATGACTTTTCAGTGGCGGCACTGTGGAATGTTCATGGGATGCATTGTGGCTAAAAGTGCCGTATCTTTACATAATTAACCAACTTCAAAAAGGAGGAGGTTCTCAATTCGACTGTATTTTTTTTATGTATGATACGCGATATATATCCGGAAATTGTAAATCGATTTCAAAAATTCTTTTTTTATTGGAATGGTATGCCCCAGAGGTGATTGCACATAATTTTGTATTAACTTTGCTTGGGTAGTTTTTCAGTTAGCTTATACGTATTTTAATTACTTCCTGTCACTGATATTTACATAGCAAGTAGTGTTATACGAATTTATGTGGGGTAAGTACAACTTAAAAAAGAAAAATGAAAATTTTGTACAGAAAAAGAAAACGACCGACCTTCTAAAAAGACACTCCAAAGTCAAAAATAACTTTAATTGCGGAAGTCGGAAGCAAACAACTAAAATACGAACCCAGCGACACTAAATTCCGAAATTAAAGTTATTTTTCACTTTGTAGTGTCTTTTTTAGAATTCGTTTTTTTTTTTGTAAAATAAAGTTTTTTTTTTCAGTATATTTCACAAAAAATTCTCAACTATTTACCAACAGCATCCCTTGTCGCAGTGTAAGTACAGACACTAGCACATCAAGCTACCCGAAACTGTAAAATTTTCCCAATCAACTTTGAACCTAATGCTTTGGCGATAATGAAAATCTATTAAAGAAATTTGACAGATTGTATTAGCTCATCAAGCAACTGCATTGATATTAATTTGACAGCTTAAACAATACAAGGCGTAAATGTCAAGGTCATTTTCATTGCAGAAGTGATTTTATATAGTATTTTGATACATCATTTTTTTATCATTTTTGTGATCAGTTGTTTCAATGATCTTGATAATTAATTATAGCTTTATAATAATGTCAATGTCTCCGTACTAAAATATGTTCAACATGCTCCAACTTCATACAAACACAAGTGTAGCTATCATTACATTAACCGTCGAGTCATAAATGTGATTTCACATTCATTGCATGTTCCGATAACTCGTACATTAATAGCATAATAATTAATCGGAAATGGATTGTGTTAAATTTTAAATCATCGTTTCCAATTTTTTGCATTCTCATTAATCATTGGATATTGTAATCTCATAGTGATATGGTATTTTATACTATTTGTGGTATTTAGTGTAAATAATAGTCCTCCAGACCGAAGGTGGCCCATCTTAACGGAGACCAGGTACCTAATTGCGTAAAACACTATCAGTAGTAATGGGTTTCATTTTGACAGTTCAATAAAATTCATTTTGCGTTATTTACGTTGTTGAGCAGACACATTTTGCGAACATATGGAGCAATGTATTAGCAATATGCTTCAAAATGATTCAAATTGAGAGTAATAGTGTGTTACGCAATTAGTATGCAGCCTTCGGCGTCAGAGATACTATAGTGCACAATTGTGTGCGCAGACACAGGTGCACTTTCTTAGTCCGATGGGACGGGACGTAATCCGACACGACCGGAGAGAGATCAGGCGCAGGACCAAACTTAACGTGCTTTCCGAGGCACGGGGGTATCACGCCGCCAACTTCAAAACTCCGGGCAGTTGCTATGAAATTCTTATTGGAAAAACCCAATAATTTTCCCGACCCGGGTTTCAAACATAGGACATCATGCTCAGAAGTCGCGCTTGCGACCACGAGACCAAAGGGGCAGTCGAAAGTGTTAATATGTAGGTATTGGATTGACTTTTGGTCTGTAATTGATGACACCGTAGAATTGATGTCAAATATTCAATCGGTCATGTGGACAAATACGTATACGTAATACGTACGTAACGATACGTAATACGTAATATGTGGTTAAATAGTTTACCGGAGGATATCAAAAACTGTGACAGTATAAACACAAATAAATTTCAAATAATTAACACAAATAATTTTAAATATTTTTTTATAAAATAGTCATAATACAATAATGTTAATAGTACTAGTTATAATCACGTAAGTATCTCATTATAAGCGAACTTTTATTTTTAAGTTCTTATCAGAAATAAAGTTCTTTAAACCCAAACTCAACAAATCGGTCATCGACACTACTCTTACCGTATACCAAGCGGGTGAGGACGACATTTTTATGGACAATATGTAGTGCCTGACGATGAGGATCATAGTCTAGAAAAAAGGCTGATGCGTATAGACGCATCAGCCCCTTTTCATTCGGTATAGCATTTTTATTTCGGTTCTTAAAGCAGAATATAGAGTCTGATTTAAAAACCGAATTAAAAAGCTGCTTCTCGACTTGTCGTGGTGATTACTGGTGACAATGTAGTAACACTCATCATTATCCGAGTCAATATGGATTTAAAACGTAAAAACGGAGTAAAGGATTCCTTTTAGACTTTTAGAATCGTCGCGATAACTTCACGATTAAGGGCGAGTCACCAAACTTTTATAACTAGAATGAGACTTATCATGAGAGTAAATTTTGAATTTTTGACAGGTTTTCATATTAGAACTATAGTCGTCAATTTTATTACACGGACAAAAGATAAACGAAAACGGATAAAAGACTGGTAAAATCAGCCCATAAGCATTCAAAGGTCAAATCAGAACTTAACTGCAAAGGACACGGTTCATGATAAAGCCTATGGAGCTAGGGAGCTCGGAGATTACTCTAGCACTTGACTACTAAACTCCTTTCAACTGATCTCGTTGTTGCTTTGTAATATAAAGAAAACTGCTTTAAGTGACCCATTTTTCGCGAAACCACTCTATTAACTTAAAACATAACGTAAAAAGCTAATAACACGTAATAGCGCTGACACAGATTATATTTTATATTCTTTACTCCTTCGTGCAAAGTCCACGAAGTACACGTTCCTCTTACGATATGATTATTAAAAACTGGTTATTATTCAAGCCAACGATTTCCTAGTTCGTTCGCCATTCATAAAATGCGCTGAGTCCATCGCCTGTCAGATTATGAAGCCGCTGGAAAAAACGAAATATTTTGTGCCATAAATATATTTTCGGGGAAAACTGAAATTGTGTTTTGAAATATTATGTACTGAATAAGAAGATAAAAAGAGGATTATTAGAAAAGGTGTTTTGGTTTACAATAGTAGTTTCTGAACCACACTAAACGTTATCATAACATAACAAAAACTTAAACATTATCAAAACATGACAATACCATTTCATAATAATGTTTAAGTTTCATCAATTATGCGAATATCACGATGAAACGCAATATTTTAGAAGCATGACTTTTACTTATAATACGTAAATAGATAAATTTAAGACAAATCTATAACATTACCTACATACAGATAAGTATATAATTATAAACAGCAATATAATTAAAATCAACTTAATTGTTTCAAGGTAACCAGTTAAGAACGTTATATTATTCTATTCAAAAGCATATTCCACACTGATATCCGCTCATTAAGCAACATCATTAGCAACAAAGACGCGAAGCGAATGCAGTTATTGCATTTGCAGCGCTAAATCGCTTTAAAATCACTAAACGGAACGTTAACCACGGCTAACAATGCGCATGCAGCGCTGTTAAATAAACAAAGATTGTCATAACAGCAACAGTCTCACATTATAAAAATCAGTAAATATCCCGTTGAATTTCAAAACATGCACGTCTAGTGCCGGCCTTATACTCGTTGACCTTATAGTGGCTTGATAACGTGACGATAGATCAGTTTTGAAACCGCGGCCGGCGCAAGCACACGTATCAAAATGTCAGAAGAAACAGCTTCTCCTACGTTATGGGACGAACTTATGAGCCCACTAAACCTTGTGTTAATAGCTATTATTGTGTATCTTGTGTATAAGATTATCAAGTCGAACTTTGAATCTGAAGTGACTGTGGCTCCACCTCCTCCAACACTACCGAAGCTAAGGAAGGATCTAACAGTAGCTGAGATCAAGAATTACGATGGAACGCAAGCCGATGGCAGAGTGTTACTCGCTGTGAACGGAATCATTTTCGATGTAACCAAGGGCAAGAGATTTTACGGTCCCGGTAAGTGTCTTCTCTATTTGGTAGGGTTATACCGGCTGCCGCGTTAAGGTTATGATCGTGCGCAATAAAATGTGCCTAGTTTTACGATTTCAGTCTTAGTAAACTATGTAGGAACTATATTTTGATTTACTGAGCTTGTTTGCTCTCCTAATAAGAGGAAACAATCTAGGTAACAATGTATGATTTAACTTGAAGAGACTTGAAGAGTACCTACTGTGTTTAGAAGTGTCGGTGTAAAAAACGATTCAAGGCAAACCTTGACGCTCAGTAGGATATAACTAGTGCTAACACAAATAACATCATATCATTAGAAACGCTGAGTCTAACACGCGAAACATTTAGAACAATATTCAAAAAAATGTGAGAATTTTGTGAAGAGACACCATTGTGCCCACCACCATATTATTATTAATTTAAGTATGGAATTCTGTCTTGTCTCACAGAAGCACGTAAGCAGGCTAGTGTGGTATTCAGCTATCTCGGTCTCTTGCATGTGTTAGAGGGAGAGGCAAAACGTAAACATTAACGTATTCAGTTTTTTTCTCGGTCCACGATACAACTGCTAGTCTAAAAAACAACACTTATGTAAAATAACGTATTCTTAAATACTAACCGGTCTATACAAACATTTACACTTGAATATTATGAATATAAATAATTATTTACAGGGTCTAGTGGCCAGCAAAGACTTGCCATGAACTGTATTGAAACATTGTACCTATAGAAGATGCAGAGAAGGCAGCATCCTCTTTCGCCCTAATAATATAGGATTGCTTATCCATTATCTTCTCGTAGTACCAGAAGTTGTAGTTCATATATTGCTTGAGTATAGGAGTGTCATGCCAGCATCAGTATTGCCATCATCCAAGTCTGATAATAGCAATATTTCTATAATTCCGCATCCTATAGGGAGGAGCAGGACTTTCAGAAAAATGGACGTGACAGAAAAGATAGAAAATCATTTATTTGGCTACAGATCATGAAACGAGCACGGCACATCAACAGGGCACATTAACATAAGCAGACAGACAGACAATTGATAGATAATTGCTAACCTTTTGAACGTTCTGAATAAAAGTCCAGTGTTTCCAAACAATATTCGGTTATCAAAGCGACTCTATTTGCGACGCCATTTGTAAATAATCGTCAGAATGACTCGGCAAACATAAAAATCTTGTCTGTGACAAACGTTGTTACTATGTATATTGTACATATTGTCAGCTTGTATCAAAATAGGTACATATTATACCATCAAAAGATAAACTCTATCAAGATTAAATAAGCAATGGCTTTAAATTCTAATAGCCAGAACCACTGTACTATTCGAAGCAAAAACCAAGTCCATTCGAATTAGCACTCAGTCAATACTTCGAAAAAAGCACCCGATAGTCGATACCTACAACGTAGCATTTATAGGCGTACGAGTATGTCTATATAGAACTGTTTGTATATCAAATTGTTATTGATAACGCAAATGCATTGGACAAAGTGAAATATTATTTAAAAGAACCATTTGTTCAAAGTAGGAAAACTTTAATAGCGTTATGCCTGACCTAGAGATCTAACTGTAGGCAACCTCAGAAAAAATTGTGACTTGAATATAGATACTCGTAGTATATACTGCTAGATCATTGAGAATCTAGGCGAGCGTTAGTAATTGTACGCACACTAAAAACAAAACAGATGTGTCTACTATAGACAAAACAGTTTTGTCTTATATCAAAACCGGTTCTTCAGTAAATGTTTGGATAACTTGAATTTGAAACTGCTTTCAGGCGAGTATTCGTCATTGTTTTCATAGAACTATAGTCCATCTAAAAGTCAGTTTTGAATGATTCGGCGGATAGCCTTAAGCTATACAGGATGTATTAGACAGGTGTGGTTTAATCTACGTGTACCTTCAAACTGAACAACTTTCTCCATGGGAACAACATCGCAATCGAGAAAAAATAGATCACCCGTCCCATACATTTGGGTCGAGTAGGTATTGAAGTTTTGTACGGGACTGATATTTTTTCCAGACTTTGCATTCTGTAGAGTCTCTATCTCTATAGTGATCATAATTAAATGTCTGGAACGGCATCTCGTCGTGACATAAACTAAACTGGTAAAACATCAAAACTTGTTTCACAAGAAAGTTAAATAATTTCTCAGAGTTTTTACGACATCGTGAACAGTTTATGGATAGCAAGTTTCCTGACGCATACGTTATCGTTTACGATCCATCAATACTGAATTTGCTGAAACTGATAACAGGAGATAACACACGTAATCGTAACGTTTCAGACTTGGTATTCTCAGCTGAAATTGTTGTTCATAGTGAATGCAAAGGAATGTTGTTCAATCCTCAATATTTTGATTACTGTTCATTGTCTATTAATCAGTATTTTCAATCATTGTTCTATCGGCAAAATTATCAATCAGCGCACATGTCTTATTGATAAGCTGTATTACTCAAATATTGTACTTTATCTTACATTATTACAGGATCTTGTGTCTTATCAAATAGTGGCAAGAGTTCTGCGATTTCGTCAAGTGTATCCTTCAATGTATCTTTCTAGAACACAATATACGAGTACTTGTGACCATATTTCATTGCGAATGATATAATAAATCTTTACAGGAATTATCAGATTACGAGTAAACTTTACCATCTCAATTTATACCAATATTTTCGACTCTGCCTAGTTCTTCTGCTTCTGTCTTATTTAAACCTACTATTAAATTGCGTGTGATTAGAAAAATGTGACTTTTCATAGGTATCTAGTTACTTAAGGTTCATTACAAATATACTATCATAACAAGTCTATATATTTTTATCGTTAATTGCTTCATCATTGTGATTACAAGTTTCTAAAATTAGAATCGTTACACAATACTTGAGCATGGATTAAGTAATTGTTAAAATAATTAACGGTTTGTCTGGCATATTTTTATATTCCGTTTTATAAAATACAGAGTAGACTGTGTGTGTACATAAAAATAAAATTTTATAACACAATTATCGTTATAGGATAAAAACATTTCGTTTTCTCTCCCATTTTAATTCAAAATAGAGCTCGTACATTTTATTTTGTAATCACCTATGCCCCCAGTAACTGACAACGAGGACGCTGCATTTATCAACGTTACGCTACAATATCGCTCTTTGCAAAAATACACCATATAGCTACAGAGTTACGTTTCAAAATTCAATGTGACGCGGTAATTATACATAGTCCCTGATTTTATAAACAGACCGTCGCGATTCAAGTGATTCGACCTCGGTAAAAGTCGACGCTGTTTTTATAAAATGTATAATGATATTACATTTTGAATGACGTCATCATGTTTGAGGTTTTACAAGCACATGATGAAGTCCTCCAGACCGTATTTCGGCCACGGCGGCCAATCCAATCAACGGAGACAAGCCTTTGGCGCGGGAGATATTATAGTGCAGAAGTATGGGCGCAGAACCAGGTGCATTCCCTCTTCCCTCACTCTCATAGTCCGATCAGTCCGAGGACCAACGGCTTAACGTGCTTTCCGAGGCACGGGGGTATTATCACACCGCCTACTTCCAAACTCCAGGCTGTTACTAAGAAATTACTAATGGAAATACTCAATACGACTGCCTGACCTGGGAATCGAACCCAGGACCTCACGCTCAGCAGTCGCGTTTGCAAACACAAGACCAATGGGACAGACAACAACATTATTATAGATAGTGCTATCCATGAAGACGCGCCCCACTCTTCTTTTTAATGCTTATAGTACAAGTGTGTATTTCTTCATCTTTTCAACTTTTTAGTCCGTCCTCAGGTTGAATATGCCAGCGTTATATGGGATCCACACTATGATAAATACATTAAGGCCGTCGAAAAAGTTCAACGTAAATATCTAAAAGGAATGCAATTCAAATGCCGCTTGCAACGTTCCTCTTATGTTGAATCACTAAAAAAGTTTAAGTTGCTTTCCTTGCAATCAAGACGTCACCTCCTACAGGCCATGTTCCTTTATGGACTCATTCATCATACTATTAACTGCCCAGAACTGGTATCTGATATATTTTACATCGTGCCAAGAACTGTAACAAGGCGGGAGTCACGTGCGTATCCTCTTTTTGCCACCAATATCTGTCGTACGAATGCAGGTCAGCGGGCGCCTCTGCAGAGAATTGTCAAAACTTATAACAAGTACTTTTTAAAAGTTGATATATTTGCCTCAACTCGTTCTGGGTTTTCAAGGGAGTCCAGATCCATTTTGCAAATTAATGGGCCAACTTCAAATAACAATTGTTAAGTTTAGCTGTTGCGAATTTATGTATTATTTTGTTGATAAGTTAATATAAGTTTACATAATATTTAACGAGCTATAGAATACAATAATTACGTGTCACTGTACATCATTCTGTAATACGTGAAAACGCAGTTGACTGTACATTAATATATTGGTTAAGTTTATATAATTAGGTTAAGATGAAATGTATAGTTGTTTGTTTTCCAAATAAATAAATAAATAAATAAATAAATAAGTGTGCAACACTTCGCTACTATTTTAGTTTGTCTTTTAATTACTTATTAGTGGGTAATTAATGAGTATCGCCAAAACTAAAACACGTGCGGAATTAACTAACGATAACTCATAACCATTAGGAAGAGAGTGGGGCGCGTCTTCGTGAATGGCACTATCTATAATATGAGAGTAAAGAAAAAACCTCTGTGATGTTTCATATAAACACCAACAAAAAGTTTGTGTGAACAACCAAACAATGTTGCGGGTTTTAGAATTAGTACCGAAATTGAATCACAGACGAACATACATTGAAATAGGGTATTGCAGTCAAGACTCAAATAGAACATCGCACATCATATTTCTAGCTATCAATCAAAAATTCTCAGCAAAAATTTATTCCATTAGAGAGATTCAAAGCCACTATTTGGTTGTAAATACAAACCGCAAACAAAGGGTAGATGTCTATCACAAACATAAAGTTCAGGTGTAAACTAAAATCCAAAAAACACAACAGTAAGTAGCAGCTACGGTTTATAAGCAAGGAAGCAATAATTTAGACACGCCTGACGCAAACACAGTTTCGGAACTAATTTTTAAAACGTAAACGCTTTACGTTCGTGAGGGGCCGAGACCCTCCAATGAAAAAAAAAAAGACAAGAAAAGCGTGCAATTATTTAAATGAATGCATGGAGCGGTGAGTTAAAATCCTTTTAATGGAATCTGGCCCCATAAAAGCGTGTCTCTTTCTTTTAACATTTGCGTGGATGGTTTAGGGGGTGATTATCTAAATCTGTGTTCTTTTTGTCTACTAGTTAATTATATGTGTTAGTCTAGTGTCTTTTAATTTTCTTTTTTATAATAACTGTTAAAAATAAATAAAAAACCGGCCAAGTGCGTGTTGGGCCACGTACAATGAAAGGTTCCGTAGTTGGAATGGATGTATCCTATGAACAAAGTTATCATTGTAGTTGAAAATCCTGTTCTCCCATAACTACATTGTAACTGCAAATGTAAGTTAGTCGACTGTTACTCGTAAACTTGTAAAGCCTACTCAGCTGATATAATTTTCTTTTTAACTTCGTTATATAATAATACTACCGTGAATTTCTTCACATATCCAAAACAACCATTTAGTTGGCGGGGGAAGGGGGACGACGACGACGAAGACATTTGACTAAAATTTTATAATAACTTTAAAGCTTAATATTTCACAAACGGATGCCTGAATCGCAAAATAAAAAAAAATATTTCACGACTTTATTTCACCACTTTGTCGGCGTGATAAAGATGTATGTATGTATATCCATGCCAAATTATAGCTTTCTAGTACTAAGAGTCTCTGAGCTAAGCTGTGGACGGACGGACGAACAGACAGACGGACATAGCGAAACTATACGGGTTCATTGTTGACTACGGAACCCTAAAAATGGTCATGGGTTCCAAAACGATAGAACACTGCAAATGTAGAAAAATGTTATCATTTTCACTGGCATTTTAAATATCTTTCCCCGAAGGGTTAGACAGAGTTGCATCTACAGCGTGTAACGGAAGGGGGGTATCAACCCTGAAGGAGGTGAATGTGCTCATGAAACTCAACAACTTTCCCCAAAGAACATAGGTCGAAATGTGAAAAAAAAATTTGGCCCTCCCATAGTAAATCAATCAGCTGGTAGTCAGTTTTGTAAGGGAGGGCCAAATTTTTTTTTCATATTTCGACCTATGTTCTTTGGGGAAAGTTGTTGAGTTTCATGAGCACATTCACCTCCTTCAGGGTTGATAC
Source organism: Eremobia ochroleuca (assembly GCA_949629135.1). Classification (NCBI taxonomy): domain Eukaryota; kingdom Metazoa; phylum Arthropoda; class Insecta; order Lepidoptera; family Noctuidae; genus Eremobia; species Eremobia ochroleuca. Next base: position 17,028,676 of record OX451392.1, read on the forward strand.
CCCCTTTCCGTTACACGCTGTATAGTATACCCACATTTTACGCTAGATAAGTTTGAGTACCATGTAATAGGGGGCGAGAATATTGCTATCAACTGGGCAGAAATCCAGACTCTGGGCAGCTATTGAGAAATTCCAGATGGAAAAACCCATGCTCAACTCAGCGCTTGTGACCATTAGACCAAAGAGTGAAGCAAATGATGACAGCAACATTTTGATATATTATACACGGAGAGAAAAATCTTAGAAAAATTATTGTGCTGTCTCATAATCTGTATGCATTTGACTGGTAATGGAAAAAATATCATGCTAGCACGGTAAAAATTTCTATGCTGCACAGTAAAATTTATTGTACTAATAGCAAATTTTTCCCAATTTCCCTTAGAAAATTTTCTGTAGATGTCACTTGCAATCACTTTATAGTGACGAGCACGGTCATTTTTCTAAGAAATTTCTCTCCGTGTACAAACATCCGTTACTACGTCACAATAAAATCAAAATAAATATAATAAGTAGGAAACAGTGTCCTGTTAAAATATTAGATTCTATAGACTTTATGTAATTCACAATAAGCGTAGGTACGTTGAATCCTATATATTACATAAATCTCAATAGTAGTAGTTTATAATACTCATTAGGTTGTTGTTTACATACATTCGACTTGAACTCAATCATCTTAAAACGGCTTATTAATTACTGACACAAATAGTTAATGAAAGCTTGGTTTATTATTAATTTCTAAACTGTTTTGGATGTTGTGTTTACCAATTAGTTTTCTAACTATACCTTTATTAAGTTTCATCTTTTATTGTAAAACTTCCCTCGGGCTAAAAGAGTGTGTTATGTTTAACGGTATTAAGATAATATTTTTCAACAGGATTATCAAACCTCTCTTCTATTTCTTCGACCATTAAACAATCTAGATTTTTGGATTCAACATATTCTGAAATAGATGTACCTAAATGCAACATTTTTATCATTCACGTCTGTGTCGAGGCCGGTCACCTCAGTACCACGAACACCATTAGTATTCCTCCCCTGTGCGCAACATATTATTTTCTGGCCAAAACGTAATAGTTTCCCGTAATCTTCTTGAAACAATAGACTTAGGGAATCTGTTGAAGTTTTCTGAATGTTTCTGAATAAATATATAGGAGTTTGGATTTCTAGTTTTCTATTACTTGTGTGAAATCAAAATGTTTATTTTGTATTTCTTTTTTTGTGACAGCTGATTGGTTAGGATTAGAAAATAATAATAATATAAATAATAATATTCCACAACTTTCACACAACGCCATCTAGTCCCAAACTAAGCAGAGCTTGTGCTATGGTTACTAGACAACTGATAAACATACATACATATTTCTAAATACATACACACATATTATAGATAAATTACACCCAGACAAAGAACAAATGATCGTGCTCATCACACAAACATTGTCCTAGGTGGGAATCGAACCCACGACCTTGGGCATAGCAGTCAAGGCCACTGACCACTAGACCAACAGGCCTGTCGATAGTATTTTGCGTTTCGTCATGTTAGCATATTTCTGGCATTTCGCCAGGATGTTCTTTGTCAAATAAACCAATCTTGTGACAGCCAAAATACGCAAAAACAACCTAATCTATCTCTTTGATGATGCAGGTAGTCAAAATCGTGGTAATTACTCTGACCGTTTTCATAAGACATTTTTTTTTTTTGTTGAATTCCAGGGGGCCCATACTCAGCCTTCGCGGGTAAAGACGCGACACGAGGTCTTGCCACCGGTCAGGTAGCAGCTTCAGACAAGGAATACGATGACGTCAGTGATTTGACTCCTGATGAAGCTGCGTCGGCCAAGGAATGGGAAGACCAGTTCAAAGGTATGTAATTAGGACTTTAATAGTAAGCCCGTAAAGATTATTATTGCTAACGGTTCTATTCAAGTGCATATTTCCTGAGTTCTTATACTAGTTTTGAACTCAAATGAAAGTTTCAAAACAAGAGTAGTTCAAGAAAAAATGTTTGAATCGTGAAACATGCACGTTAATAAATCTAATCTAATTTAAAATTTTAGTTAATTAGATATTCATTTTAATTTTATAGTACAGTTTTTGGGGCACACCTAATATCTTATTGGGGCATGCGGTGCTACCCTGTGAGAAATTATTATACTAACCCTAGATTATGGTAGAATTACATTAGATATTTACAGTGTAAACAATTGTTGGTTGGCCAATAAAGGAAAATAAAAAATATATATATTCCAAGTAAATATAATATTAATGATACTTGTAATAAGTAAAAATCACAATAAACACTGAAACAATAGACAATTAATTAATGGAAAAACAATAGAAGTGTGAGAACATTAGAGTCACTTCGTTACCTCGAATGCACTAAAAGGGACGTAGATCTTGAAAATGAAGTAGACAATTTAGCTACTAAAGATATATTAATATCTAAATGATATATCGTGTATTAGTCAAATGTGTTCAACAATATGAAATATTTCATTTTTTTTTTAATTCTCAAGAGAAATTCCTTGAAAAGATCTCGTGTCGAGATATGAATTATCACAAAGTAAATAAATGATTTTGATTTTGATTTGGATTTTGAAGAGCTTTTTATTAAATTATATGGAATTTAGACGAAAGACTTTAGAATAACGAACATAAAAATATTGAATGAAACTAATAATTGAAAAATAACTTTACAGAGAAGTACGACATTGTGGGCCGTCTCCTGAAGCCTGGTGAAACACCAAAACAATACAGCGATGACGAATCTGAAGAAAAGAAAACACAATAGTGTATACAAAATGTTATTTTTCAAAAGAAAAAAAAAAAAATTGTTAAACCGTGATATTTTGCGTGAATCCGGTGCCTAGGGAAATGTTAAAAACGTTAATAAAATATTTTTATAACATTTTTTCTATTTTTGATCATCATACCAAGTTTACTTTGAACGGAATCGGACGGCCTGTGCAAATAGAAATAGGTATCCTGAGTTTACGAAACATTTTATTTTGTGGTGAACGATTTAGTATAAAACATTATTTATTTGCGCTGTTTGTGTACATTGGGCTATTAAAATTTACTGTAGTGACATATTTAATTAACATACTGTTTGCTAGATAAATATATGGTAATGATGATGTTAGGTACTGGTATGCTCTTTAAATAACGCACAAACGATAACCTGGGATTAAAATGTATAATTTACTGTCAGCTTTTTCCCATGTTATACTGGTGTTTTGAATGCCAACAATGCAAGAGTATAGGGTATAGATTACAGTACTTTAACAGTTATTTTATCTCTGACAGCAGCAACCGAACAGCAACCTTATAGAAACAAGAATAAAGATCACTTTGATTTTGACAGACTTGGCAGTAGAAGAAACATTGTCTTAACGAGAATAAAGGTCACTGTGTTTTTAACAGTGATGCAAAATCAGAGGTTAAATAACTGAAAGACCCCGCCAATGAGGTAGCGACTAGCTAACGACTATTTTCTCGCACAAGAAATGTACAATAGATGTTGGTCTCGTTTTAGTAAAAGAGATACATATGTGAGTAGTTTGTCGCAGCGACAAGATCTATCAAAAAGGTACTCGCTTAATATCAGTCGGTTTGCAGGCACAGCACTCGCTGAGAGACTTTCGCTTGGTACAGACGCCAGCACATCAAGCTAGTACAATTTGTCAGATTTCTTTAATAGATTTTCAACTTTATCGCTAAAGTATAAGGTTCAAAGTTGATTGGGAAAATCTGACAGTTTCGGGTAGCTTGATGTGCTGGCGTCTGTACATACGCATACCAGGAAATTATTGGGTAGTCATTCTGTTTCTTCAGCGATAAAATTATCCGAACTAAACACTCGTTGCTCATTGCTTGCGATCTCGTTTCGAGATGCTAGCTCTACTAGTTTTTCGCTAACCGTCGCTTGTGGGACAGGTGTTTTAGCTCAGAACAAAAGCAGCGAGTAATACATTTTCAGTATCGTCCTAAATTTAAATGTGCAAGTTCCATAGGACCTCAACTACAGAGACCACATAATTGTAAGCAATTATGATTTTAGGACTTCTGTCTGACCTTCTTCTTGTACGAGTAAGAAGTCTCGCAAAACTCTCATATCGATATTACCACTAAAATGTTTATTTCTACTAATTCAATTCTATACTATGCCAACCAACGTGACGTCTGGATGTAATAAAATATAACAATGCTCAAGTCGTCAGTGCGAAGAAATAGGTTTAAGAAATCTATATTGAAGTCTATTAGATTTAACTAGTGTTATATATTGATTATTCCAAGTAGATTGGATTGCTTAACAGTTAAATAAAAAAACCTTTCAATGAGATCTCTGACTGTGAAAACTTGAGCTGGCTCAACTCTCCTACATAAATGCTCTAGCATTTGAGAGAGTTCCATGTTTTATGACTGTTTTTTTTTTATTTTGGTCTGCTTCAATCCTACACACATCAAACTTGTCTAGGGATCAAGTACGTTATAGAGTATCGCCGCAATTGAGGATTATTATTTTAACTTTTCTGGATCGTTAATGATTCTTTTTACCTAATTACACTATTTGAATGAAGAATTTGTTTTAATGTTCCAAAATAAACAATTTTTATTTTTTATTATTATTTTTATTTTCCTTAAATTTCGATTGAAAATAGAAAGTCAACTGTCATTCGGGATTCCTATAAAAATGTGTAATAGCGTTTTTTTACAAACCCATTACAATTTCTGTATCGGAACTTAAAACAATTGCATCGATATGGAGCGACGACATCATTTGACATGACAATGTTGGAAGCTGGTTCCAGGCAACGTATTGTGGCTGTCGCTCATGGCATTACACAGAGTCATAAGCCGCTTCTGGACACGCTATCGTATCACGGGCAGCGTGGCCGAGCAACATGGAAGACGATCTCGCATCACCACTCGCAGACAGGACCGGTACATCCAAAATACTGCTCGACGGAATCGTACCATGACCGCCATGATGTTGGCTACGAGGCTCCACAGCTCTTCAAGCTTGCTGATAAGCGAGAAAACCATCCGAAATCGTTTACGTGTAGTGGGTCTGCGTTCCCGAAGGTTGCTGAGAGTTCCAGCTATAGCACCCCGCAATCATAGAGCCCGCTTACAATGGGCTCGCGAACACAAAAATTGGGAGGAAGAAGACTGGCGTTGTGTTTGCTTTTCCGATGAATTTCGTTTCGGTATGAGGCCGGATATAAAACGTACTCGAGTTTGGAGGACCTTTGGACGTCAAGAACATTTGAAATTTTAACGGAAAGTTCATTCATATGGAGGAAGAACAATAATGGTTTGGATCGGTATTTGGATCGGTGGAAGAACTGATCTCATTTGGATCAGGGGCAACCTCAATGCTCAGATTTATGCGAATGGGATTGTTTCAGACAACGAATCACTCAACCGGCTTCGCAAAGGGATGATCACCCCTTTGCGAAGCCGGTTGGGTGATTCGTTTCGACTAATGCACGACAATGCACGCACTCTTGCCGATGCTCGCATCAACGTTCTGCCGTGACCTGCTCAATCGCCAGACCTCAACCCAATTGAGCACGCATCGGATATGCTCCATAGAAGAGCTGTACCTAGTTTGCACGTTTGTTTGTAGGTAGTTTGCCGTGCATGGGGCATGCACGGCATCCAAACTTTTTTTAACAACCTCAAAATGATTTTGATCAACTAATATTAAGCATGCCAACTCGCTTTGATTGCAGGTGGAAACACATATTATTGATTTTTTTATTATATCTTTACAATAAAAAATTAAAAAAAAACCCTATTTTTTTGCCTTTTTTTGCCATTTAATTGACGACATTTACAAAAATTCCACACAATTTGCAAAAATTGCAATTATTCTTAATTTTTACAAAATATAGGGGTAAGTTGTTAACTTAAACATAGGAATTAAGCCAGTCTGGAAGACTAAATTTGGTATGTAGTAATTGGATATTTTTTTATACCTAAAAATGTACTTGATCCCTAGACACTTTTGATGTGTGTATTTTCCGTGACAGGCAACTGACATACCTACCTACATAAACTCAAACCTTTTCCCTATAGATCTAGGCAGACAATACAGAAGACTTTTTGCTCTGTAGGTAGGTACCTACTCTGTTTACTTTGTTAAAGGAAACTACTTGATTACAAATAGTTTCCAACTCTCTAGCTAGACCGTCGTAACAAATATAAAACCTCAGCAGACCCTGACACCTTATCATTATGACATTTTCCTTTTATCAGAGAAAATAGAGGTAATCCCATCAAAGGGGCGAGCTCCGGACAATCTGATACGTTTTTAATGTCACATTCTTTTTTAATGGGATTGCCTCCGTAATGGACACTTGAAGACTGGACCTTGCCTATAAATCGTGTGACGTCATGACGTAAAAATATAAAGGTTCTCAAGTCAGAGAGAGGTTTGATAAAATATGGCACTTTTTTTTGTGACCTACATATGTATGTCCTACTTTAGTTTTGTATACTGATTCGTTGGTCTAGCGGCCACAAGCGCTACTGCTAAGCATGAAGTCTTGGGATCGATTCGTTGTTCGGGCAAAGTGTTATTGGGTTTTACCATTAGGATTTTTGCAGTAGTAGTCCGAAGTCGAATTTGTACCCGGTTGATGGCAATGGAGTAGTGGCACAGGTAGCGGTGGCTCAGTGGTAGTAATGGCCTCGACTTACATGTCGCAAGGTCGTGGGTCGTAGATTCGAACCTAGACAGATACTTTACTATTACTAATTTATTTCACTAGGTACCGATAATCTCAAAACGGTTGAGGAAAACATCGTAGCTACTGCTCGCTCACCATTGTCTAACCCTTAGGGAGAACAGGCGTTTTTTTTTAATGGGATTGTCTGAGTAATGGACGCTTGAAAAATGGACCTTAGCTATAAATCGAGTAGATATATACCTAAGTTTCATGACATAAAAATATAGATGTTCTCGAGTGATAGAAATGTATGATAAAATATGGTGCTTTTTCTCACTTATTTCATTTTTCTAAAGCTTTTATTTCTCGTTCTTGGTAAAAATGACTTTGAGAATATACACACACTGCATTTCAAAGGCCTGTTGGTCTAGTGGTCAGTGGCTCTGACTACTATACGCAAGGTCGTGGGTTCGATTCCCACCCAGGACAAATGTTTGTGTGATGAGCACGATCATTTGTTCTTTGTCTGGGTGTAATTTATCTATAATATGTATGTATTTAGAAATATATATGCTTATCAATTGTCTAGTACTCATAGCACAAGTTCTGCTTAATTTGGGACTAGATGGCGTTGTGTGAAAGTTGTGCAATATTATTATTATTATTTATTTCTTTAGATTCTTGAGTTGCAACTCAAGTCTAGTCATAGCTTTCGCAATTTACCTGCGAATGACGTCACTGAAACGTTGTTTATGAAAGTAAGTTAGTCTCTTTTCCTAGAGAGAATATTTTGACGCTTTAAAGTCAAATCCCGCTACTGTAATGTTTTGTTGTACCGCTCTTATAAGAAACCGTGGTTTTAGCACAAACGAGCGGAAAAATGTAACGTCAATTCGTTGAATTTGACAAAATTGAAATTACACGTTTCGCAAACACCGTACTTGTGCTAGCCGCATTTCAAACTAAAATGCAAAATAATAGTTTATAAAATATATTTGTATTTGCGATTCAAAAATCGTCCTAATTTACGTTACGTTTACTTGGTGCGTTCGCTGCCCAAAGACAAAAAATATGACCAGTCTTTTTCTTTACCTACTCGTACAATGCTGCCCGATGATGTGAGTATGCGTTCTTGACACCTGTTTGTTTCTTACGAATACGTGTTTTGCAAAGGGTCTAGCAGGATAAGGTAGGGTCAACGGCCCCAAAGAGGTATTTCCAAAATAAATGATGCTATTACATCAGTGAGATGTATTATTACTGTTGACGCGAATTCAGCCTTCCATCTCACTGCGGTACGGAGATAATTGACTAAATAGACACTAGAGCAGGTATTTTTCAAAATTATTTTTTTCAAAAACTGTTCTAGATACACTAATAAAACAAAAACGGTTTGTTAGAGGAGGAATTGTTCTGCATTATGTATTTTTCGTAGATTTTTTTTACCTTATTTACTATTAAAAAAAAATAGAAATATATTTTTTAAATTTTTTATTCATAGTTCACAAAGAGGTACAATCACAGAAAAAATATATAATATAGCTCACGACGTCTAGTATTACCATCAAAAAGTGCATCAATATGAAATGGGTGCAAAACTTCCAAAAAAAAAAAAAAAACTTTTCACTAAAAATTAAAACTTTTGACTATCTTGGCTCGTGAGGAATTTACATCTGTCTCTTGAATAAACATCCTTGTAAATACATACACTATAAATAATCATATTAATTTTACACATAGGGAGCCTTAAAATTATTTATTGAACTTCAACATATTTGTAAAGAACAAGACGTAACACGTCGCGTTTCTGTTAATTGCGTATAATTATTGTGTAGTGTTTTGTTTATCTGCCATTCCCATATTCCTACTACTAACTATAGACGCTCGATTTCGATCACTGTGTGCAGATTTTTTACGAATATTTCAATATTTTTATCGATAAACTATTTTATTGTGTCCTAGTGATTAATTGAACCTAAAATATGTCTGATAAGGGTCAAAATTGTGGCAAGTTTTTGCGCAAAGATAATAAGTACAGGAAAGTTATCAAAACTGAAAATGAGGCAGGAACATACAGTGATTGTTTCAATAAGAATATTTCAGTAAGTGACGTGATATGTAACAAATGTCGTCTCAGATTTTACAAACAGGCAGCCTCAACAAAGTCTGTTGAAGTCGATACTGACAGTGATAGTGATTCTATACGAGTAACAGTGGAATCTGTAGATACAAATAATGATGATGATTTTATGTGTCGCATCACTAACCCTGAAGAGGAAAATTATATTGAAATGCCTTTTTCACGAGTAGTATCAACACATAGGTTTTGTATAATATGTCGAAAAGAAGTAAATCTACGGGTAATATCTGTTGAAACACGATGTGATGTTTTCGCAAGAAAAACGTTTTTTATACCGAATGGTGATCGTTGCTGCGATGAACATATAATTGGTAATAGAATTTACGAAGATGACTTGTCTCGCTTATGTGTAATTTCTAATATTAGTAGAATAAACAAATCGGAATTAGTTACTTTTTTAAACGTACTTGCTGAAATGTCTGATTTATCATTGTTCGATCGAATAGAACATGGAATTTCAGAAGATCAACTTACAGCCTTAACAGGCCTTACTTGGGAAAATGTTATTGAGCTTAGACAAATGCTACCTTCAATGAGAAGTACAACAATCCGGAGTGTGACGCAAGCCTTAATTGTTTTTCTTTTTAAATTGAGATCAGGAAATTCAAATAGAACTATTGCTGCAGTTTTGGGTCTACGACATGAACAATACATATCAGAATTTTTTGATGAGGTCGTAAAAGATTTCGAGAGAGATATTCTACTATTACACGTCAAGATCTTATTTCTAATACCTCCAGCACAGCCAAGAAATTGTTAAATCTATCTGGAAATCAACTTGTTATTATTTGCGATGGTACTTATGTGCGACATCAAAAGAGTCAAAATAATTTTTATCAAAGAAAATCTTTCTCTGGGCAGAAAAAAATGCATCTTTGCAAACCGTTTACCATCTGCACGACAAATGGTTATATCATAGACTTTGCAGGACCTTTTTACGGGACTCAAAACGACGCTTCAATATTGAAACTTGTTTTAGAAGACTCTACTGGTTTACAATCATTACTATTACCAAATGATATTTTTATTTTAGACCGTGGTTTTCGCGATTCAGTTGATCTGCTACAAAGTAAAGGTTATACAGTACTTATGCCTGCTTTAAAAGGAAACAGGTCTCAATTAACAACGAAAGAGGCTAACGCATCAAGAAGAGTCACAAAATTGAGATGGGTTGTGGAAGCAGTTCATGGTGCAATAGCTCAAAAATATCATCTTTTACATAATTCTCTGGATAACAAGTTTATACCGAAGTTGAAAGTTCTTTGTAAGATTGTTGGATTTTTACAAAACAAATATGGCCAGAGATTCAATTCTGATGGTGATAAAAATGATGAGGTGCTTGAATACATGGAGAGCAGAATGAGTGTTGTAAATACTCTGAGTGAAGAAGTCATAACAAAAAAAATGGAATCGTCAAAAGTCGGCTTTCCAGCAGCTTAAATCATCTCAAATTCTAGATTTCCCACAGTTGAGCAGTCAACAACTCGTTATACTTTTCACTGGCTCCTATCAACTCTCACAGGCTGTGTCATATTTAGCTGAGATAATGGACGAACAATCAAACCTTACGTTACAGTTTGTAAAAACTGCACCCAACATATTAAAACTGGAAGTCAGATCAAGACATGTAAATAATAAAACTTATCATGTTTACATTGATTATGTACCAAACGGAAAGACAGTTCAAAGCATACGCCGATATTGCTGCAACTGTCCCAATGGTCTAAGAACTGTAGGATGCTGTTCACATGTAGCCGCTGTTGTTTATTACTTGTCTCATGCCCGATATCTTTCCCGCGTGTTACGTCCAGCACAAGCATTATCTGATATATTTACATCAAAAAATATTCACACAGTTATTAATGAAAACAGCGATGAAGATTGATCATACTTTAATGACAATTGTATTACAATGAATAATATTTTTTTTCACTTGATATCTGTACAATCGGCCTTCTTTTTTTTACATTGAATAACAAATGTAATTCAAAGCGTTCACGAACTTGTATGTCAATAATAAACACACTACCACTTTTTGATATAGTCATGAATTTTTTTTTTTTTTTTTTGAAGTATTGCACCCATTTGATATTGATGAACTTTTTGGTGGTAATACTAGACGTCGTGAGCTATATTATATATTTTTTCTGTGATTGTACCTCTTTGTGAACTATGAATAAAAATTAAAAAAAAAAATATTTCTATTTTGTTTTAATAGTAAATAAGGTAAAAAAAATCTACAAAAAATACATAATGCAGAGCAATTCCTCCTCTAACAAACCGTTTTGTTTTATTAGTGTAGCTAGAATAGTTTTTGAAAAAAATCATTTTGAAAAATACCCGCTCTAGTGTCTATTTAGTCAATTATCTCCGTACCGCAGTGAGATGGAAGGCTGAATTCGCGTCAACAGTAATAATACATCACACTGATGTAATAGAATATATTTTGGAAATACCTCTTTGGGGCCGTTAACCCTACTTATCCTGCTAGACCCTTTGATCTTTATTAGGTACTAGAATTGTTGCACTGACAGATGTCAGGAACGCATTCTCTCGACGGCCGGACTTTAATTTGAAACTATTTTTTCACTTCAACACTCAAAGAAAATACAATAATATTCTCAGAACACTATTAAAACTTAGATACCATTTAAAAGGGGAGTTCAAAATTTCGAGAAGTAATACCAATTTCAAGGCTGTCTAATAGCCCAAGTAACAAGATAAAAGGTATTCAATTTTATTTAACGGCTGAGATCCATTAACCAGCTCTGAATTTCAATTGAAATTAAAATATTTTAATACGAAACGAAAGACTTTCTCGGTTTTAAATGTCAAGTTTTGTTCATTAGATCGTAGTTCTTTTTAGGGTTCCGTACCCAAAGGCTGCCAACGAGACCCTATTATTGAGCCTCCGCTGTCCGCCCATCCATACACTGTCCGTCCGTCCATGTGTCCGTCAGCGGGCTGTACCTCATGAACCGTAATAGGATGACAGTTGACATTTTCACAGAGTGGAAAAAAAAAACATGGGAAAAATGTATCAAACTATTTGTATAAAGGTGCCTTGGTGAGGATTACGTGGTAAGCCTTTCTCGAGACAATCCTCAGCTGACTACCGCGGAACGCTTAGGTTTTTAAATTTGATTTTGGTGTCAAAAATTTGTCAAGAAATAGTCGTCTCCGACCATGATAACTTCGACCTGGCTTATTATGTAGAAGTATATAAAATTCCCATGTAAATTCCTACCCATATTTTCAAATACACATACACACACACACACATATTCTTCTAATTATTTTCATTATTTGTACCTAAATTACTTTATTAAAACAGTAATAAAATATTTTAGTTACTTACGTATTTATCTTTTTCTGACAAAGTTGAATAAATACCTATTTTTCCTGCTATTTCATTTCTAGACATTTCCTTTCTGTTGGCTTTATGAATTAAAGTAACTGATAAAATATAAAAGACTGAATCTTTATCTCAGATTTATTTTATTTTAGTGTGAGCTAAGACTATCTACCTACTTCTGTATATTAATAAAATACCTACTGTGCAGAACATACCGACCTATTAGTTTAATTTAGCGTAGTAATACTTTTAGACTCCGTGTAATTTTTTTTTTTTTACTTTAGGTGGTTGGGAAACCATACTGGGTTTCCCAACCACCCCCACCACACACACACAAACACACACACACACACACACACACACACACACACACACACACACACACACACACACACACACACACACACACACACACATACACACACACACACACACACAAACTTTAGGCTTTATAATATTAGTGTGGTAAGTAATATCAAAATGTAAGAATACAGCACTACCTAAATTGAAAACAAAATTCCACCAATGTTACACAAAATTTCAGCCGTACCAATTAACATAAAGTGTAAAGCCTTGGCCTCAGAGGTTAAGACGCACATTATCGTCTCGAGCCAACTCAAGTTGTTCTAGCGTCTTGATAATGTAATTATGAAGTTGCTACCAACAACGCACGGTAATAATTATCTTTCGTACCAGTAACGTATCGTTAATGCGTCGCCTAGCAACCAGTGATGTAAGATGATGTTGATAAACAGCTGATATGTGTGTTTAAATAATTTGGACTGTATTCTAGATCGATACGGAGTCATGAATCTTGATCGAGAAAAGCAGTGCTATTCTGTAAAAAAATCATCGTGAAAGCTTTGGTGGAGTGAGCTGTCATTCGCTAGCGATTAACACTATTAAGTGCTCACTTCACTTATGATTTCACGGTGATATTTTTACAGAATCGACCGGCAGTGCCCTAATTACGTAATACACTTTCAATCACAATCTGAATTTGAAGGCTATAGCTAATCCATTGCTTCATATGTTCGAAAAATTTGTCTGCTCAACTAAGTAAATAATGCAATGAATGTTATTAAACTATCAAAATGAAAGTAAGTAAGTTTTTTTAAGCAATTAACCCCTGAATGTAAGTTGAAATAATTATGGAATTAGTGCAAGTATCCGCCGGCCTCCCACAAGGTGAACCGATGTGAAGGCAGCAGGAATTCGCTGGATACGAGACGCACAGAGCTGGTCGAAGTGGCGGTACTTGAGTTAGGGGCGCTATATCCAGCAGTGAACGTCATTCGACTGAAATGATGATGATGGTGGATGATGATCTGAATCCACATCCAACAGGATGTGGGCAGCGCAAGACCAGCAGGGTAATTGCGTAACACACTATCGGTAGCTATCGAGCTATGCTCGGAGTTTCTTTGAAGGATAAAATCAGGAATGAAATTATCCGGAAAAGAACCGGAGTAACCGACATAGCTTGCAGAGTAAGCAAACTGAAGTGGCAGTGGGCTGGCCATGTCTGTCGAAGGGCCGATGGCCGGTGGAGCAGACGAGTCCTGGAGTGGAGACCGCGTATCGGCCAGCGTAGTGTGGGACGCCCCCCAGCTAGATGGACGGACGACCTAAAGAAGGTGGCTGGGGTAGACTGGATGCGGAAGGCGGAGGACAGGGTGTTGTGGCGCAGTCTGGGAGAGGCCTATGTCCAGCAGTAGACTGCGATAGGCTGAGTTGATTGGTTGATTGACTATCAGTAGCAATGGGTTTCATTTTGACAGTTCAACAACATTCATTGCGTTATTTACGTTGTTGAGCAGACATATTTTTCGAACATATGGAGCAATGGATTAGCAATTTGCTTCAAAATGATTAAAATTGAGAGTAAAAATGTGTTACGCCATTAGGGTGCCACTTACCTGTCCTATGTTTGACAGTGGATGTCTTTCTAGTAATGGTAAAATATTACAGTTTTATATGTCCATATATTCACTCTTGCCTGTTATTTCGTCTGCATGTATTTTATATTAACATATTTCATCCATGATGAAAAGTACCTTCCTTGTCGTAGCTTTTGTCCTTTTCCAGGTCCCAGGCTACCTATCTGTCCAATTTCATAACGATCGTTTGAGTAGTCTATGCGTAAAAAGTAACAGACAGACGCGTAGACAAATAGTGCTACTCTAGCATTTAAAATATTAGTACGGATTAAAGTATAGAAATCTCTCGGTAACACAACAAAGAGGAACCTAGCCACGCCAAACTTTTGAATTTCGACGAGCGCAAAACCATTCCAAAAGCATTGCCTGTTACAGTTTCATATCAGATGGGCCACCTGCCAGTTCCTATTTGTAGATTCATCCGATTTTATATACCATCCTTCATATGAAAACTGCGTCGAATTCATTGTGTCTAAATATGAGTGTAGAGACTATCTTTGGTCAGACTATCAGTGTAACAAAGAGTTTTGTCAGTCGATTTGAGACAACTTTCACTATGAAACTGTTTCATAGTGAAAGTTGTCTCAAATCTACTGACAAAACTGTTTAGACTCAAGACAAAACTGTTCTGTTCACATTTAACAAAATTGTTTGACTTGTGGGCCTAAAATGAACACGCGGAGTAAACGTAACGTACATTCAAACTATTTTAAAACTGAAAATATACGTTTCGCGCATAATATTCGCTTAGTTTTAGGATGGTAGTAAATCAGATTTTTTTTTTTCATAATTATTAAGCTTACAGTCTTAAAATTATTATTTCTAAGACTATACTAGACTACTAGTTCTAAGACTTTATTTTTATACATGGATGGTTTTGCTTGTTGCAAAAAAATAAATAAACGACTACCTAAGTGTACCTACAGGAAGGCATCCCATCGACGTGCAAACTGTAACCACGAATTCAGCTCATGATTCTAGACGTAGTGTAGAAATTTATCGTTTGTTATCAAAAAGAAAATCTGGCGTTTCATAGAAAAGTGCAATACCTACGCGGTCAAAGTCTATGGAACAGCATTTTTTTAATAACAGACGATAAGAAATCTGCGACAAATTAAATGTGAAGAATTGCTCGAAGGTGCTAAAGAGATAGGTACTTTCTGGACTGTTGTATAGTCTAGGAAGTGTCTTTTTAGTACCAATATCAATATCTAATATACTATTGCCTTAAATGATAAATAAATGATAAATGATTTATTTTCTGTAAGTAGGTTTGTACAAACACTTTTACATGTCAATCATATTTTTTTAAACTAGATGAGGTCGGCGTTTCCTATCTGACTACTCTGAGAAGAAAGGCCGAAACAAACTCAGAGGTCACAGTCTCTTTTAAAGTCCAGACATAATCTTGGTCAGATAATGTGAAGACCATGTAGATTAGTGTCTGAAATGGTCTTTTGAGTAAAGAACCACACAGATTGAGCGGACCTGTCCAGTCAGTGCACGCATTTGTCAAAAATCGTGCAGCTCAACTCAGAACTTGAGGAGCCTTACGATTCGACGAACAATACCAATGAAAGGACATTTGGGTAGGCCGCATAAATGACTCAAACTGCCAGATCATGATTAAAACTAACTAAGAAGGAAAACCGAAAAAAAGAAATGACCCACATAGTCTTCACACTCACAGTAATAATAATAAAAATAAGATACTTTACAAAGTAAATATCCATGTCATTGTTTATATAAAATTCATCAATGTCAATGTGTATATAAAAATCCGGATATAATCTTTGAGGACCATGTAGATTGGTGTCTGAAGTGGTCTTTTGAGGAAAGAACCACACTGAGTGGACCTGTGCAGTCAGTGCACGCATTCGTCAGTAACCGTGCAGCTCAACTCAGAACTTAAGGAGCTCAACGATTCGACGAGCAATACCAGGGACAGGACATTTGTGTAGACCGCATACACCACTCAAACTGCCAGACCATGATTAAAACGGAAACAATGACCCACATAGTCCTCACATTCACAATAATTAAAATAATATAAGACTTTAAACAGTAAATGTTCATGTCATTCTGTATATAAATAGATATTTAGAAAGAAAAAAAAAATAAATAAAAAAAAACAAAAGTGTAAATCAGCAAAATAAAAAATAAACAACATTCACTGTCTAGACCTATTGGAGCAGCTCAATCCCAAGCTTTTTTGTCCTCAATATAGTCTTTTACAGTATAATAGGCTTTCTGGCATAGTTTTAGCTTTATGAAAGATTTGAATTTATTAATGCTTAGTTCTTGAATGTGGCTAGGAAGTTTATTATAAAAATGTATACATTGGCATCTAAACGAGCCACCTATTTTCTTAAGCCTTGTTGTAGGAACAACATATTTGTGTTTGTTCCTAGTATTAATATTATGGATATCACTGTATTTTTTAAACAGATTAATATTTTTATGTGCATACAAAAGATTATCATAAATGTACTGAGAAGGCACAGTCATTATATTGATCCCTTTAAATTTGTCTCTGAGGGAGTGTCTGGGACTTAATTTATAAATCGAACGAATTGCCCTTTTTTGTAAAATAAAAATTGTCTGAATATCGGCGGCATTTCCCCACAACAGAATACCGTATGACATCACACTATGAAAATAACTAAAGTAAACTAAACGGGCTGTCTCTAAATCAGTTAAGTCACGAATTTTCCTAACGGCGTATGCTGCAGAGCTAAGCTTTTTTGACAATTTATCTATATGGGGGCCCCATTGAAGCTTGGCATCCAAAGTTATGCCTAAGAATACTGTGGTATTTTCGGGTTTTAACTCATCACCCTTTATAAGAACACTAGTTTCTACTTGTCTAACATTTGGTATCGTAAACTTAATACATTTCGTTTTTTTTTCGTTAAGAAGTAGGTTATTAACATTAAACCAGTTAACTACTTTTGCGAGGGCACTATTTATATTGTCAGTAACCAGCTGCTGACGTTTGAGTTTAAATAAAAGTGAAGTGTCATCTGCAAACAACACTATATCATGTTCGTCCCTTATGAGGTAAGGCAAGTCATTTATATAAATAAGAAATAAAAATGGGCCAAGAATTGAGCCCTGGGGGACCCCCATTTTTACTACAGATCCGGGTGACCTTTTTCCGTTAACATCAACTCTCTGAATCCTATCACTCAAGTAAGAAGTAAGAAGATCCAGAGAGGCGTTCCGAATTCCGTAGTAGTGAAGTTTCCTGATTAAGGTTTCATGAAGAACACAATCGAATGCCTTGGACAAATCGCAAAAGATGCCCAAAGCATCGCATTTGTCCTCCCATGCATTATAAATATGTCCTAAAAGTTCAACTCCGGCATCAGTAGTTGAACGACCCCTTGTAAAACCGAACTGTTTGTTATGCAGTAATTTATTTTTGTTAAAAAATCTTTGCATTTGGTTTAAAATAAGCTTTTCAAAAATTTTACTAAAGGTAGGTAGTACTGAAATAGGTCTATAATTAGTAGGGTCTGATGTACTACCCGATTTAAACAATGGTATGATTTTACTATGTTTCATAAGATCAGGAAACTCACCACGATCAATACAATTATTAAATATAACAGCTAAAGTAGGTGCTACAATGTTTATAATTGACTTAGCAACATCCACAGAATTACCCCATAGATCTGCAGTCTTTTTAACATTTAACATGTGAAAAGTTTTAATTACATCTGTACAGGTGACATATTGAAAGTGAAATTCAGAATCACCAACTGGAACGTTTTCTTTAAGTAAAGACTCTGCAGCAGTGGGTGACGAGCTTAGAGATTTAGTTGTTGACACGGGAATCTCTGAAAAGAAATTTTCAAAGGCCGCGGCGACTTGAGAATCTGATCTAATTACATTGTCATCAATAGCAAGGCTGTAGTCACTACTTCGGTTGCAAGACCTTCCTGTTTCGCTATTAATGACATTCCAAGTCATTTTAATAATGTTACTACTATTTTTAATTTTTGAACTCAAATAACGTGACTTGGCTATACTACAGACTGTTTTAAATATTTTAGAGTAATTTTTAACATATAAATTAAATTCAGTAGTGTTTATACAAATCCGTTCATCATATAATTCATAAAGTCGTTTTCTACTTTTATGTATACCAATGGTGGCCCAGTCACTGAAGGAAGCGTTACTATTGACTGATAATGTCTTTGGAATGAATGTTTTATCAAATTGTGTGCAATACATATTAAAAAAATCATTATATTGTTTGTTAGTGTCATCATTAGTCAACAGAGGTGGTAATTTACTTAGGAGTTTAGTTTTAAATGTTTCTAAGCGTTTAGTTGTTTTTGGGTTAACAGTGATATCTTTTTTAATAACTTTTTTGTTTTGATTTGGAATAGTGATCAGCTGTCCGCAATGATCTGAGTCTATTAAATTAATCATTTCTTTGTGGTTTGGTATAATATCTGTATAAATGTTATCTAGGCATGTGGCACTAGTAGGAGTTATTCTAGTGGGCTCCAAAAATAGGTTAGCAAGATTGTATGACTGAAACAAACTTATGATTTTAGTACTTAACCCAGAATTTTCTAACAAATTAACATTGAAATCACCACAAGTGATGATGGACTTGTTTGTATTACAGATTTTGTGCAACACTTCATCCATAACTTAACTTAATTCTGTTAAATGTAGAATCAATATCATTGTGGCACCGAGTTGCCGTGTCTGGCATACCTCTGTTAAACCCGCGATGGTTTGTGAGGTATGTTAAAGTTTATTTTTTTATAAGTCTAGAAAATGTTTTAATAATTACAAAACTTTCGAATAATTAAAAAAAAAAAAAGTTTCAGTGCAGGAAGTTTAGAATGATGTACTGAATCCATTGTAACAGGTTGTTCGTGTCCCTGCCACCTATATCTACGATCTCATCATCTGCCTGCCTTTTCCCAAATATGTTGGGGTCGGCTTCCAGTCTAACCGGATGCAGCTGAATACCAGTATTTTACATGGAGCGACTGCCTATCTGACCTCCACAACCCAGTTACTGGGTAGTACGATACCCCTAGGTAAGACTGGTTGTCAGACTTTCGGACTTCTGACTACCCGTAACGACTGTCAAGATCTACGAATGACAGCCGGGACCAACGGCTTAACGTGCTTTCCGAGGCACGGAGGGGTCTCGGTATGTAAAGATGGTCACTCATCCACAGACCAACCGCGGCAAGCGTAGCTTAACCTGATCGATCGACCTGTGTGGCTGTTATTATTTAGCCACGGGCCCCTCCAACCAATATTATATTATACCTACAATCTACCTTACCAATATACCTTTTTTATTTTAGATCAAGAATACAAGTTAGATCTAAAAAAAATTGAACGACGACGATTTGATCAAAGGAGAATTCTGTCAAGTATAGGACGCCTTGTACCAAACGAAAAGTACGCTGTCACAAACAAAGCTAGTGTATTTGGAGGAGAATTTAATGCCCTTCTTATATTGCTAACTGGTTTTTACATGAATTCCCGCAATTCGTATTTATTTGCCATTTACTTACTTAATATTATGAGGTTACGTTCGAGAAAATGATGATTGAACGATGACGATGAAATGATGAAGGCATCGCTAAGGATTATCACACAAAAACTACGATATGGAAAATGCACCTGAACGTTTTCGTTAAAATAAGGATTTTAAATATGTATATTTAAATAGTTCAGATGAAACCAATATTGAAAGTAACGTCATCGGTGACGGCGCAACAGAAAAATGCAATACGTCACAGTAAAAAACATTTCTTTTTTTTTAATCGGTCCTCTTTTCTTTAAATGTATTTAAAAATAAAATCTAAATTAATACGATGCAACGTGTGACTAAAAGATTTTTTGACACACATAAAAATATACCTAATAATTATAGTAACTCAGATCAGATAGGCAGTCGCTCCATGTAAAATACTGGTATTCAGCTGCATCCGGTTAGACTGGAAGCCGACCCCAACATAGTTGGGAAAAGGCTAGGCAGATGATGATATAAAATTGGATGACATCGAATGAAAGTTTGTTTCGTCCAAGTTTTAATGGCTCGGCCAGCGCACCGGTTAGTTTTCGTAAAAGCTGTATTGTATGGTCCAAAGTATTTATATGAGCGCTTAGATTGCCAGCCAGTGTGCTTCGTATCGCTGTTCCCAAACTTTAATCGTTACGTAACAGATTTAAATTGGTTCCATGATTTAGTGATGGTTTATTTTCGCGTTGTTTTGTACAATGAGTAGATCTTATTTCGAAGCTGCCTTTTAACTCATCGAATGCCGTAATTAGAGACACAATAGAAAGACAATTGCTTATGTTGAACTGTGTAACTTAAGACATTCAAAAGGTTAAAAGCCTAATTTTGGTTCTGAGGACCGCCTCTTGGTCTCTTATTGGCCATTTGACTTAATAATTCATATTTCTTTTATACTAAGAGTAAGGAAAAAAAAATGTTTTAAGCGTCATACTAAAATATGAGACTTGAAAATATTAATTCGCATAGCAGAATTGAACTGAATTAAGAATTATTTCGAGAAATAGATTGGTTGTCAATATTGGTGAATTTATATATCGGTATCAACTGTTGTTGATGATAAGGTGGTAATAGTTTATCGAACTATATCATCTAGAGTTTATTTTTGGATGCTCCAAATGATTCCGCGCTGGATACATGAATATTTTTGGTTCAAAACACATTTTATTTACTTATACGAGTAGTTAAAGTTGTTGACCTACTACTTATTTATTTCAAAATATTAAAGAGGCATAAAATATAGTTTTAATTTTTTAATATATATTGCGATTAGTAGTAATAATAATATATATTGTAATATTATAAAAAAAAAAGATTAAAGAAAAACAAAAAGGCATGGAAAATAGGTAGGTATGCCGCGATAAACCACAAACATTCACCCATTGAAATGTTCCTTACTCAACATTTTCCCGATTCTGAACGCACTCGTACAAAATAAATCAATTTCTAAATGCGATGGCAGGTTGTTGAATAATATTGAACTCAGTATTCAAAGAGCGCTACGCCTATAGTTTGTCATTGTAAACGGTACTTGTAATAATGGTCGTAATCTTAGCTTATTTTGCTTGTTGCGAAGATAAATTTTACGAAGTAAATCGGGACAATCGAGGGTTTCATACTTATTAGTTTCATTATTTCCACAACTAAATCTACAAAATGTTGACCAAACTTAATTGGTACAGACGCCAGCACATCAACTTACCCGAAACTGTAAAATTTTCCCAATCAACTTTGAACCTTATGACGATAAAGTTGAAAATCTATTAAATAAATTTGACGGATTTTAGTAGCTTGATGTGCTGGCGTCTGTACAACAGTAGGACCGAGTTGTTTGTCTACAAGAACCAGTAGCGCTCTACTCATTATCATGAAGATTTGATTGAAGTAAGCGGGTAGCTGTGAATTTTGCAAGTGATAATCTGGGGAACTTTCACTGTGATTCTAAATAATATCTTCTGTTGCCTTGGACCCTTAGGTAGATGTTTAGGTAAGTCAAACACGTGTTCCTACCTTTTCTAGCGAATTTCCAATACTTTGGTCTTACTACGAGTAACTGTTAAGTACTACTCATTGGTTTAAAAACCAACTCTTCTTTTCACATTGGATACCCACATGGAACTAATTTAAACTAAACATAATCATTTTAATTTTTTTTTTTTAGATGCCAATGGGTATTGCCTAGTGATAAAGTTTCAATTTGTAAGCAATTTGATCTGTTTTAGTAAACTGTTCATATTAATGAGTTAAATTAAAAAAAAAAAAAAACATATGGGTGAACTGTAGGCACAACTCTCCCTAACTCTTTAAGGATAATTAGCCATTGTCATTTTGTGTTATCAATTCCCACTTAGCTAATGAATAAGAGTTGTTTCGAAGCCTGCGCCATACAATCTTACTGCTTCAATAAACTAACGCTTCAAGACTTACAAGCGTCCATTCCAGTGAACAACAAAAGTAATAAACAAGACAAATATCAACAGACAATATTGCCTTGACATAATAGTTTTATCCGCCATCTTCCTTTGCATAGTAAAGCGATGCATTCACTTTTGATCTCAGAGCTTCTTACAGGATCTTTGAGCCGGGAGTGTTTAAGAGGCTCTGGGGAGGCTCGCCATAAAATAGTACAGAAGGTCAGCTCCATGCGATGAGCAAAAACGCACGCACACATAGACGCACTTCACTCACAGCGAGTGCTAGCACTCTCGAGACTCATACTAAAACTCAAAGCATTTATCCCAAATTAACTAACTATTTTTAAACTGTCAAGGGGTCGGTCAGTCAGAAAGATGTAGCTATTTGCTCATTCCAAAGCGTAATAGGTACCTATGGAGACGAACGGGCAAGAAACTCCACGGACACTCTTTTAAATCAAAATATTGTTACAAAATATTGCTTACATCATTCATGTTAAAATTATGCATGTGAGAATGATTTAGAAAGACGTGCACGTTAAAAGCGTCCGTAACAAAATAATATTACACAAATAAAAATAAACAATTTAGAAATTAAAATAAGCGGTGGCAGCTAACAGATGACCAGTCCCTACTGACGGCGACCGTGCCGACACGAACATGCCGTATGTATTGGCGCAAACATTTTGAAGGGAACTTAATGATCCAACACACGCCACCAGTGAGACATTTGGGTGAGCATGCTCTCGGCCGCCAGGGCACATTCAAGACAATAAAAGACGTATCGGCTGGTATTCGACAAAGGTCGCCGTATGTTTGCGTCTAAGTGTGCGTGTGTCGGTTTTCGCTCGTACGTTGTATGAATCCAACCTTCTGTACTATTCTGTGAACTCGCCCCACTTTCGACATCTTAACTTGGAAGGCACGCGGTCAAGCAAAGGGTATTCATGAGAAAAATCTCCGTGAAAGATAAAACTGATACGACGTGATATAAAATGTACTATGAAGAATTATTTGCAGCACTATCTTTGATTAGAAATGGCGGTATTTTCGTAGGTGTCATTGTTCAAAAGTAGGATTTATTGGCCGCTTTATAGATTGTATTGTGTGCATTTTAGTTTATGGTTCCAAAACTTTTAGAGTTCTTGACAACGATTGATTGCTATCCAGTGTAATTTATTTATTTATTGTGTTCTTTAGTCTGATCTATAATAACATAAACACGTGCAGATATTCATTTACAAGGGAATATTTATATGTATGTATTATGGAATATTTGTATGTGTGTGTTTTAGGTAAGTATATTCATACAAGCCGAAAACATCTACTTCGAATTACTCCAATAATTTCGTGCTTTTGAAAACATACCTACAAATACTGAAAAAAAGTCCAAATTTCTAGCAATGTGCTCCCAGGATTTATAACTGTTCATATCAGCGACTCCTCGGGCGCGAGAGGAGGGTACTGGGCAATTTCCTAGTGATTTCCTGGGCGGCGTCGTCGCCGCACGACAAAAGGGACTAATCTCTGGAAGGAACTCTATTTTACACTTCATTACATACCGAAACGTTTTATTAAATCTCCATCGGTTTGTATTTACCTGGAATCCTCAAGAAACTTTCCTACTTCATGTTTGTTTCAACAGATTTCGAATTTTGTATTTCTGTTTCTATTAACATTATTTTACAAGCTTGGCGCTTTTATCGCCTCATTTTCATTTTGTTTTTCAAGTGCATTTGGGATAGAATCGCTTAAATAGAATGTTTCAGCAGTTTAGATAGTTTGAGGGTTAAAATATGCTAATGTAATTAATCCTTTAAGTGTTACATTGGGTATCTATTGGCCGACCTTCACAAGTGATGCATATTTTATCGATGATATCGCAAAAGCTAAAAACTAATTCTGTTTTTGGCCTCAGGGGATAAACTTGAGCTGAGTGAGTTTTGTTCCACGTAGATATTATTCTACTGAATAAAACTAAATTTTGTGCCATTATAAGATGATTTCTTAATGAGAAAGTTGAGGAAGTACCATATTAAAATCGAATTTGGATCCACCTCACTTCCTAAGAATATACAAATGCACAAGTAATTTTATTTTATTTTATTTTTATTTTTATTCAAGAGGAACAACAAACAGCCACAATATAAAACATAGAAATAAGAACTACACAAAACATGTAGACGATATTGCAGCCCACAACGCTGTTCACAGATTATCGATAAGATATACAGTGAAAATAATAATAATAATAATCGCTAGGGTTACAAATACATTTTTTTTTTATACTTATATATATATATATAGTAATGACAGTTATGTGTTGAAAATTACGTGAAAACATAACTAAAGAGCATGCAAAATGTGGGTCAATAATTGGACCAACACGCCAATAAAAATGGTTACAAACACGACGACTTTGGCAAATTGGATCCACGTTTTTTTGTTCTCACTGCGTGGAACAAAATTGAAGAGGAATTTTTTGTCTGCCAATTAGGCTTGTCAATTTGTTGCAGATATTTTCATGTAACATCATTTTGTGAGAAAAAAATTATGATTGAGTGGATTATGGATGCTTTGTTGGCTTAGGCCCTCCTCCTAAATAAACCTTAGTGGCAAAGATTGTGATATATGCTTTGATTAATATGAAGAATGAGTTACTTCAATGATGGGTCAGCGACCTGTTACTGTTCATACACCATTCAATTTGAACCCAATTTGTAACAATCTCGCTTCGGGGTAGGTATGTAGGTATACCAAGACAACTAGGAACGGAGACCGTATCTCTCACCAGGGAAAAGAACATCTGAATAATATAATAGCTTACTTAACATTAAAAGAGAAAACTATTACTGAAATACTGAAATATTATTACTTCGATAGTAACTTCATATCCAACTACGTAAAATTTACTATTGAATAAATAAGCATAAGATGTTATTTCATTTCAATTCTGTACGTAAGACTGTTGTCTTAATACCTACCTATTACAATTTCTAGTTAAATAAGTACGCATTCTATAAAAAAAGATAAACGGATAAAATGTTCAAAATGGTGTACCTATTCATTTAAGAGCTATTATGAGAATGATGTGAGTTTTCATCATGTGCACATATCGAATTGAGGGAAACTAAATTTAATTTTATCGAAGTTTTTTTTTTTTTTCAAGTATATAAAAGGGTCTCTATCTGCTAAAGTTTGGTACAGACGACAGCACATCAAGCTATTACAATCTGTCACATTTCTTTAATAGATTTTCAACTATATTGCTAAATCATAAGGTTCAAAGTTGATTGTGAAAACCTGACAGTTTCCGGTAGCTTGATGTGCTAGCGTCTGTACGTAGCCATGTGCAAGGCGCACACAGCTACGCTAAATTAAGAGTTTCCACGTGCACATGATGAAGCCTAAAGAAAATAAAGAAAGAAAATACAATTTATTTAGCACAGGCTGACAACACAGACAGTACACCTGAAACACACATCAGATGAAAATCAAATAAAAAGGTGTAAAGTCCGATGTAAGAAATGAACAGGAAAATGTCCAGGGCTGCTCCAAAAAGGCCCAGTTCAGCGAAAATGCCAGACAACTGGTGCCTGACGCTGGTTTTCAACTGGATACTGTATTCTAATAATAGTTTTAGAATACAGTTTGAGGCTTCATCATGTCACCTTCCAGCTGATGCAGGTCCTCACCGGATATGGCTGCTTCGGGAGTTTTCTGTTCCACATAAGGCAGGAGGAAACGCCCGGGTGTCACCATTTTGGAGATCGCCCGGAGGACACGGTGGAGCATACGTTGGAGGTCTGCCCGGCTTGGGCGGAGCACCGCCGAGTGCTCACGGCGGCGATTGGCGGAGGCCATCTCTCGCGTCCGGCCCTGGTCCAGGCCATGGTACGGAGCGAGAGTGCATGGGAAGCCGTCACTTCCTTCTGCGAAGCAGTAATGCTTGCGAAGGAGGAGGCGGAACACACACACAGCACAGGTACTGGCACAGGGAACTGAAGAAACAAGGGTGGGTTTTAGTCTGCAAAAGTCTGACACGCCCTCCCGCTGATAATTTCCCACCAAAAAAAAAAAAGGAAAGAAATCATGTGAATGGCTTCATAATGATTATGAATTAGGGAAATTAATTAAACGACTAAGCATGATGAAGTCTACAGCCACCACAAGAAGAAAAGAGTCAGCGCGGTTTGCCGTTACCTACTTTACTGAAAAACTCCTTTAATTTTTAGTTAAAACAAATTTCAAAAACCGTTACTCAAAATAAAAGTACCCAATACGCAATAACACAATCGGAAGAAGACTTCCGAACACGCAGTATTTTCACAAAATATCTCGGAGCCATTACAAAGTTCGCGAAATTGTATCACTGGTAACATTTCAAAGTTGCCGAGCAACTTCGGGACGTAAGCAATATATTCTTATAAGAAAGTGTTGGGAACAACGGAGGCAGTAAGTCTTCATTGTAGGACTCAACTTGGCTGACTGACGCAATATCAAAAGTTCGCGATATTGGTGTCGTTTGAGTTGGATATTTTGTTTCGGTAATTTTCGTATTGACACTGAGATGGATTTTTAGCGAGAATTGAGTTATTGAATATTATTTTGATTATAAGGATTCGTAATTTAGAAGAAACCTAAAAGTGGCTTAAATGGTTCGTTGGTCTAGTGGTCGCAGGCGGTACTGATGAGCATGAGGTCCTGGGTTCGATACCGAGGTCGGGCAAAGTGTTATTGGGTTCTTCCACCTGGAATTTCTCAGTAGCAGACCGGAGTCTGAATTTGGGCCCGGTTGATGGTATTAGGCTATTACATGGGACTTTAACATAAGTGGAGGAATGTGGGTGTACCATATAAGGATAGACCTTATATGGTACACCCACTATTCATACGCGAAATATCTGAAATATCTTTTTCTATGGGGCCAGTAAAAAATCAGCGTTAAAAATCAGCTGTTCCCTACATTTATGTTCGCATATTATTTTTTTGCGATTTCACCTTTTGTCCTATAGTAAAAGTTATTTTATATAGTAAAAGTTAAATAATGACCTCTTCAGATATTTCGTGTGTGAATATATAGACCTTATATACACATTGACATTGATGAATATTATATAAACAATGACATGGATATTTACTTAGTAAAGTACCTTATTTTTTATTATTATTATTGTGAGTGTGAAGACTATGTGGGTCATTTCTTTTTTCTGTTTTCCTTCTTAGTTAGTTTTAATCATGACCTGGCAGTTTGAGTAATTTATGCGGCCTACCCAAATGTCCTTTCATTGGTATTGTTCGTCGAATCGTAAGGCTCCTCAAGTTCTGAGTTGAGCTGCACGATTTTTGACAAATGCGTGCACTGACTGGACAGGTCCGCTCAATCTGTGTGGTTCTTTACTCAAAAGACCATTTCAGACACCAATCTACATGGTCTTCACATGATCTGACCAAGATTATGTCTGGACTTTAAAAGAGACTGTGACCTCTGAGTTTGTTTCGGCCTTTCTTCTCAGAGTAGTCAGATAGGAAACGCCGACCTCATCTAGTTTAAAAAAAAATATGATTGACATGTAAAAGTGTTTGTACAAACCTACTTACAGAAAATAAATCATTTATCATTTATTATTTATAGGTACATATGTATGTATGCTTCACTCATCGGGGAATACAAACGTGATGTTATGTTACTGAAGTGCTTGTGAATTTTATAACACACTACGAATATTATCAACGCAACACGCGTTCAGTAACGCATGTTGCGGTCAGTCCCTAGATGGGTTAATATTTCCCATCGAGTATCCTCTGTCCTTTGGAGAGGACGTTACATTATGTGTTTATGGTAATTACAATAATAGTTATTTATACAACAGCTGTTGTATTATAAGGGGTATTAAAACACGAATGTGGGTTTTTCACACGAGGCGAATTAACACCTAATTATGTACAGTTGCATACGAGCACAAGACTTTATTTACCCCCATGATATGAATCCTCTATAAAAGGTTCTGAAACCATAGGGTGTTTTACAGTGTTGTAAGAACTCTATGTTAATTCATGGAAAGTTTAATTGCTGAGTACCTAATACAAACAAACTATGTATTAAATTTTTGCAATACTAATATCGAACAAAAATGGCGGGATACGACTTCAATTCGAATAATCTAAAAGTATTTTTTTTTAATTACGGTGCTGTGGTACTGAAACGCGCGTGCACGACAATGTTCTTTTTTTTAATTCATAAAGATACCACGAGTTGAGTAGTGAGAATTTTGCTGTTTGATGAGCAAGGAAGGGATCGAAAAAGCAAAGGAGTTGCATAATGAAATTTAGTACAACATTATAATACTCGTTTGGATGATACTCGTATTATGGTTACTGCACGGAGAGAAAAATCTTAGAAAAAATACTGTGCTGTGTCATAATCTGAGTGCATTTGAGTAGTAATGGAAAAATTACCATGCACAGTAAAAATTCTTATGCTGTATAGTAAAATTTGTTGGACAAATCGTAAACTTTTCCCAATTTCACTCAGAAAATTTACTGTACATGTCACTTGCACTCACTTTACAGTGACGAGCACAGTAATTTTCCTAAGAATTTTCTCTCCGTGTGTGACACTGGTTTTTTAATGCTGGCAACAAGCTAACGGTTTCAGATTTTTTATAGAGGATTTATAGCATAAAGGATTTAATTTAATCTGATATGAGGTCATAACCCTATTACGTCACATTAGTCAATTAGTTATGACAATAACTGACGCAGCACTAATTGAAACATCGCTTGATACAGATAGGTATTATTTTGTTACAAGTTAACGTAACTTCATAATATGTAATGTGATTAATAATCTATTGATTTGTATCGAATGCGTATTTTTGGTTAGCATACGCATAATGCGGCTTGTGGCTAAGTAATAACAGCCGCACGGGTCGATCAATCAGGTTAAGCTACGCTTGCCGCGGTTGGTCCGTGGATGGGTGACCATCTTCACATACCAAGACCCCTCGGTGCCTCGGAAAGCACGTTAAGCCGTTGGTCCCGGCTGTCATTCGTGGATCTTTGACAGTCGTTACGGGTCGTCTGTAGCCCTAAAGTCTGACAACCAGTCTTACCTAGGAGTACCGTATTACCCAGTAACTGGGTCGTGGAGGTCAGATAGGCAGTCGCTCCATGTAAAATACTGGTATTCAGCTGCATCCGGTTAGACTGGAAGCCGACCCCAACATAGTTGGGAAAAGGCGAGGCAGATGATGATAAGCATAATCAGCCTAAATGTTCCCACTGCTGGGACACAGGCCTCCTCGTGAGTGGTGCCGTAATCCACTACGCGGGCCCAGTGGGGGTTGGTAGATGTCACACGTTGAATTTTTGGTTCTAGAACATGCCGGTTTCCTCTCGATGTTTTCCTTCACCGTTTTTATTCTTGGCTAAATTACAACAAAATTGCAATGGTAATGCTAGAATACCTTCATGGCTGGTTCTGAAGAAAAAAAACGTCAGGCGTGTCAAAGTTGCGCGAATTATGCGTAAAAACAATTCAAGTCCTAGTTATGCATCTTGCCCTTATGTTAGCAATAATTAATTTTTGGTTATGTTAAAAGGGCCCACTTGTACTTCAGGGATGTCGCCGCCATGGTGATAAGACTGTTTCGTTCTCATGGTATTCCACGAGTTTTAAAAGGTCTGCCAATTAGTGTTGATAGACATTGGTTAAGAATTAATAGCGATAAGTAAACTAGCGTATGCTACCATATACCATCTGAGTAAGACTCCTCGCTTTACATTCAAATTCTTCCGAAAACGCTCCCAAAAATGCACTTCCTTCTTTCTAAATATAATTTTCACCTACACGAATATGATCTTTATGCTTGTGTAATTTAATGTCTTAAAATTCATAAAACATGTTGAAGTTTTAGCGCAAATTAACATTACGGGTCTTGGAGTTGTTTTTCCAAAAACAAATATCTGTTAACATGTTTGGAATGTGAATCGCGAACGGAGTGTACAAACTTATAAAGGCATAGCCCATGCTGTCTGGACGTGCCTTTAGTCTTCTTTAATAATTCATTGCGACTGTGATGACTATGTTACATTTGTTAAATTGCCTAAACCAACCATGATGAAATTCTCGAACAATGTGTCGAACAGCACAGGTCAAGGGCTACTCAAATTACCACAATTACGCATTTTACGTCTACGAATTATAAACGGATCGAAACATAATACAATTCTTGAATAAACTGTTTTTGAAAAGATAGTTAATTTTTTTACTTGTGAAATGTGGGTTTTCTATAGGTGCGTCTCTGTCTAACCCTTAAGGGACTATATTCGTGCATGTTATATCATGTTTATTAATAATATTTATATTATATTTATTTCTATTGTATCCCACTGTGGGGTGGGGCAGCAAAGACGATGTTTCTTGCCCTGGAGAAAGCCCAAAGAGCAGTTCTTAAGGTCATCATAAAAAAACCATATCGATACCCTACTGACCAATTGTACATGGACTGTAAGCTTTCTGTTCGTAAGCTCTTTGTGCTCCAATCCATTTTAAGAAGGCATCGAACTGTTGCTCTGCCAGGTGCTGGTAGACGAAGAAATTCACCAGTTTATTTATTTATTTAAACTTCTCGCACAAAAGGTACAAAGGCGGACTTAATGCCTTAGGCATTCTCTACCAGTCAACCAAGGGTGGTGAAGAGATTAGATGGCAGGTGCTTCGGTTGACACGACGACGATGAAAATTAAAAAAAAAAAAAAAAAACACTAGACAAATACTAGGTTTATAATAATAGGTTTGCCCAGTTTGTCCCAGTGTTTCACACAGTACAACCTTCGCAAAAAGACAATACTTCGTTTTAAGTTCCTATCTGTACAATAAAGTCAACAAAAAAACCAACATAATTAAACTAGGCACATATGATGCAAAAGTTGCGGTTAAGAGGTGGTTATTGCAATTAGATTACTTAGAAACAGAAAATCTCATTACCTTTATTACATAACCTTAACTAACATAGTCACTTACAAACTCTACATACATGTGCACATAAACATACACTATACATGTACATACATTTCTCCCCCACATATCTACACACATACATACCCTTCAAAATGCACTTACACCACATACTTACTGTACACTTACACGCCATACTATACAGCATACACCTAGATGGTACACCTCCCTCGCATACCTACTTTCACACACCACTTTAATAGATATACAAATAAACAAACACTTTCAATTCCGAATCTCTAAATAATAGTAGTGGCACTCGGTAAAATTTGCAAAACCCATGGCTGAACACTACCCCCTGAGACACAGGTTCCCAACTAGTTCAGGGGATACGGTCAAAACTTCAATGCAACCATCAGAGCCACCACGTTATTTTATTGTACACTTATACAAAAATATTGTTTGGTTTTGTAAAGGTATTTCAAAATGATATTTATAGAAATTGTAAAATGTATCGTGGTGAGAAATAAAATATATTATTATTATTATTATTTAATATCTTTGTTGTATATAATCAATAAATAGTATCCGTGTTGAATATAATAATATCTTTCCTATAGACTTAGATCACGGTGGCCAATCTTAACGGAGATTAGCCAAGTACGCAGGAGATATCATAGTATGTAAGCACAGGAGCACTCTCTGTTCCTTTACTCCCACAGTCCGGTGGGACGGCAGTCCGACACGATCGGAGAGATATCAGGCACAGAACTAACGGCTTTTCCGTACGAGACACGGAGGTATTAAACCACCAACTTCCAAATTTCGGGCTGTTACTAAGAAATTTCTAATGGAAAACCCAATAACACTTTTGCTTGACCTGGAAATCGAACACAGGACCCCACGCTTAGCATTCGCGCTTGCAACCACGAGACCAAAGGGGTAGTCTATAATTATATAATATTGTAAAGTGATAAAATAATAATAATAAGATATATATGAGATAAAATGATACTAAGATTTGGTTTTTTGTATGTTTGTTTGTTACGCTTTCACGCGAAAACGGCTTAACGGATTTGGGTATTTGGCAAATGGGTAGACCTGGTTACGATTTTGGATACTTTTTATCCCGATATTCTCACGGGGTTAAGACATATGCGGGTGAAACGGAGGGGCGCAGCTGGTATTTTATAAAACTGAGCTTTAATTGTATTTCTCTCTTTAGTAATTGTAACAAATGAGAGCCGGTAACGAAGTAAGTGGAACATTTTTTTGCCTGAATTTGTAACTAAACTCTAAGATATTTCGTCTTACAGTTTCTTTAGTTTTAATTGAAGTGTTTCACCATGTTCTATAGAATTTATATGCCGGGAGGATTTTTGAGATGGGACAATAAGGGCCTACCGGGTAAGGGATGAAGGTAGGGGTACCTTAACCGTTGTAGCTACAGGGAAAAGATCTTAGGAGACTGTCCCTATTTTTTGACAACTGTTGATCCTCATTCTAGATTTTGAAATAAATTTGCAGATAGCAAGAAAATAAGCCACATTCACATACACTTTTGTTGATGCCAATCTATCCTGATTCTTATAAGGTTCGAAAAAGTATGTTGGACCAACTCAGTTTTGAGTACTAGAAAAGTCAGTAATCCCAAACAAATTTTCCCATACATTCGTAGGAATCGAGACTCCCAACTTACTTTTCTATTATGGATAAGCACAACGCCATCTATCGAGCAAAAAAGAAAACTTATCACTTTAAAGTATGATAATTCATATTTAATATGCAATTTATTTAAACTTTGATTTCTCTTTGTACTTTAATAATAATAATAAGACATTTATTTCAGACGTAGTCCATATACTTTTAGTAACACCACAAACCTTATAAAGCTATTGTTAGTACATACAAAAACAAAGCCACAGAAGGAAATAAAAATCACAAAGTGACACCGCACAAGAGTGCCAGTTTATGCCAAGCCCTGGACGCGACCACCCGCAGTGTGTAGTCGCATACAGTGCCGCCACATCGGCGAGTCCCAGAGGCCCACGAACACGCTCAGAAAGCTGTTCAAGCTCAAATTATTTTTTTTTTTTTTACCTACAGTGACAAAAGTTTTTTTTATATTTTTAATTCCCCAACTTTCACACAACGCCATCTAGTCCCAAACTAAGCAGAGCTTGTGCTATGAGTACTAGACAACTTATACCTCTAAATATAAGCAGCACATACGAATTCTGTGCATTATCGTGTTACCAAATTTCTACTGGCTGCATATGTATAACGGTTAAATAAAAGCACAAACAGACAGACGGCGTATTAACAGGGGTCTAGTCACGGATTCGTTGTCTCGCTTCAAGTACCTAAAGAAACCTAAAAAATAGTTAAGAACCTCATTTTATTGCAGCAACGAATTACTTCACTAACTGCATACTACTTTCACTATAACCCAAGCTGTTAAGGACGACACGGAAGAATGAACTACCTACTGTTCTGATCACTGGAAAGTATGAGGAGTCCTTTGCCCAGCAGTGGGAGCACATAAGTTAAAACAAAAGAAAAAGATGACGTTTAGAACAGAAATCAATCGTGTTAAATGACACCTGAGAGCATTAAAGGATCGATAGTGACGATTCATTTAATCTAGAACACCGATTACACAATAACTTCAAACAAATTGATACGAATGTTTAGCTATAAATTGCAAAGCAGGAAATATTTGGGCAGTAGTTAGAGTTCAAATATATTGGGGGCGATCGAGACCGCCCAACGATAAATAGTTTCGTTGCCAAACACAAAGGGGTTAAAAGCTTTGGAGAAAACTAGAATAGTCTGAGGTTTTGTTTATAGACGGAAAGTTGAGTCGTAATATGCATATTGAATGGGGACTCCAGGCTTAGAGACTGGGAATGAAATACAGGCAATTATTTTATTATTGGAGAGTATTAATATACGAATAATAGTAATAATAATATTCCACAACTTTTACACAACGCCATCTAGTCCCAAACTAAGCAGAGCTTGTGCTATGAGTACTAGACAACTGATAAACATATATATATTTCTAAATACATACATATTATAGATAAATTACACCCAGACAAAGTACAAATGATCGTGCTCATCACACAAACATTTGTCCTAGGTGGGAATCGAACCCACGACCTTGCACATAGCAGTCAGGGCCACTGATCACTAGACAAACGTAATATCAAACGGCAGCTCTTAGTACAATTAGAATGCATTTCAGCACTAATGAGATTGGATTAAAGTTTTACATTGGGTGGCAAGGACACTGACATACAACCTATTTCAATGGATTCAGTACATTATTCTAAGCCCCCCTATGTTTAATTTTTTGTCGGATATTAAAAAACAAATTAGCTGTACAGTATATTTTGCCCGCGTAAGCATTGCACTTTTCAACGAAACAGCTGATTTTTTTGCTAACCGTGGAACAATATTTACGCTGAGTATTCTAGGCTAGAATCGAGTAAGTACTGAATTCATGTTCGAGATTGCGCGTCGATGTCATTGCCACCCTGTTTAATATTATTTGACTAAAGTTTAAGTTAAAGTTATTATAACTTAGTTAGTTGGATAATACAACGTGTAACGTTAAATGCGCAAAACCTCAAACACCACAACTGATTTTTAATTCAATTGACCTATTTCAAAGAGAAAATAAGTCATTAAAAAAATTGTAAAGGTTTTATGTGCTGTTTTAGTTTTACTGGCCATTCTGATCGTTTCTTGCGTCTGCGACGACGCTTTATCGAGGGAGGAGTCGTCACCGGGCCGCTGCGCCGCGCTGACATTGGCTTGCTTGACCTATTAATAAATAGACACGGCAACGTTTTTAATGAATTTTTTTTGAAAAATGTGACCTATATTAAAAAGTGGTTCAATTAATTCTGCTCGTTATTCTGATCAAACTATTTTCAGGTTTTGCGCATTTAACGTTACACGTTGTATATAAATATAATGCATTTTCCCTTATATTTTTTTTTTTTGCATTTTACCATCTTTATGGATAGAAGGTTGTCTTTAAAAGATCGCTCTTAGCGATAAGACCGCCCATTGTGTCACACTTTGTAAAATTTGTCTGTAATTTATATGGTTTACATAATAAAGAGTATTCTATTACCAAACCTAATGATTAGGTAGAAACAATTATTATCTGCCATGTGATTCTGTAAGCATCTCGCCGTGAAAGCTTGGGTGAAGTGAGCGTGGAGTGAGCTATCATTCGCTAGGGATTAACACTATTATAAGTGCTCACTTCACTTATGATTTCACGGTGAGATTTTTACAGAATCGACCGGCTGTTGTTAGACCCTACACTAAATAGTTCTATACTTTTATTGAGAAGTGGAAAATAAAATGATAGAGTTAAAAGAGAAACGGAAACACGCCATATCTCATGATTTACTTAGAACATTGAAGACTATGTTTTTGACATGTGAAAACAAACGCATGGTAATGTCAGTATAATGGAACGATTCATCAAAACTTTCCAAACATCAAATATTTGTGGGATTCATGTTCAGTTTACTTTTGAGAAACGCATTAGGTAAGTTAATTTATCATATTTTTGTGCGTCAACTGTTTTAGAATGTTTGGATTTGAACCTTTTATGCGAGATTTGTTAGAATTTGTAACTTACTTCACAATAGTAGTAGCTTGAAACCTTTGCGGGTTTTTGTAAGATAGATAAATCGTTTATTTTGGTGCACAAAAACTATAATACATAGTACAAAATGCAGAAACACTGTTAAATAATAGCAAAAATTTTATTAATATTAAGAAAATACCTACAAGTACTGTCAGAGACAAAATAAAACTTCTTGCTTTAGTTGAATACTTATAATGTAGCTCGAAGTTACTGTACATAAAACTTATTGGTTACGGACTACAAGCACTTTTAGCTTGACGGAAACGCGACACAGCGCTTGCGCTTATTATGATCTTTCTTGGTCGACTCTGGCGGCGTAATGGCGGAGCGCGGCTGCGGTGCGCGTGGCGCGTGGGGCGTGAACAAGTACCTCTATAGATACAAAAACAAAGATAACCAGTATTTTTTCGTACCTCATATCCTTATCTTGCTGTTAAGTCACCTATGCCTCAGTCATGTTGAAGGATATTGCTAACCCATTGCTTCATATGTTCGAAATATTTGTCTGCTCAACAACGTAACTAACGCAATGAAAGCTGTTGAACTGTCAAAATGAAAGCCGCTCTCACTATCAATGTTACGTAATGGCCGCGCTGGTCATTGACAGTTTTCTGTAATTTTAGTATCGTATCAACCCATCGCTGAGCACTGTATTTAATAACTCATACCTAGCACCTTGGTATGAAACATCAGCAATTTATCAATACGCCAAAATATACTCTATTTCCTCTACCATGAAACGTGTAAACAGCTCGATAACAATCCATAGTTAATAACAGGATTAGGAGACAATTTTGCGGCACGTTACTGTAGAAAGAACCGGTCAAGCTTAGTAAGTCACGCATGAAATTAGGGTTATCTACCGACCGAACGGCCAGAATTATTCAAGTTACGCTTAATAATGAACCTACGGAACCCTAAAAAGGTAGCCGGGTGAAAAGGTTCAGTGGAATCGATTTAATTGGCTCGTTAAGTTGGTATTGATTGTGCATCGTCTAAGGGTCGATATTGAGACATTTGTGCTGATTTGGTAAATGAAGAGCTGGAATAGATGAATGGTTATTGGGAAGGTCAGGGTGAAGGGTAACGTAATGCTAATTATAGTCCTTAGCTCAATGTAAAATACTGGTATTCAGCTGGATCCGGTTAGAATGATTTTTTAATATCAACTACTAATGATAGACGTCCTCGTGTTATCTAACAGTTTCGTTATCATGAAAGACCATATGAACGATTTCCATAATCAGCAAGCTCGGAAAACTGGTTACTAATCGCAGTATATTTATTTATAAAAACTATGAAACTAAGTCGCTTTTAGAATCTGTTTGTGTGTGCTCTTAGTTCTTCTAAACTATTATAGATAGTGGATTTTAAATCGATTTTTATCATCACTTAAAAAAAATTCGCCGGAAGGAGGAAATATTTCTAAAATATTGTACAGAAACGTCGTTGTTTTGACATATCGCCACATCAGTAAACAGAGAGTAGGTACCTAGTTTGTGATAAAATGTTGTCTTTTGTATCACACGCTTAATAAAACATTAAAATCTGCTCAAATTGTTATTGAGAGGGACTGTAATGTTGAGCAACTATGAAATAATGCTGTTATTGAAAGTGCAGTACCTCTTAATGAGGATTAAAAAGTTTCACACTAGTTTGGGGGCGCTCCGCTACCACACCTGCTCGCAAATGTTAAATAGATTTATGCCTCGGTGGGAGGTAACTACGCGTGATATTGTTGGAGATTTTATATAATGACGCTGTTTTTTTTTTCGAGACTTCCAGCTTTGTTAATTTCATTGCAAGATAAAGCTTGGATTAGGGTTACTATTTTTTTTAAAGGACAAAAAAAAATCTGTAAATAACAAAATATTAAAAAATATTCCTGTAAAATAGTCCTGCTTTATGGGTGCCAACTAAAACAAAAGCCAAATATGGGTTACTAGCTATTGCTCGTGATTTCGTCTGTGATCCAGGATAAAAAGAAGCCTATATCCTTCTCCGGGTCATGGTCAAATGTCATGTGACAAATTTCATCGAAATCCGCTAAGCCGTTTTAATGTGAAAGCTTAACAAATAAACTGACATTCACATTTATAATATTAGTTAGTATTACGATAGATACGAGTCATAAGACGTAAATTGCACCCAATTACAATAATAACTTGAAAGATGAACGATTTATCCAATAAAACAGACAAGACAAAGGCAACGTATGAAACATACGCAAGTGAGGAAAGGCTACGGTTCAACGATAATGAAATCAACAATCACGGCGGAGCACGACGACGTGTTTTCCTCCAACGGATAAGAAGTGTCACATCTTGTTTTCTTGAGTAAGCGAATAATCCCGGAAACATAATTCCGGAACATTTGTCGCAACGATTCCCTAATGAATACGCAACGGAAAGCTTGTCTCCTCACAGCGAGCCAACCCTATCATGATTGAGAAGAATTACGTCAGCCATTACGTAGAATAGCTCACTCTCTTTTATTTCAGAGAAAAAAAATGTTTGGATTAATAATTCCTTTGTCCTTTCTATGTAAACAGTTGTTCTGCAAACTCCCTTTTCTGTCATTTGACTTCGTTACACAACGAAATATGTTTGTGAATTTCCAACACTTGGACTTAGGATCGCCATTACAAAGGAAGTTTGGTGGTATAGTTGTGTTAAATATTTTGTAATTAAACTTTATGGAGGGACCTTTGTATTTGAATGAAAATTTCGATGCTAAAATACTTTCATAGTTGTCTCAGGATAAAGGTCAACAAGAAAATTGAATGAGCAAAAGCATCTTTTGGGCAAGTAAGCAAAATCTCAGGTTCATAGATAATTATTATTCGATTAACATTGTAGTTTGATAAAGCAACGAAATAAAAAGAATAAGACTTGAAATGTTCTAGAATTATTTTTCGAGAGCAAAGCAAAATTACAACTTTATTAAAATGAATTGACATTTATTGGAAACATTGTTGAGACACATTACTACACCTGTCGCAAATTGAGCCCCATGCACTCAGTAGAAACAAAAAGAAAATAAACAACATAAGCTTGATGTCTACAATAAAGTCAATAATATAGTACAGAAAAACAAGCCGAGAATTTCACAAGATTTGACACAATACAAAAAAAAAAATCGGCATAATAGACTCCAATTTCTGACACAGCAAACAAATGCGAGGATCGTAAAAAAACTTATACGACACTGACCCGTAACGACAACGAGATGACATTTGTTAGGGACGGGACGGACGCGTTCGTAGAGGCAGTAAAAAGCCCGGCTTACCGGAGCGCACGCACGAAACTAATTGCATTTCTGATTCCCTCTGAAGTAACTGTAATTAACTCGATCTGTGTAACATTGTGGCCAGAAGGACGGCGATGGATGGTGGGATGGATGCTGTTGATGGACTGGAGTTTTTTGGCAGTGTCATTGTCGGACGGAATGTTTATTCTTGAGCTGCTATAATTTGGCTTTGTGCGCTCGAACGTCACATTGTGGTCAACTATTGGTAAGCTATGTATGATCAGAAAGTAATAACTACTGGTATTTTTAAAACCGCAATTTAAATTCACTAAACTCTTTTAAATCTTAAAATTTCAATAAGCATTTGATCAATTAAGTATTATTGTTGTCCATTATGTACTGAACTTTATAATGAATGATTTTTTGACTGCAGCATTTTTATCCTTTCAGTGATGTATCAAATATTTCTGTACAGACACAACCCTTTAAGTTGATATGTGTGTGTGTGTGTGGCTCAAAGCAAATATTGGTAAAACTTCTTAACTCAAAACCTACATTAACGAAACTTTCCCAATTGCTGGCCATACACAGTTAATAAATTCACAATCGTCCACTTTGCATGCTGACTGTACATCGCCCAATAAATATTGTATTCCAATTTATTTGCTGGAGAACTAATAAAAATTACATAGATCGTTTTAACTTAGTTCAGTTTTCTTACTCATTTTGTAGCAACTTATATTCAAACCTGGGTTTTCAAATGTTATTTATTGGTTGATTTACGTGTACTGAAATTGATTTGCTGAGTGACTGTATTTAGGTAAGCAGATCAGACAACGTCAGTACCTAACAAGGATTTATTTGAGCTGGTTCGATTACTGGTCACTAGATAAATTCCAGCCGAGTTTATAGTTAGGCGGATCAGACCGACGTTGGCGGTGATTACTGACTGTGATTTTTCAGATTTCTCAGTAATAAGTTACATTTGGGAAGCGGTAGGTGGTTCTGTGTTACTCAAGACTTATGCTTACACTTTCGCTCGCGGCTTCGCTTGCGTGGATGTTGGAAAATATCCCACAGGGACGTACCAACGGGATTAAAAGTACCCTATGTAATAATCCGGGTTATAAACTACCTGTGTGCCAAATTTAATCCAAGCTGGTTTAGCCGCTTTTGCGTCAATCCGGAACAAATAGATAAATGGACAAATCTAGATATTTCTAATATTAAATCTATATTTTTGGTATCTGACTCGTTCCCACGCCCTGTAGCAATTACTTTTTTCAAAAATATTCAATGTATAGTTTTAACTTAGCTACTAGTGTAATATAGATGTGGATTTAGGGCTGGTACCTAGATGTATGTTATTTGAAAAGACAAAACAAAGTTCACTACAGTTTGATTCCGTTTAACAGAAGGCAGAAAAAAATCAATATTACAATATTCTACCTCCTAAATTTACTCAGGTAGTCACAAATTATAATATAACAATAAAAAATGGGTATTTAAAAACTTCCAAATTAAAACAATAATGAAAATAATGTACAGACGCCAGCACATCAAGCTACTACAATCTGTCAGATTTCTTTAATAGATTTTCAACTTTAGCGCTAAAGCATAAGGTTCAAAGTTGATTGGGAAAATCTGAGAGTTTCGGGTAGCTTGATGTGCTGGCGTCTGTACCAGCCTGCCTATGTTTGTGCGCGGTTATAATGTAAAACAATCTCATCTGCCTATACTTTTCCCAACTATGTTGGGGTTGGCTTCCAGTGTAACCGGATGCAGCTAAATACCAGTATTTTATATGGAGCGACTGCCTATCTGACCTCCACAACCCAGTTACTGGGTAATACGATACACCTTGGTAAGACTGGTTGTCAGACTTTCGGGCTTCTGACGACCCGTAACTACTGTCAAAGATCCACGAATGACAGCCGAGACCAATAGCTTAACGTGCTTTCCACGGCACGGGGGGATCTTGGTATGTAAAGATAGTCACCGATCCACGGACCTACCGCGGCAAGCGTAGCTTAACCTAATCGATCGACCCGTTCGGCTGTTATTACTAACAATCTATGGCTTTAAATAAAACGTAATATTAAAAGGCAGCAATTGTAAAACTGTAGTACAGTCAGCGTACCTGGGTTAGGGAAGTATTTTGCCCTGTAAGTGGCGACCGCCGGGCAGCTTAGAAGCACATGTGCCGCTGTCTCGTCATCCTCCATGCAGGCCCTGCATAGCGGACTGTCTGTTACTCCTATGACAAAGAGGTGTTTATTAAATGACCCGTGGCCAGTTAACTGTTAAGCATATTAAAACACCCAGTTCTGTGAAGTGACTATAAATACGGCAAATTCGGGTGTTTTAATATTTTTTTTAAACTGTTAAGCATATTAAAACACCCGAATTTGCCGTATTTATAGCCACTTCACAGAACTGTCAAGGAATGATTGTTGTAATAAAAATTGTATAAAAAATGGACTATTAAGGTTGGTAAGTAGTGAATTTCTTACTGCATGAATGCTACTTTAGTTCCCGATTCTGACGTTCTAACAGGATTTGTCTCAATAACAAATAGGGCTCCATTTTCACGGTAAAAAGGCAGGAGTAAGGAAAAACGGAATGAATCAGCTGATTATCACCCGGGTGTGTCGTAAAAGTTGACTGACGGATAGGGTCACACTGTACGTACCTACTAATAAAGAGGGGATGAGTTGGCAACCCACGTAGAGCAATCAGCTCGGGCAACACCGTTATTATATTTTTTGTACTCGCAAAGTTTATAACAACTCACAATCTTACAATTTATTTATTTATTT
The DNA here is from genome assembly GCA_949629135.1 of Eremobia ochroleuca. NCBI lineage: Eukaryota > Metazoa > Arthropoda > Insecta > Lepidoptera > Noctuidae > Eremobia > Eremobia ochroleuca. Next base: position 17,070,470 of record OX451392.1, read on the forward strand.
AATATTTTCGCACACAAAAAGGTACAAATGCGGACTTAACGCCTGTGCTCCATTCACCAGGCATTCTCTACCAGTCAACCACGGGTGGTGAAGAGATTAGATGGCAGGTGCTTTGGCTGAGACGAAAAAATCCACAAAAAAAATCAAAATCTCGTAAAAAAATTCTTACTCTCTCTAAAATTTACTCAACCTGAAAATGCAGTAAAATGGCAACTTTGAATTGGAACTCAAACCTAGTACAAAAAAACCACTCGCAGATAACAAGTGAATCGTGATTTTTCATCATCGTACGAAAAGTCAGACTTTGTTTTTGGTACAGAACTATTTTCATTTTCTCTTTGATATTCTACTAAACTCTGATTTTTAATTTGCCAGACCAAAATTACAGCTAATATTGTACTAAGTAATGTCATATTGACAAAAAAGGCCGATCACAGCTGTCATTTAGTCTAGCAAATTAACAATCAGAGTTCAGTTAAATTCCATACTGACTTCAAAGTATAATTATGATATCCTACTTTGTAATTACATTGTACGTGGGCTAATAAACCATATAAAATAATATATTAATGGATGATTCGGCCATTTTAAATTCTCCAACACTTTGCATTAAATCGTATGCTGACAGTTTTGTAAGCGGTTCAGGTTATTAACTGAACGCGATTTTAATATCTTTATGAGTCACTGATTTGAAGGAAGTTGCACAAAAACTAATTTACTGGTTGTAACGTTTTGTTTTGTAATTGCTTTTTCATTCACGATTCATGAATTAACCAAGCTACGCAGTCAAATCCATTTCTCGGTTAGCTAGCATTATTTTTGTTTTCACTAAATACCAAACACCAAAATTGGTTATTATCATGAGCGTCTATAGGCACCAGCCTGTGTCCGCCTGCAGGCTATAATCATCAGATTATATCCTGCACGCGGAGATAAGTTTTCAATCGCACGCCATGTAACTCGTTCCTTCACAATTTTCTAGATGCTATAATAGCTTCTAGTCATGTCAAGTTCACTCAAGTTATCATCTTGTACAAAGATTGTCCAGTGAGGAAGGTTGATATAGTGGAAACTCGATTAACCGGACTAATTTTTGTCGTTAGGGATTCGGATAATCGAAAATCCTGATAATTGAATGTATGAAGAAAAGCGGGTAAAAGCGGGGAAAAACATATTAACGAAAATGAATGTTTATTAAAAATTATTAAGATACATTTTTCAAAATACGATGTATGCACTTCTGCCACCGTAGGTAAAAGGGCGCACCTTTTCTGAGGAAAGGGAATAGAGTAAAATGAGCCTTAATGGATGCGCCTTTTTTGTTTAGTAAGATTTATTTTTCTTTACATTTTTTACCAATGCACGTCCTTTTCGCTTACTACGACAGACTTATTGGTCGTGGTTGGTCTCGGTTGATAGTCCGGATAATCGAACTAGAATCCGTATAACCGAGGGCCGGATAATCGAGTTTTTACTGTATCAAATGGTAACTACCCGGACGTTCTTTACTTCCGTCACTCATGGAGGCTCTTTCAACCCGCTCATCACTTGCACCCTATACCTTCAGCTCTGTAGCTCGTCTCTTCACGCGCCGGCTGCTACATTATTCAAAGAAACCCTCGCCATAAAACTCGTGCCGGTCGGTACTGAATCGTAACATGGACTTCTAAGGATGTGACCACAAGCTTGCAATAAACCGTTAACTGGCCAGTGCCGATTTCACAGGTATAGAATTTACGATCGCCGTTTTCGGTTTGCAGTATTTACCTATCTTTTTGTTGGTTAAAGGCCATCAATTGGGTTCGGATAATGTTTCGGTATAAAAATGTGTCCTTTTTAGTAGGATGTGTTTATTTTGTAAAAGGTTAAATTAGTAATGGGTTTGGAGAAGTGACCCTTTTCTGGGATAGTACATAGGGCGACAACGTTACGTGTATAGTCATAGTTTTAAGGTTTTTATTATGTATTCGTTTTATTTTTGTATAAGATTATTTTGTGTATTTTATATATGGGCCTTAGTTGCCTGATACTAAAATGATTATTATTATTATTGACAATGGGCGTTTACTGTTCTAGATGATCTGGCAATGGCATTTTTGTTAGATGACTATAATAATAATAATAATAATAATATTCCACAACTTTCACACAACGCCATCTAGTCCCAAACTAAGCAGAGCTTGTGCTATGGGTACTAGACAACTGATAAACATACATATATATTTCTAAATACATGCATATTATAGATAAATTACACCCAGACACAGAACAAATGATCGTGCTCATCACACAAACATTTGTCCTGGGTGGGAATCGAACCCACGACCTTGCGTATAGCAGTCAGGGCCACTGACCACTAGACTAACAGGCCTGTCAATAGCCTTATAATAGCCCTATTTTTCCTGAATTATTTATTTTGGAATTTTCAATATCATCAAAATATCCCTCTGAAATTGCTACCACATCTACACTCTACAGCAATAAAAGCCACTTACAATGTTGCTAAATTAGCAATAAAAACAATATTTTTCGGTAGCCGAATAAAGAAAAAATCTAATAGATTCGATATCCACCCCCAATATAATTTGCCTCGTGTAAGCGTAAATAAATAGACAATAACATACATATTACCCAATTAATGTAGTCCACTATAGTAATCCGCTTACAATTTCTTTCGACAGCCCTGATTAAGTAAACCACGCGTGATAGAGTAGGCGGAGCAGGGGGCGGGATATTTCTGGCAAGTTTGGTTTTCCACGAAACGGAATGAAATGTTTATCGTTCTTATGCTTCTGTGGAGAGGAGACTGAAATTCAAAAATTGGACCAAAATGCCATGGGCAACTCCATATATACCTCAGCGCTCACTTTGAAGATTTCTGTTTTATCTGGTCGCGAATCAACAAAGACAACACAAGACAATAATGTAAATAAAAAAAACCGCAACATTAAATTCAAGATCAGTGTTTCCACGATGGTAATGATTAAAAAAAATACAATATTTGTTTGGATGTGGACAAAGTTACGTTGATTTTAATTTTAACTAAATCTTCGGTGCTGTTATGGGGACTTCTTTTATTGTATATCCAGTAGAGAAAACGATTTAAACATATTAGAATTACTATCCACCAAAAATACACGAAGGTATTTTATGATTTTTTGGCAATAAGCCCTTCGTGACCGTACCCTAACAGGGAACTGAAACTAAGCCCGCTGAAAACCGAATGAAATTCAAAAGCGCACTGTGGTGTGTCTCACTCAATTTGAATATTTGTAAGCGGTAACTTTTTCAATATGAATTTTACGTACAGTTGAACTTAGTTCACATCGTTACTTCAAAATGTTATTTGAAACGTCCATGTCGATATCAAATATATGGAACAATTTACATATAACAGTAAATATAGAATCAAGTTGAAATAATTTTGTTGCTGAATAAACAGAATTCATAAATTGTTTAAATTTAGTACTAAAATACACAATTGAAGTTAAACAATTACATTCTTACTACTTTACTTATAAATTTAATATTACGGTCAATTAATGATTTTCTTAAGTTCTGATGAGAGGTAATCATATTTTACTAATTTTGACATGATTTTCATTCTAGCGAATGACATTGCAATTTAATATATTATAGTAACATTAAAATTTAAACAATAAAATTAATCACTCAGTTTTCATGGAAATAATCAGCTTAGCGTACTTGATAATTGTTTCCAGTTGTATGAGCGTTACTATGTATATTCGGATACATAGTATGTATATTGTCACGGTGTTGTGATCAACAGGGTCAGGAGGACATCAACACTAGGTTATGGATACCTGATGAAGTTACGACCATGTTCGGCGTCGAGATACAAGTACGACATACCAGTTAAGATGTTTCATATAAGTAAGAACCTATATCCAAATTATACTAGTGATAAACACTATTATTTTAGTGGTATTTATTTTAGAAGTATGTTTATGTTTGTATATATGTAAGTAAGTATATTCTCATATTATGTTTTATTTAATTAAAAAAAAAGCTCCATGTAAAATACTGGTATTCAGCTGCATCCTGTTAGACTGGAAGCTGACCCCAACATAGTTGTTAAAAGGCTAGGCAGATGATGATGATTTGTTTTATTTAATTAGGTGAATTGTTTTTCATTTTATGTATTTTATTTTCTCTTTTCATATCGCAGGTATGCTGGAAAAGATTTATTTAGAAATAAGCACCACCTTTGTACCTATTTTTTCTGTTCTTTTCTTCTTGTCTGTTTATATTATTATGCGTGTACATACACGGTTAAATACATAAATATAATAATTAATTTAGTTATGATATTATTAATTTTGTGAAAAATTTTGTGAAAATATTAATTTTAGAACGATCTTTACTTTTAGGCAAATACAGTAACAACTATTTAATTGTAGACGCGTCGTCAAAAAATGTTAAAGAAAACATGATCCATCCATAAACTAAAATCATCAATAAACATAAATTGTAGGCAAGTAGTGACTACGTAAGCGAGTTGAGTTTTATTCCATCCAATAGTAGCATTACGTCACCGACCGCAGCGACAGACTCTGATGGATACCCTTATCTGATTTCTATCCAATAAATTATTTACAACTCTATTCAGCTTTAATTGTTTTGTATACAGACAGACACGATTTATGACTGTGGTCGCAATGTTTTCCGCGAAATTTCACTATTCCATTGGTTTGACAAGTTGCGATTTTATAGATAACAGTTTTCAGAATGAAAACGGCTCCATTAATATTAGGGAAATCCAAAGACTAAACAGCTACTAAATTTCTTGCTTGCTTCTACATTTATATCCGTCATTTGTATGGTTCACGTAATAAACAGTATTCTATTCTATTCTACTATGAATAAATAGTTCATAATATCTTTGTTTTCGGATTGTTTGGCAATGTCTTTAACGATGTCATTTCGTCAAAATATGGTCAAAAGTAAAGTAGGTGTTTCGACTTACGTCGTCAACAGTAACTTTACAAACCTCTGAAAGTGTCCAGCTATCATATTATTTGCCAAAATTTGGAAAGAAGAAAGAAAATACGTTTATTTGCGGTAAACACGACGCATAAAAAGAATACAAATGTAAAAAAAAAGTTGGCGGAAAACACGCGTCACATCCACGCAAAATGGTCATCGCTCAGCATTATGCTAAAACCCTAAACGAGACAGAGCCCCAGCGCTGGTTTTCAGCGTCAGCCGGCGTTAACTTGATGACGTTTACCAGTGAGCATACGATTAGATATAAAAAAAAACAACAACCAAAATATGAAATAAAGAAAACTTAAAAAAAAAAGAAATATACATCATAAAAAGATGTATAAACATGAAATATATGAAGTGGTAATATTCCGGGCAATGACTTACGTGCCGCCGGGTATTAATGTGCGCGCGTGCAGCTGTCACAAACCTATAGGTTTAACGTTTTGACATACCTACTGAACGAAATAATTAGCAAAAACATAGCGCATTATATAATAATTAATGTTATGTCTATGTAATAATTAATATATCTATGTTGTATTTGTATGTATGTATTTTATTTGTAGTGCAAAGCGAAATGGCCCAGATTTACAATTAATTAATTGAATTTGCAACTGGGCTATTTAATAATTTATAACCACATTATTTTAAATAATAACTAAAGACTTAGGCCCAAAACACACAGTCATCACACACACACACACAGTCATCACGCAAACACAGTCAGTGCACATTTTAATAATGTAGGTCAGATAATTCCATGCATGTGTGTATATTCATTCTGATAATATTTTGGGTGTAGTTTTTTAGGCTTTACAATTCGTTGATTTACATATTTTTGGCAAACATCGTTTAAACTTTAAAGCATCATGGATAAAAAATAAAAAGATTTTTCAAATTGGATTGAAATGCTGTAATGAAATATGGTACAGACGCCAGCACATCAAGCTACTTCAATCTGTCAAATGTCTTTAATAGATTGTCAACCTTATCGTTAAAGCGTAAAGTTTCAAAGTTGATTGGGAAAATTTGACAGTTTCGGGTAGCTTGATGTGCTGGCATCTGTACGTTTCTTTGGAAGACGTGTCGCTATGAATATGAACCTATTCTATTTGCAATGATCACTTTAGTCAATTTCAATAAATAATCAGCCTGTAATGTTCCCACTGCTGGGACATAGACCTAGTGGACATAGACCACTAGTGGGTCTCAGTGAGAGGGAGTGGACCGTAATCTCACCACGCGAGCCAAGTGCGGGTTGATAGATTTTACATATCTTCGAGTTTTTGGTTCTAGGACATGCCGGTTTCCTCACGGTGGTTTCTTTCGAAAAACTGTCAAATTGTTAGCACCATTCATTGAAGATTACAAAACTCGCGAATGAAACACAAACCAGTTTTTATACACTTTTTCGTAAATAAAAACTTCTTCGTACAAAGTTTGTAAATGAGAGCCACTTTGGACCTTTGCCTTTTCACGAAAAATTATTTTAATATTGACCAAAGTTTTCTTTGGCGATTTCTTTATTTTTGTTCAGCAGTAAATGGTATATCGTTATAATTTAGTTAAGATTAACTTTCTGCTTCTTTCAAGAGTACTTTGCTCTCCAGGTTTTCAACGGCTTTGGCTTTATACTTGTAACATTTTCAGAAGCAATGAAGTACTCGGTGGCTTTCCCATTTTTCTTTTTTTTTGGCTTCATATTTTTACAGGGTGTTCTACTCATGAATATGAACAACTTTCAGTATGGGACCAACTCTGAAATCACGAAAACAAAATCAGCTGTTTAATACAAAAGTTCAATACCTACTTGACCAAAATGTATGAAACAGCAGATTTTTTTTTTCGTGATATCACAGTTGATTCTATAGTAAAAGTTGTTCATATTCATGAGTAGAACACCCTGTGAAAATTTGGATCCTGTAAAAAAATCATGCCGTATATACTCATCATCATCATTTCAGCCGAAAGAAGAAGAAGTCCACTGCTGGACATAGGCCTCCCCCAAGCACCTCCACTTTGACCGGTTCTGTGCTTCTCGCATCCAACGGGTTCCTGTGGCCTTCACAAGGCCGTCGATCCACCTTGCTTCGGCCTTGGCCGCTACCGTAGCCAAAGGTATGCGGGCCGCCGGGCACTAGGAATACACTTGGGATTATCCGTGTGGTGCCGGACTTAGACAATATCACCACCCTACTTCCCGTGGGTGTCGTAAAAGGAGACTACGGGACGTACCGTAGAATGAGCAGCAGCGTTCTCTATGCATTTTACCGCCATACTGCGATCGCTATCCCGCATGCCAAGCGTGGCGATTATGGAAACCCCCCCCCCCCTCCAAGAATGACAAGCACAAACTTGGAAATGGAAATGAGGATACTTGTGGCTAAGTAATAACAGCCGCATGGATCGATCGATCAGTTTAAGCTACGCTTGCCGCGGTTGGTCCGTGGATGGGTTACCATCTTCACTTACCAAGACTCCTCCGTGCCTCGGAAAGCACGTTAAGCCATTGGTCCCGGCTGTCATGACAGTCGTTACGAGTCGTCAGTAGCCCGAAAGTCTGACAACCAGTCTTACCAAGGGGTATCGTATTACCCAGTAACTGGGTTGTGGAGGTCAGATAGGCAGTCGCTCCATGTAAAATACTGGTATTCAGCTGCATCCGGTTAGACTGGAAGCCGACCCAAACATAGTTGGGTAAAGGCTAGGCAGATGGTGACTTCGAAATAAACATTCCTAACAATCCTATTGTCTTTACATCCAGTCAAACCTAATCCTAATTCAGCTCACGACTCAATATTAATAAAACCAGTTTGCATCCTTTGCACAATAAAACTTTCTGAAGAAATGGTATAAAATACTTGCACAACTTACCATGGCAAGTTCTGAAAACGGCACTTTTCTGTTAACATAAATAAAGAAGGCATGTCTGTTGCAAGGATGAGCCAATTTCATATTCGCAGCTTTCGAGCGGTTTCTTGTAAAATAAATCGTTTTAGTCAAAGAGTAAAAATAAATAGAGAAAATAGACGGATCAAGTGGAGAGTTTCCCGTGTCCGTTTTCACTAACACTAGGTGACATTTAACCGGTTGTATGCCGTAATTACAGAAACAATTTAAAAGCCTTCGTATTTTGCGTGGATCCACGTTTGAATATATGAAGGGTTAAATGAATGCTTGCGTAAAACCGTATTGTTAAACTTTTAACGCACGATGCAATTCTTATAATATTTAGGCGTACATTTAAGTGTTTCCTTCCTAGTGATAGTGAAAATGGGCTTTACACACTGTCCTAAGCGTGTTCGTTTTTATTTGTAACTTGTTGGTTACAGCAGTTAGAAGATGACAATCGTTCTGACAGTCTTCTGTAAAGTCTTATGTGACATAGGTATCTCATTAAGTGTTTTTATTTGTTGTGCATGGCTAAAAACAAAATTGCTCATCAAATCACTAAGCCCACGTTCGCACGGACGCGAACGTAAGACTATCGTGGCAAAATTATATCACGCAGGGGATTTTCAACTCTCGGCGTTAAGCCAAGCATTGAGAATCCAACAGAGCCAATCCCTGCGCGTCAAAAAAACACTGTTGGGTTTCTAATTTTCAACGCTAAACAGTGCGTTAAAAATCGCGCGGGCAAGACGCGCCCGCGAAACTGAGCGTAGTGTGACAAAAAAATTTAAAAGCTTTTAAAAAGTATGTGATAGAGTCTCCCGAAAATGATATGAGGCTACTTTGTTCAGCCTTTTTTAGCTCTTGGGCATCCCATTGTGTACTTGTAATGTTTTAATGAAAAGTACACAACGTTTTAATAAAGAGGTTTTTGTGAGTTTGTATTTAGGCGGTAACCTTTGGAACACCTGATTCAATTCCGAGAATTTTTTCTCTGATGTAAAGCAACAGTATTGCCGAGTGTCATAGAATATATTTTATGTTAAAACAAGAAACCTAACGTCGATGAAGTCGCGGCTGGAAGGAAACCTTCTAAACTTCTCTTAAGACACCGTCTTCATTCAAACTAATCTACCTCCAATCCACATAGTCCAGCCAAACTACAGTCGTATCTCTCCTCTAAACTTAATCTATGGCCAGACCAGTTTGAACGCTAGTCGTGGTTCGAGAGCTAAGTAAATAGAGCGCACTCGCCAACTTATTCCGAACTTGTGCATAGGTACGCTGCGACCGTTGGTTGCAATAAAATTTACTTTTTATGCATAATGTTTGCATATGCTAAATTGTGTTCTTTTGGGAATTGGTTTTTTTAATGACAGGAAAGTGAATTTTTTAAAGACTTACCACTGTTAAGTTAGTACAGCGGTGCGATTCTGTAAACATCTCACCGTGAAGACGGTTAGGTGAAGTGAGCGTGGAGTGAGCTGTCATTGTCGTCCCACCTGATACTAGGGATTGACCAAGCATACATTTACAATCATAATCGAGATTTTAATAATATTTTTGTGCTAATTCTATTGATAATTTTACATAACTTCAACGCTAGTATTTTAGTTGTCAAAACATTACTATTTTGTGGGGTTTTAAGATAAAATAGCAAAACAGAAACTCAGTCAGAATCTCAATGTTGTATTTTTTTTTTCTTAGACTAGTCCTGACGAGTCGGCGTGATCACTTCACCACACACTCCGTGTTTCCTTCTCTTGAAGTGATCACGCCATACAAACTACGTCGGATTAAGCGTGGGTTTTGAAAACTAAAATAGCAGCTTTGAAATTATATAAAATGATCAATAGAATTAGCATAAAAACATTATTAAAATATCGATTATGATTGTAAATGTATGCTTGGTCAATCCCTAGCATCAGTGGGATGACACTGACAGCTCACTCCACGCAAGTTTTCGTGGTGAGATTTTTACCGAATCGACCGGCAGTTTTGTGCCAGCAAGTTTGTCAAGAAGAATGATGTGTAAAATCACTTAAATTTTTTTGACTAGCCGTGATTTCGTCTGCGGGAAATTTACCGTCCCCCGACCCACCTCGTCGCATTGTATTGCCCGCTCGCACTTTTACATCGTTTTCACTTAGCGTCTTTTCTGATTTTCCTCTTTTTTTCTCGGCTCCTAAGGCTCCTAGCGTGATGTTAAGTAGCCTATAGCGTTCCTCAGGAATTAAGCTATCAAATTCAAAAATATTTTTCATATCCGACTGGTAGTTCTAGAGATTTGCGAGTTCAAACAAACGAACTAACTCTTCTGCTTTGTTTGGAGGACAGATTGTTGTGGCGCAGCCTGGGAGAGGCCTGTGTCCAGTAGCGGACTGCAATCGGCTGAGTTTATTGATGTACAATAATATAGATGATACAGTTGGAAATAAGTGAGTAATAATTTTATTCCAAACGAAATTTTCGAATTAATTCTCTAAAAAGAAGAAAACATATTTACCACAATCCGGACACCTACACAGTATACTACTTACTTATATTACGGGAACGTCAAATACCGGAAGAAACTTGCTGTACCAATTTCGAGGGCACATATTAAGGTGTTCTCTTCATACAAATCTGAACCATACTTCACTAAGGGAGAGTTGAAATTTGCACGATGAAGGTAAATATTTTGCCCGCCTAACAGTCTAAAAACAATATTTAGAGACGAGGCGCAGTTCTTAGACAGAGAATGATTGTAACGCATGGTTCTCGCGACCCTCATAACTCGAAGGGGGAATCCAATTGAACAAGCGCACCTTTTTACTTATTTTCCGAAATTGCGATTCGTTACGTCAATGCGTAATGGCCTGCATCGGTATGAAATTGAATTTTATTATCGGGCTATCAGTTTTTACGAATTGACGATGGAGATAAATGGCCTCGTTTTTGGTCAATATTATTGTGTGAAGGTTGAGCGGTTGGACAGTTATATTAACTGGTGAAAATTGATATATCTTTTTCTTCTCGCTTTATAATGATACTGGAGAATTATGGACTTTTTATATAGTAATATCAACATGTTTGTCGAAGGATAATGGCTGGAAGAGCAGGCGAGCCCTAGAAAGGAGAATGCCTATGAGCAAGCGTAGTGTGTGACGTGGACGCCCCCCAGCTAGATGGACTGAAGGCCGTAAAAAGGTGGCTGGGACAGACTGGGTGCAGAAGGCGGAGGATAGGAGAGGATCTATGTATGTCCAGCAGTCTACTATAGGCCGAGTCATTGAGTCAAGGTTCAGTTGGTGTAAAGTAATTTTTTTTCTCAGTCATGTCTTCGTATGGTTTCTTTGATTAGACTAAAAAAGAACAGTAATAATAATAATTTGGCCAGTGTTGCAACAAATTGATTACGAGATACTGGGAGTTCAAGCATCGTTTCATATACTCAATATTTAGCCAAGTTGGAGGCGTTCAGAGAAATACAAGTTATACAGGGTTAGTTTTCAAAGACCAGCCAAATTTAAGGGTGTGGTACAGACCATCAAACTGAACAACTTTCTACATGGGACCAATATCGTAACCGCGAAAAATTTACCAACTGTCCCATAGAAAACTTCAATACCTACTCGACCTAAACGTATGGGACGGTTAAATTTTTATTCGCGGCGCCCTCACCGCATTATTATATTGAACGCGAAGAGCGCTGTAGGATTTCTACAATTATGACACCCACAGACTAATCGTATAAAATATGTGCAGTAAGCTCTAAACAAGGTGATCTTCACATCCTTGGAGCTACGAGCAAACCTGCGGGCAATAATATTCGCCCTCACCAAAAGCGCTGTAACAGTAAAGCGTTGACAAAGCCACCTTTTGCAGTGTGTGTTGAGGCGTCTCTGTGCAGTTTGGATCTAACCGACCTTGTTACTGAACGCAGACCTCACGGTCATAAGCCACGCTTACATCTCAAGATAGACGGTTATAGACGGTTTCAATACAAAATGAATTTGAGTAATGAAAGCTCTCAAAACATGATTGATCGTGAATTTGAGAAAGGCTATTGATTAAGAAAATTGTTATTCGTGATTTGTCTTTTATAACAAAGCCAGTCATATGAGAGCTAAGTAATTGTTCTCTTTGTGAACCATTTTATGGTGTTACTTGAAAAATTGAGGTTTGAAAATTGGCTTCTTTAGCGCCATTTGGGAATGTTTACTGAAGCTCGTGTCGATTATACGCTCAACATCAACATCAACTCAGCCTATCGCAGTCCACTGCTGGACATAGGCCTCTCCCAGACTGGGCCACAACACCCTGTCCTCCGCCTTCCGCATCCAGTCTACCCCAGCTACTTTCATTAGGCCGTCCGTCCATCTAGCAGGCGGGCGTCCCACACTACGCTTGTCAATACGGGGTCTCCACTCCAGGACTCGTCTGCTCCACCGGCCATTGGCCCTTCGACAGACATGGCCAGCCCACTGCCACTTCAGTTTGCTTACTCTGCATGCTATGTCGGTAACTCCGGTACGCTACGGTGCGAAAAATTCACGTGTCATTGGTGCCCTGGGTGCGGGTCGGCCCCAAAATTATACTGCGGTGCATCGCGAGCAGACTGGACTACTTGTGTCCACATCGGTCTTGAGCTTGTAGCAGGATTTCTCAAAAGTATATGGCAGTGTTAGTTCAAGTTTACTAACAAAGTGGTTAAGAAATATTGTAACCAAGTTTTTGAGTCCATTGTTAATTGTATATTAAATATAAATAAATAAATTGGCTAAAACAGACTTCAAAGCAGTTATTTATCTAACTAGATTTGGCATAAAACATGTTGTCAGCATGACCATTTAGCTTATCGATTACAACAAAAGAATATCCTAAGGAGATGTCGTAAACGGCATAGAATTGGACTTTATTTGATCAAAGAGCGACCCATCTTTCAATTCATCTCGAATACAAATGACACTATTTATTGAAACCTAATTCATGTCGTAGATCTAATGTCAAAATTGCCACCTTTATTGCAATTTTACTACTAATCATTAAAAATAATTCATTACAATTCCGATTATTGTTGGCGAACGAGAATAAGATATCAAGGACAGTTATTATTGGGGAACTTTAATAATATAAAAAAAATATGGAGATTTCACCTGAAAATAACATAATATCAGGCTTCATATCTGTATTTTCTTCCCAATGGTGTAGAGGTCTAGTAATACTCTCATGTCGCCCTTTATGTTGTTAAAGAACCATGTAAGAGGAGACGAGGCTTTTCCCATTTAGTTTTCAAAGCCTGATTGATAATACTTTGCCTGACCTAGAAATTGAACTCAGACACGTTCAACTTTACATAGCATTATTAAACGAATATGAAGCGAGTATAACGCCTAAAGTGCGTACTTGACCTTCATTCTTATATTCCTTACAAAGGAGGATCCTATTTTTATAGATACCGTTTTGATTTATGGTACCAGTTCATTTGGAAATGGCTTCTCGTGAACTTATTCACCCTCGTTTCTGCGTGGCCTAGTTGAAGATGAGTGTATGATAATGATTTTGACAGCTTTACGGGTACTTTGTCTGGAAGTATTTTAGGCGTTTTGTGAGGGTTCCCTTCCGTAAATTTAGAAATTCGCTAGTAGGCTGATTTTACTACTACGTCTACATCTTGTCAATCAATCAACTTTGATTAATAGTGTTGCCTGTTGGGTATCTACAACATTATTTTTAGTATATGGCAAACCCGAAACACGTGTCTAGTATTTTTATGTAAAGAATCTATGTACAAAGTTTCAAAACTGTATCATGAAAAATCACGAAGTTATAAGCTGGTTGTGTTACCTGATTGTCCGTACAAAAAGTTGGTTACCACTTAGCACGCACCGCCTTCCGACCGGCTGTGACCTGTGTTGTGCGCATAATTATATGTACTTAGTGTCGCTCGGTGTCCAAGTTGTTACCATTTTAAAATATTTTTGGGACAAAATATAACATGGTGTAAAAACTATTGGAATCGATTCAGATACTTATTTTGAACAAACTATATTCAGGTTTGCAGTATACTAAAGATAATAAGAAGAAGCAGAACCTAAGAGGGTGGGGGGTCTATCTCTTCTTTCAAGAACTAACAGATACATTAATAGAATACTGTTTATTATCCTCATCTGCTTCGCGTGACAACCCCTTGCCCCTCCCTCGTTTTATAAGAGTCCTTCCAATTTCCATATCTAACGACTATCTATCTCTTATTAAAAAAAAAAAAAAAACTTTCAATAAGCAAACATTTTATGATTGACTGATAGCTATTTTTAAGTTTGTAGACGGCTACCAGTCTACACTCAAAATGTAGATTTTGAGAATTTACAACCCAAAGGTACAAACGAATGCAGGAGGGTGAAAGGCTACATAAATAAAATTTTCGCAGCTGTCAGTTCCTTGATCTTGATAATATGTTAACATCCGGGAAAGCTCAGATTCCTTATCCATAGGAAGTGTGAGGTGAGGTTAGCAAAGGAAAAACATGCAAAGAATGTTGCCATTTTAGAAAGCTTCTTATTTAAATGGGGCACTCAGTTATTTTACTGTTGTGTAGGAAAAAAGCTAAAAGTTTACCAGGTTAAACATGGTCAGTGCTCTAATAGGAGTGTACTTCATGTCTAAATTCAAATGTTCTCAACAACCCTTTTATTTTGAATTGTCAGGCATTTTTACACATGACAACATTGTGTAGAGGCTAGCAACACTGGTAGGCGTTGAGATATTGCCGCTGGAACCAGGCGCATATAAATAAATTAGCGGTAGAGAGTACAGACTTACGAGAATGCGTAACGTCCCACTCTTTCATTTTTCATTTTCAGCTCGTGTGTGCGTAGCCTTTTTTCAGCACAGAGTTAAGTACCAAGTTGGGTTTGTTGTCCCTTTTTTGATGGATTTTTTTTTCTAACAATGCCGACTTTTTACGAGACATAACTTGGTGTGACGGTTTTCCATTAAACTTGTTCAAAGTATTGAAGAAGTACAATATAATCTCTATCAAGGAAATCTACTTATACTTTACAAACATAATTATATGTAGGTTAACTCTTTATTTCTTGAGCCATGTGATTTAGGTATTCGACAAAAGCTCATGCCGTAGTTAAAAGTTTAGCGAATCAAAAACTTTGATTGTGTTACTGACTTGGGTATGTTTGACAAACAATCAGTCTTGAAGATCTTTTTTAAATAAAACTTTTTTATAAAAAAAAAATCGACATCCAAAAACCACTACTAAGTGAAAAATAACTTTAATTTTGGAAGTCGGTGTCGTTGGTTCCGCATTTTTTTGACACCGACTTCCGAAATTAAAGTTATTTTTCAATTCGTAGTGTCTTTTGGAAATCGGTTTTTTTTTTAACAAAAGTTTTTATTTTTATTTTTTAGTTATACCTACCCCAAACAAATTCATTCATTTGCTATGTAAATATCAGTGACAGGAAGCTGCATCTGCGTTTATAGGGTACAGACGTGATGTTATGTTGTGCGATTGCGTAAACAATGCAAACATATGCGATAGCAGCAATCGCGGTTGTTTTACTGGTATTTATTGAAGAGTTCCGTTGTCTGTCTCCGAAATTCATCACTAGATCTTTACGAAATTTAAATGGGACTATTTCAGAATAAAACTCTACCGAACAAAAAAATAAAATTTCAAATCCGTCCATATATGACGGAATTATGCCCGAACATACATTAACATCCGAATTGATAACCTCCACCTTTTCGAAGTCGGTTAAAAACGGTGTTCAAATATTACAAACGAAACATTGCTACAAAAACATCCAAAAAAAAGCTAAAAAATCCACGCAAATATTATCAGCTGACAAAATAGATTTATCACGAAAACATCAAACGCAAATACTATTAACGCACTAAACGAATCCATAATAAAAGGATAAACTATTAAACTAGTAATGATTTATAAGCATCGTAAAACAATTCTTGCATAAAAATGTTATTTTCGAAATGCAGGTAAAAGTTAATTGGGGGAATGCGGGCGATCATAAATCTCAATCAATCTTTGTCAGACAACGCAATTTTGGTAATGTTGGACAGAAAACTTTCTTATCTGATAAACGATGTACTACGACAAGATAAATAGATAACAGAAGGCCCGGTTCCATAAATATAATGAGCGTAAACAGGCGCACGCACATGTGTACGCGTACCTATGGCGATTGCAAACTATCTGTGGTGCTATTCTGTAAACATTTTACCGTGAAAAGGAAGGTGAAGCGAGCTGCTGTCAGTCTACCTGATGCTTAAGAGAGTTCTAAGAGCTTCCTCAAAAAAATAATCCACAAGTAGTTCCAGAGATTAGCGCGTTCAAACAAACAAGCTCTTCAGCTTTAATATTAGTATCGATTGATCAAATCTCGCCTTGAGTACACATTTAAAGCTTTTTGTTTAGAGTTTGAAATCGAGTTTAAAGTTTGAATATCCTTCTGTAAAACGAATGCCAGTCGCAAGTGCGCTTGCTGGTACATAGACCCATGTCTATGTGTGCGTGCGTTTTTGCTCGTCGTACGGAGCCGCCCCTCTGAACTTTTCTACATTGTGCTTCTGTGGAGTTAAAATTTCGAGATAATAGAGAACTGGTTCAGTGGGTCGTGCGTGAAAATTATAACAAAGCCATTGTTAGGCTGGAGGCTAACAATGTGGAGTGTAAATGATGGTTTAACAAAATTAATTTGGGAATGTGGACAGAAATTAAACATTAATTGGCAAATACTTTGTAGGTGCATTATGTTCAGGTTTGAATGCTGAGCTCGTTTATGTTATTCAGTTAGAATAAACTGTTAACATATTAAACACATTTAGTTAGCACAGTTTTATACACAGCGTTTTTAGTTTTAGTATCACTGTAGCATTCTGCAATTCTGGCATTCTGTAATTTCTGCCTACCGTTATAGAAATTGGCGTGAGTTTATATAGGATATTTTTTAACCAGTGCTTAAACTGCAACCATGGATTCAGTATATGATCTAGAATCATATACTGAATCCATACAAAGTGTAGAAATTTTTCGTGGGTTATCAGCAGCGATCGGATAATCGGGCGCTTATATACCTAAACTTCTTTCCACGAAAGAATAACATGGACATTCCTTTCTGAATAAATAAGTAATCCCGAGTTCCCGGGATTGAAAAATTTTGTAAAAACAATTATAACATCCTTAATGAAATTATAGTAGTGGTTATTTTGACTTGGTATCTTTATTTCATTGAAAACAAATGTAATATCAATACAAAATGATAATGTGCACAATGTGGTCAAGTAGGTAATGGAAATTGATTTATCTCTCTAACAGATTAGTGATCCAATCGTCTCTACTGTACTACTTAACCCGGCCGTACGAAACTTTACAGTTTGAATAGCGTATATTTGTTGTTATGTAAAACACCACCACAAAATCCCAAACTCAGCAAACGCATAGTTTTTAAGAAACACAATATAGTTTTTGAGAAAAACTATCATAAAGTAACATATATAATTCAATATAATATTTACATTATAAAGCTGACATTTTACCACAGATAATGTATGAATTTCACTCCTAGGTCGTTCCGTTTTACGTTCAGACAAAATGACAGCGGATTCTATTGGTTTTTACTCTAAATACCGTAATATGCAGGAAACATTTTCAGCAATCTTAGGAATTTCAAACGATTCCAGGATCCGGTATTCTGAAAGGCATGTCCGTATTATTCTTTCGTGGGAATAAAAGTGAAGTTTAGGTATATATATTAGGGCCTGATTATCCGATCACTGGTTATCAGGGTACAAGGCTACACTTTGCGCACTGGTTACAAAAATATCCTGTATTTATGCATCGCTCGATAAAATAATGATGGCGAGTGATACTTGCAAACAAAACGGACTCATTGTAAAAGTTATTTCAAATTTACTGAAAAAAATTATTTACACTACACAACACAACACAACACAAACTGTTTATCTGCGATAGATAAAAGAGGTTGATATACAAAGAAAACTGTCCTTCAATGATATCAAAGCCCCTGGCTGGAGGCTTTGAGTTTACTTAAGGCAACTACAGGATAGTCCGGTTAAATAGTCACGACCTCCAAAGGTCAACTACGAGATGCTATATATACAACATTATTTTTAGTATATGGCAAACCCGAAACACGTGTCTAGTAAAGAATCTATGTACAAAATTTTAAGAATGTATCATGAAAATTCACGAAGTTATAAGCTTGTTATGTTACCTGGATGTCCGTATAAAAAGTTGGTTACCACTTAACACGCGCCGCCGGCCGACCAGCAGTGACCTGTGTTGTGCACATATGATTTCGGATATGCACTCAGTGTCGCTCGGTGTCCAACTTTTTATCATTTTAAAATATTTTTGGGGCAAACTATAACATGTAAAAATTATTGGAATCGATTCAGTGACTTATTCTGAACAAACTATATTCAGGTTTGCAGTATACTAAAAATAATGTCGTATGTAAAAAAAACCATGGTATCAACACATATAAACATCACGTGGGAAGCGCCGCAGGCGAAAACTAGCTCAAGCGAAATTTTTTTCTCCCAACAAATCTTGATTTGTAGGAAACCTCCGGAGAATTAAACAATTTTCTTTTTTTCGTGATCCCACTCACCAATGTCCCATATAGTTGGAATGACCACATTCCTCGTTTGATGAGGTTAGTAAAAGTAAAGATTGGAGGAGATTGAGGTAGAAGTAACATCGTCCAGTTTATTTTTCTTTCAGAAGGTTGTATAAGAAATCTAACTGTGTTGAAATAGTACGAGTATATTACGACACGTAATGTACTATTTCTATACTATATGTACTTAATATATCTATTCATTACGTAGCGAGGGTGCAAAACGCTGTGTACGAGTATTAATATACTACTTCAGTCACACGTCATCATCTGCCTAGCCCTTTCCCAACTATGTTGGGGTCGGCTTCCAGTCTAACCGGATGCAGCTGAATACCAGTATTTTACATGGAGCGACTGCTTATCTGACCTCCACAACCTAGTTACTGGGTAATACGATACCCCTAGGTAAGACTGGTTGTCAGATTTTCGGGCTTCTGACTACCCGTAACGACTGTCAAAGATCTACGAATAACAGCCGGGACCAACGGCTTAACGTGCTTTCCGAGGCACGGAGGGGTCTCGGTATGTAAAGATGGTCACCCATCCACAGACCAACCGCGGCAAGCGTAGCTTAACCTGATCGATCGACCTGTGCGGCTGTTATTATTTAGCCACGGGCCCCTCAATTTAGCCCTCGCATTTAAAGCCAACCAATGTTTTCTATTTAATTATTATCAAAAACCCCCCTCGTCAAATAACAAAACGTCAGCCCAAAGCCGGTCAAAAACAAAACATCTAAAAGAAAAAAGTTTTTCTTAACAAATACGTTCGGACGAGAAAAGAAGGCTTTTAGGATTGACGCTTCCGTCAAAATTGAGCGCTAATCCCAAATAATACTGCGATTGTAATTTGTGTAAAAATAAGATGTTTTTCCTCGGTCCAGCCTTTTGTTTGAGAAAATGTTTGTAATACAGATTTTCTGAGTGCCTCGACTTTTTGACTTTTCTGTTCAAATATGGTAATACGTTTCGGTTACGGACATCATTATTTCTGAGGGATAAAAGTAGGGTCTAAGATTGTGTAATCGAAGTATCTCCTTGTTTACTTAGGAATTGTTATTTTTACATAATCGATGGTTCTAAGAATAGAGGAAGATCAAAGAATGGATGGATGGACTGTGTGAATGATAATAAGTTTAGAAAGGGGATGAAAAAGACATGTAACGCCGACCGCCGACAACGAGCACCTAAATCTAGAGATTGGAAATTAAACATTGTAGTAGGTACATAATAAATTATGTACAGACGCCAGCACATCAAGCTACCCGAAACTGTCAGATTTTCCCAATCAACTTTGAACCTTATGCTTTAGCGATAAAGTTGAAAATCTATTAAAGAAATCTGACAGATTGTAGTAGCTTGATGTGCTGGCGTCTGTACCTACTACAATGTTCAATTTCTCTGTCTTCTCGTCTCACCAGCTGCTATCAAAGAACAATTAGGTAGGTACATTATCGATCATTGACTGCCTCGTCCTGGGTTGAATTCCTAGGTCGGGCGAAGTGTTTCTGGGTTCTTCCATTAGGGATTTCCCAGCAGCAGACCGGAGTTTTGAATTTGTGCACGTTTGCTGGCAATAGGCTCGTCCCCTATTACATGGGACTTAAACATAACTGGAAATATGGATGTACAGACGCCAGCACATCAAGCTACCCAAAACTGTCAAATTTTCTCAATCAACTTTGAACCTTATACTGTAGCTATAAAAGTGAAAATCGATTAAAGAAATTTGACAGATTGTAGTAGCTTGATGTGCTGGCGTCTATACTATAGGTACTGCTCTATCTAATCTTTCGAGGATCACCAGCATTATACAATATTATGATACTATCGACCTATGCAAAAACATCCTTAATTTTGCTAAACACGAGGCAGCCATCTAATAACACCCCACCACTACTTCAAATCCCAAACCTTTAGGAAATGCCCAACACCAAAATGCTACGTGTATGTATACTCCGTCCAAACCTTTGGTCTGCCACATATTGAGAAGGGTCGATATTACTATGTCGTTTGTTACGCAAATATATTGACGTACCACAAAACGTTCCGAATGCCGGTCATATTTTCGTAGCGGACGGGTTAAAGCAGGGATAGCTAACATTTTAGATCTGTGTGCTATTTTAATTTGACAGTGATGCGTCACCAAACTCTGGAAAGTGTATGGCAAAAGTGAAGCAAACATATTAAAGCTTACATTAGGGATCTTTCATTACGCAAATACGTATAGTACAAAGAGACTGTGACCTCCGAGTTAGTTTCTGTCTTTCTTATCAGGGTAATCGGATAGGAAACACTGACCTCATTTAGCTTTAAAACATAATTTAATTATATGACATGTCAAAGAATTTTTTTTTTTAACCAATTTACAAAAATAAATGTAATTTATCATTGAAACTTTAATAACAATTAACGTAGTAAGGCATACTAGATCTCTTTTATCAGAAAGATAATGAAAACAATTATCAGATTTTTGTTTTTACATGCCCAGAATTTTGCGTCACGTGCTACTGGCCGGCAGTTGTCCATAGGTTTGCCATCCCTGGGTTAAACCGATTGACAGCCATTTGATTAAGGGCGATGGGCATTAATAAACAGGCAGTTGTTTGCGAATCTAATGCGTGATTCAATTATGTTTATTGTGTCGTTTTAGTATGTGTCGAGTTTGGTTAGTGTCCATGATGTGCATTGAGCTTAAACAATTATGTGCCTTCTGTAAACTATACAATATTTTATTGGGCGCAATGCACTCAAACAGAAAACCAATATTGCTATGTTTGTGTTTTCTGTTTGAGTTGGAAAATTATCGAATATTATCTGATTTCTTAACTTGCTCATACATACAATCGTATGGTAAGGCCCTTTGTACACACACGTTTTTCTTGCTGAGAAAAACTACGGTTTATTCGCCGTGTGTAGGCAAGGTTCGTCAGTGTTGTAAAAATCACCATGGAAGCTTGTTGAGAGATACCTACTTTTTTTCTAAGGCGCGGTTTATACGCCGCCGTACCGAAAAGAATCCATGCCGTGTGAAAGGGCCTGATATTTATCAATTATGACAGTTAGATTATGAAAAACTGATCTTTCAAAACACTTGACAATTTAATCTGCAACCCTTTTAACATAACATAAACATAAAGCAACATCAGGCCCGTAATTCCCCGAAGGGTTAGTTAGAGGTGTAGCTTAGTATGTAGTACATACTAAGCTACAGATGATGGTGAAAAGTGGGTGTACATACTATGTACACCCACTTTTCACCATCATCTGCCTAGCTTTATTCCAACTATATTGTGGGGACGGCTCCCAGTCTAACCGGAGGCAGCTGAATACCAGTATTTTACATGGAGCGACTGCCTATCTGACCTACACAACCCAGTTACTGGGTAATACGATACCCCTTGGTAAGACTGGTAGTCAGACTTTCGGGATTCTGACTACCCGTAACGACTGTCAAAGATCCACAAATGACAGCCGGGACCAACGGCTTAGCGTGCTTTCCGAGGCACGGAGGGTCTCGGTATGTTAAGATGGTCACCCATCCACAGACCAACCGCGGCAAGCGTAGCTTAACCTGATCGATTGACCTGTGCGGCTGTTATTATTTAGCCACGGGCCTCTCGTACACCCACTTTTCACCAGATATGTTTAATGCCCGTGTAATTGGGAGCGCGCCTATTTCTATCAACCGGGCACAAATTCTGACTTAGGGCTGCTCCTGAGAAATTTCTACATAGAAAAACCCAATGTAACTAAAGACACAGTGTCTTTGGTTACATCCGCGACAGTGTCTTTGGTTACATTACCGACCCGACCTGGGAATCAACCACTAGATCAACGAGACATTCAAACAATAAGTTATAATAAGATGAAAGTGTTATTTTCAACCAGCGAGACGAATCATGCCGGATTCCTGTCATTTATTATTATTTATTTACAAAGAAAGCGTTTCAAGTTATTCTTTACCACGTAACAGGAAAAACGTTATTCAAAGACTTCCGTGCTTACGCTTTTTGAGATTCTTAAAAGGATTCAGATAAGCTGTTCAAGGCAGATTAACTAATCCTTTGATTTGAGGCAGCTTTTTCGAATTTCGTCACGATTTTTGTTTAGGTTTTTTGATGCCAAGAGTAGAAAGGATATTTTTTTATTATTTATTTGTTTATGATATATCTTTCTGGCAGATAACCAAATCGTGATATCTTTTATCTCTACCAAAATCATCCTCCAACGTAATTGTTAAAGCACCCAAAAAAAGTTACAAAATGTTTACATCAATTTTATGTATGTACCTTATAAAAACGTAAATAATAACATTGCTAAACGGAGCGTTTATTTAAGCTTCTGAAGCACAGACACAGACCTCGATATTAAAATTTCTTATTTTTAAACAAGATCACACAAGCGTAACGTATGAAGAAATTACACACGATGTTGAACGCCACGTTTTCTGTAGAGATTATTTGAAGAACATTTTTCGCACTCCATCTGAATTACATACAAAACCTGCCTACATTTTTAGATACCCAAGGCAGTAAGAGAAAATATTTTTATGAAATAAGTTAGTAGACAAGGACTGTCGTGCGGTAAAATTTCGATACGTCTTTCGTTTGCGTTTATTTTATTTATTTATTTTTTTCATTATTGGATGAGACACATTCTGGGGTTGAATTTTGGGAATAAATATTTTGATAAGAGAGTTTCTTAGGTAAAATTATTGAGCTGAAAGTAATGATTCGGGTTTTTGTATCAAAATAAACATTTGTGGTAGATACGTACAAGTTGTGCGAGTAAATCATTAAATCATTCAAAAAACGTAGAACCCTAATTACTTATTTCAAATTGAAAAACAAAATTTTAAAGAAGCAGAGACGCGTCCCAAACTAACTTTGTTTTAAATAAATGAGAGACGACTCTGACGGTCTAAAATGTAGGCAACTTAGTTGTTTTTTCTTTCGGACAAAGAAAATTAGGGACCGATCAACTTTCAAACAAAGCCAACATCGAATTCGAGAGGACCCAGGGTCGCCAGCAGGCAAATTCTTATCTAAATAATCTGATATTTTCTGTAAATAGCATAGAAAAAAAAATACTATGTATTCTCTTGAGGCAAGCAAAAGTCTATCTATATAAATTATGTTATTGTACTCAATTTGGAGACCAAAATTGTTATTGTAGGTACCTATTTATTTATTAATTTATTTAAACTTTTCGCA
Source organism: Eremobia ochroleuca (assembly GCA_949629135.1). NCBI lineage: Eukaryota > Metazoa > Arthropoda > Insecta > Lepidoptera > Noctuidae > Eremobia > Eremobia ochroleuca. The sequence goes on from OX451392.1 coordinate 17,094,248, forward strand.
CACAAAAAAGGTACAAAGGCGGACTTAACGCCTCAGGCATTCTCTACCAGTCAACCAAGGGTGGTGAAGAGATTAGATGGCAGGTGACAAGCTTCTGGATTTAGACTTATTTTTATACGCTTAATGATATCCATAAAATTGCTGCTCAGCTGATAGTCTTCCTAATATCCTTGAACCGCTTTCTTTTTCCAACTTTCCCCGACATTAGTCATTGAATTGTCCAAATGTCCAAAATCATAAATCCCACTGACCATCCAATTACCTAGGCAACAAAACACAAGGTTATCTATCACTGCATCTTAGCCTTACCGTACCCTCCCATTCCCTGGCATTTTCTATCCATTATCTTAGCATTTTTCACTCCCTGATCTGTCAACCCTAAAGGTGCCGTAATTTTCCCCTTTCGCGTGGGTGGGTACTTGCCTTTCTTTTACCAGAGCTTATCAGGATTCTGCGGTATTTATGATCTGTAACGGGGCGAGGACGGTTACCTAAGCATTAGCGGTAAGCCTTCGACTTTATCTTTCCTATATTTTATAACACATCCATCATTTTTTATAGAACGTGCGATGTTTTCAAGTTATAGTTTCTAAAATGTATTGGGATTACGGAGTTTAGTTTTGGCAATCTATCAAAGGTGATGTGATTAGTTTTGGTTAGATCTAACCGAACTCTTTTGTTCAGTAGTGTGTTCACTCAATATTTTAAGAAATTCGAGCAGTTTGTAAGAGTAAATCAGCGATGATTTTATTTTAAAAGAAATGAGTTTGCTCTTGATTATTTTGTAGTCGCTTCAGTGAAATTTTGGAGGTATTCCACTCAGAGCTCTGATTTCAACAGCACTTGACCGAACCGCACCTGAGCACTTCCACTGACCACGCTGAAACAAAATTTAGATTTCTGGAATACCTCTCTACGATTTTATGCTTTACGATAAATTGCACTACAGACAATATTAAACGTAAGGTGGTTAAAGTTGTATACAGTTTTTACGTAAAAAACAGAGGAACGTTGCCAACAGTCTGAGTAGACATGTTGAAATCAGAATGACGCTACTATTTGCTGAGTTATAATATTTTTATTACCTTTGCCTTTTACGAGATTTAATTTATTTTTTAGGACGTAGAAAGAAGAGCGGATGATTGAAGCCCTAGGGAATGACGCAGCAATTGTAGATAAACTCACGGATTTACGATCCGGTCTGACCTTTTCATAAATTAGGTACATCATACCAATTTACTTAATAAAAGCCTCACGCATGTTCGTTAACAAATAGCGATCTATATTCAGACAGATAAATAATTAATTTTGTCATGCGCAAAATAGTAGCAAAACTTTAAAATCATACATAGAAGTGTTTAGATTCATTTAGGTATTTTTCACAGTTTTTAAGATAATGATCACATTTTAAAGACTAATTAATGAAAGCGGAACATTTACAAAATAATTAATCAGCACTTTTCTTATAACCAATGATTTCGCAATTAATGTATTTTTATTTTATTTTAATATGTATTTGAATTAAATTATTTCTTAATGTTAATGTTATCTATGAATCTGCACCCTAATTGCGTAACACACTATTACTCTCAATTTGAATCATTTTGAAGCATATTGCTAATCCATTGCTCCATGTGTTCGAAAAATGTGTCTGCTCAACAACATAAATACCGCAATGAATGTTGTTGAACTGTCAAAATGAAACCCATTGCTACTGATGGTGTGTTACGCAATTACGCTGCTGTTTTATTAATTCTTTAGAATGTAACTGTTGGGAGTACCAAAAATTATTGATCCACGAGATTCACACTCGAGATCGGGCCATTTGCTGGTTGGCTTATATTTTTATAACAGTATGCTCCCCTTAACAGAATGAAGACTTCTTACAACAGAGCCTATTCCATCAACAGTTGTATCGACATTTTCTTCAATAGTTTGCCCATATTTAAAACAAAAATTATCAAAATTAATCTGTGATCAGCTACTCTTGTAATATTATTCAATCTATTATAATGTTTAATACTCTTAATTTTAAATTATTTTAATTTATTGTATTTTGAATCTATTAAATTTGTTATTTATTTATAATTTTGTTTAATTTTAATATTTTGTAAATCTATTTAATTTTATGATATTTGATTTCATACTGTATGTAATGTTTTTTATTTTTAATGAATAATGCGCATGCCTATAAGTGATTTATTTACACAGTTTTGAAAATTTGTGATTACTTTGTTGTTGTATTTTAAATATGTCGTTGGTAGCATTTTTATACGCTATGAAGTATGTGCAGGCAAGGTATGTGAGGGTATGTGAGGTGTGTGTAGGTAAGTTATGTGTCAAAAATGAAAGTTTTTCATTGTGAAGTGTCATGTACAGACGTCAAGGGACTCAATTCGCTGCTTAACTAATTTAAATATAAATAAGCCTTAAGACAGACGAAAATCATTAATAAATGCACCAAAACGAAGATTGACTCGTCTAAATAAACATAATTAATCATTAGTACACGAGCAAGCAGAAGCACAACCAATATCACACATTACCTTAAAGCAGTCGCACTGTTTCTAATTTACATAACACGCTGGATTTCCTTTGAAAGGTGCGTCTTTTGTCAGAGAGAAAACAAAGGCAGGCGAATACACCTCGGTTGTAACAAAAAGGTCGAATTGTACAGAGTTACGAGTAACGAGATACGAAGTCAAATGTGTGGGGCGTGGAGCGAAGAAGAAAGAAATGAAGTCACGGTGAATTGATGTTCATTTGTGTCTTATCAAAAGAAACTAGTGTGCAAAGAAATAGTTATTTTTACGCACAAGGTAAAGTTCGCTATAGTTACTTGTACCTAATGTTCTCACTGCTGGGACACAGGACTCCACTCTTCGAGAGAGAGTGGGCTGCAATTTACCATGCCGGCCTAGTGAAGGGTGGTAGATGTCACGTTTTCGATTTGTTGGTTTTAGGACATGCCGGTCCCCTCACGATGTTTTCCTTCACCGTTTTGATAGCAGTAGTGATTCGAACATGCGACCTTACAGCTCGTAACTCGAGACAGTTACCATTGGCTCATCTATACAAGTTGTAACTTAAATAACGCACAACTTTTACTATGGGACCATAACAGAAATCGCGAAATAAAATCAGCTGTTCCCTACATATTGACGAATTATGCGAACATAGATGTAGGGAACAGCTGATTTTTTTTTCGCGGTTTCAGGTTTAGTTTCATAGTAAAAGTTGTTCATAATGATGAGTACAATGACCCCTTAAGAGGCTGTGCGTTAATTCTGGGACATGTTGTATAATGGTGAAGTGCTTATCTAAGTATGTAGGGTATTTACAAAATGCTTCTTCATGCCAACACTTGTAGGGGTTTTGCTAAAAAAAGCTTTTGAGCTGTTTGTACGTGCCGTGAAAACTTGTAGAATATTGTACGCATGTTACTGCACGTATTGACTAGATACGGATCTATCTCAAAATCAATAAAGATGATGCCTAACCAAAAATGATTTTCTGAACGATGAACATTGAAAAGAGACATATTCTTTCATCTTCACCTTCATCTAAGTCATAATATTTTTTCTATTCCATTCTTATAATTGCAGCTTCTGTTTTGTTTTACTTACTATCTTTCATTTTTTTTATATGCACGTGTTTCTGTGACATTTACAACGGTTTCCTAACTAAGTATACTTAAGTCGTTTTGGGTTGAAACCCTCGGGTCCGAGTGCTCTTAGTTTGTCCAACGAAATCTCCAAATAACTGGTTGGCAATTCTCGTGACCCAAGGCAGTCCTTGGGTCACTTATGCCAGAGGCTAAGCATTGCCATCCAACGTGGCAATCCCGACAATCTCTTGGGTACGTTACCAGTTGACAGCGATGCGCAGGAATTTTTCGACGCCATATTTTAGTTTGTTAATACTTTTAGATAGGTTATTATAGTTATTTTATTTTTGTTTTAATAGTTTGTTAGCTAATTTAGTAAAGGAAGTTTATCCAGTGTATTACATATATTTCTATCCTCTTTTATAAATAAGTATATTTTGTACATATAGGAGCGACATGTCGTGCCTCCTTAGCTTCTGAACTCGGTATGAGAGAATTATCGCGAGGTAGTCTCACCCCGCGGCAACTGTCGCTTTGTGTAAGGGTTGTTTTGTTTCTATAAATGTGATATGTGTAATTATAATGTTTGTCGTTTTTGAATTAGGTATGCGAACGTGCTGTAGGTACATAATTCTCTGTAGCTGTAAATAATGAATTTCAAGTCTTGCATCTGGTAAGATGTGAATGGAGTCTAATCCTGTCGAAGTTGAAAAGTCTACAATAATGGTTTCATGTTATCCACGGTTTCTGGAAGTCAAGTCGTGTCCTTTGAAAAACAACCTGTTAACAAAATTGATTGAAAACTGACTGGATCATAAAGTTGATCTAATATTTGATTTTTCCTAAAATAAATTGGAAGCAAGGCAATTTTTTTTTACTTGTAGGATAAATCTGGATAGAATTAGAATTCATAGCCAAAGCAGTATATGCTGGAAAAGATTTTTGTTTTTTTTTCTTGTCTGTTTATATGTGTGTACTATATATATGATTAAATACATAAATAAACAGCTCTCAATCTTTTTATTTCACAACCAATCTGTATTAAATATGACATTTTTAACCGACTTCAAAAAAAGGAGGAGGTTATCAATTCGACTGTATTTTTTTTTTTTTTTTTTTTATGTTTGTTACCTCATAATAACCGACTGGGTGAACCGATTTTCATGATTTTTTTTTTATTTGAAAGCTGGTGCTTCCCGTGTGGTCCCATTGTCATCATTTCAATATCTGATGATGGGATCTTGTAGAAATCGGGGGAACTCTTCAATAAATAACAGCAGATTAACCGCGATTGTTGCTATAGCATATCTAAGCATTGTTTACACCATCACACAACATAATATCACGCCTGTACTCACTACAAAGGTTATTTTTTTTTTTTTATTATAATAATAATTAATACCAGTAAAACAACCGCGATTGCTGCTATCGCATATGTATGCACTGTTTACGCAATCGCACAACATAACATCACGTCTGTACCCTATAAACGCAGATGCAGCTTCCTGTCACTGATATTTACATAGCAAGTAGTGTTTATATGAATTTGATTGGGGTAGATATAACTAAAAAGTGAAAAATAAAAAATTTTATATAAAAAAAAACAACCGACTTCCAAAAAAACACTACAAAGTGAAAAATAATTTTAATTTCGGAAGTCGGTGTCAAAAAACCAAAATGCGGAACCAACTACACCGACTTCCAAAATTAAAATTATTTTTCACTTTGTAGTGTTTTTTGGAAGTCGGTTGTTTTTTTTTATATAATTTTTTTTTTTTTTAATAGAAGTTTAAGGCGTTGTAAATTCAAAAAAGACGAATTATGAATTGGCCTGTTTGTTGTTGCTTATCTACGATATAACAAACAGCACCCTAATTGCGTAACACGCTATTACCCTCAATTTGAATAATTTTGAAGCATATTGCTAATCCATTGCTAAATATATTCGAAAAATGTGTCTGCTCAACAACGTAAATAACGCAATGAATGTTGTTGAACTGTCAAAATGAAACCCATTGCTACTGATAGTGTGTTACGCAATTACCCTGCAGGCCTAAGTCGATTTACTTTATTATGGCTTACATTCTTACACCGTGTTACAAATATGTTTTCCTTCTATTACAGGATAAGGGCGGTCTGTGAAATATTGGGCACTATAATGGGTATTTGTATGAGTTGTGTTTGCTTTCGAAGCGGTTGCGTGTGGATTTGATCATAGTCATTATCATTGCGTGAATGTGTGTGCTAATGACTAGCTTGGTATTCATTGTTATAGTTACACCTGCATTCTTTAAATGGACGTAGTTAAACGAAAAGGATCCAATCCACAACATGGTCAAAAATGAGTTAAGTGCACCAAACTGATGCTAAATATCAGTACTATCGGCCAGTAAAAAAGACCCAAGTAAAAACAACTATCTATCAGTTTTTATCAACCTCAGAACCAACCCCCATGAATGGCACGTTAAAATAAAATCACCTTGGACAATCCAACCTTCCTGATTCATAGCTAATATTACCAACCAATTAAGTAAAACGAATCAAGGAGTCTGGATTCTTTTTGCGTAATAACAATTATTTCATTACTTTCAATTAATTTTAAAATGAATACAAATAAAGAAATATCTTCCAAACTTCAAACGTTAATATCTCTAAAGTGACTTTGTGTGGACTGGATCCTTTTTGTGTAACTACGTCCAAATGTAAATCATTACACAATGATACATAATTATCTATTCTCGTTTCGGTTTTGAGAACAGCCGTGCGATTCTGTAACCATCTCACCGTGAAAACTTGGGTGAAGTGAGCGTGGAGTGAGCTATCATTAGGGATTAACACTATTGACACTGCTCACTTCAAGCTCACTTCACTTATGATTTCACGGTGAGATTTTTACAGAATCGACCGACAGCTCATGCCGAGATAAAAATCTGTCATTTTGGAAAAGTTTTTAATGGTATGTTTTCGCATTTGAAGTATTTTGTAATGAACCCAGAATATTGTAACTTGTACAATATAATGCCTGAAATATTGCAACAAAGACACGCTGCAGTTAATTCACTATAATACGCCTCGGTAGCCTAATAAAAATAGCTGCATTTTCAGAAAACCCAAATATATATCTACTGCTTACTTAGTACTTGATACGAGCTCTTTCTTTTGTAACCAAAAGGAAAGAAATATGAATATGCAACGGTGGTCAAAGAAACCATCATCATTATCATTCTCCCAGGGACTTTGGGATTGGCGTAACATGTCTTTTTCTCTCTTACTTCTCATCTCTTAGTTCTCAAATCAGAAGAGCCAAATCATTCATACCAACACACACATAGGGTTACGGGGCAACGAGGAGGCTGAAAGACTGTCGAAACTGGCAGTGGATTGGGAGTGTTATCTCATATAGGGCCGATTACTGGGAATATTTCTCCAGGTTTAAGAATGTGTTTCGACAATTGGAAAGAATGTTTCAAAAAAAAATATCCAAATAAATAGGCATTTGGTATAAAATCATTCAAAACGAGCCACCTTGTGAGCCCTGGTTTCATGATAAATGTTCAACTAGGAGTTACGTTAAGCTATCGATAAGGCTTCGTTCTGGCCACTTTCCATCGGCAAAGTTTGCTTTCTTAATGCGAAAGGCTACATCGCCTAACTGTGAGACATGTAATACAATTGAAGATGTGCAACATTTGCTGACGGAATGTGCTAAGAACAAGGATGAAAGGGAATCTTTGGCTAGAGAGTTTAAACTAAACATGTGGGATGTTGGACTTATCAAAAATATTTTAGCATACCCTAAACCAGAAAAGACTAAACGCATAATTTGTGGCTTAATTCAGAAGTCTAGGCAATGATTCTTTTCATTTTCATAGTATTTATGTATAGTGGTAGATACTCGTAGTAGTGTAGTAAAATATAGTATAGTTATAGTTAGTAAGGTATTGTGTGTAAATAGAGTATAAGGTACAGACGCCAGCACATCGTGCTACCCGAAACTGTCAAATTTTCCCAATCAACTTCGAACCTTATGCCTTAGTGATAAAGTTGAAAATCTATGAAAGAAATTTGACGGGTTGTAGTAGCTTGATGTGCTGGCGACTGTACAATGGGGTTGACGTATCCGTGTGGATAAAAACCCCTTATTAATAAAGAATTTAAAAAAAAAATCTTTCATACTATCTATCCATCGTTTCCGCGTATCCGTCAATTAATTTTTTGGGGTGGATAAACGGTATAACCTTTTCGTTGGTCTTCCCCTGCTCTGATAGCAATCCTCATTCATACTCAACACTTTCCTCACGACAAAATAAAACCATCCGTGCATTATCAATAACTATAATTATCATATACCAGGTGTATTCGGCAACTTTGCTAAAATATCATCAGATCAAACTCAACGATGGTGCTCAACAAAATTACTGCGATTAACTGAAAAGCTATTTTGCCAAGTTTAAATGGCGTGCCTTGAAGTTCGTCGATTGTATTTGAGCACGAATTGAGGTCTTGCATTGTACCTGCTTTCCGTTGGAACTTTTCATTTAATATTAGTTTTGCCGTTTATAAGATAATGTGTTCATTGTTTCGAACTCTAGTGGTTCGGGAGTAATTAGTTTTTAATTGGATTCTGTCATTTTGTTTTGATGAAATCTGGGGGGCTGTAGTCTCATTGTTTGGGTGGATTAAGAACTATTGTTTTCAAAATAGTTTTTAAAACGGACAATACATACATTTGAGGAAAAACTATGTTTAATGGCTTTTAATAGTTAATCATTCTCTTACCCTTATAGGCGAAAACACCACAATGTGGGTCCCAGAAAATGTCCGGCGAGATCGAGAAAAACCCAGGAGAAGATGGCAGGATGAGCTTGATGCCTACAGATAAGATTGGTCCACACTGGCTCAAGAAAGACGGGAGTGGAAAGAAGTTAAGGAGGTTTTGCCCTGTACTGGGACAACATAGCCAATAAATAAATAATTGCTCTTATACTTAAATATAATGAGGGACTTAAATTAAGGGGTCGATACAGCACATAGTTGATTACTAATTAAATGTTAGTTCTTTAAACTCAATATATACAAAAATTTAATTTAATTGAACTGAAAGAAAATCACGTCAATAAATGTTTGCCACCTCAAACTATGTTTATTAGATTCCAATAATGGCCATTTTCTATAAACATTATTCGATTCTTTGCGAGTACCAAGAGATTTTTGTTTGTACGATTCCGCTCACAAATACGGCCAATTTTGAACTCTATTTGTTCTATAGATGTAGTTGGATTTCAGTCGTCTTTAGAGTCAGAGTTGTTAACTTTGAGTTAGTGGGAAATAAGGCTGCATAAGTGTTTGTTTATTCAGGAGACCTTGTGGAAACTAAAAAGGATTGAATCAATTTTTCACAGGAAGTATCCTATTTCAATCAACTGCTGAAAATAGTTTTAGTCTCTCATTCAACGTGTCTGCATCATTGATGAAGGCTAAGTTTCTGGAGGATTTTATCGTTTTTATGCAATGTACCTGTGTGTAATTATGTGCTACATATGTTTTTGCTTATATATCAAATTAAAAGTCATTTATTCAAATTAGGCTGAGAATCAGCACTTTTCGAATGTCAAAATTACGTTAGATAGTCCAAAACGCCCGCTTTTCACCACTTCCTAGTGCTTTCGCTGGGAAAAAGAAGTGGCGTAACAAACTCTCCAGCAGAACAGCTGTCTGTTCAGTTAGAAAAAGTTGCTTCTATACAACAGAAGGTATTGTTCTATTAGGGACAGGAAAAAAGATTTTTAACGTATCATTACATTTTGTATACATCGACCTGGCTGTCTGGTCCTCAGTATTTCGGAGCTCTCTGTACTCTGACACACAGAGATACAGGGCTCGGACAGCTTGAAACATGGAAAGCCCTCACTAGAAACAGACTATATATCTAAAATGTTGACTATATTTCCCACGGAGTGGTTTACCTGTTTTGCAATGCGGCACAATAATGAGAATGATAAATAAATGATAAATGATTTATTTTCTGTAAGTAGGTTTGTACAAACACTTTTACATGTCAATCATATTTTTTAAACTAGATGAGGTCGGCGTTTCCTATCTGACTACTCTGAGAAGAAAGGCCGAAACAAACTCAGAGGTCACAGTCTCTTTTAAAGTCCAGACATAATCTTGGTCAGATCATGTGAAGACCATGCAGATTGGTGTCTGAAATGGTCTTTTGAGTAAAGAACCACACAGATTGAGCGGACCTGTCCAGTCAGTGCACGCATTTGTCAAAAATTGTGTAGCTCAACTCAGAACTTGAGGAGCCTTACGATTCGACGAACAATACCAATGAAAGGACATTTGGGTAGGCCGCATAAATTACTCAAACTGCCAGACCATGATTAAAACTAACTAAGAAGGAAAAAAGAAAAAAGAAATGACCTACATAGTCTTCACACTCACAATAATAATAATAAAAAATAAGATACTATACAAAGTAAATATCCATGTCATTGTTTATATAAAATTCATCAATGTCAATGTGTATATAAAAATCCGGACATCATCTTTGATCTTTGAGGACCATGTAGATTGGTGTCTGAAGTGGTATTTTGAGGGAAGAACCACACAGATTGAGTGGACCTGTGCAGTCAGTGCACGCATTCGTCAGTAACCGTGCAGCTCAACTCAGAACTTAAGGAGCTCAACGATTCGACGAGCAATACCAAGGACAGAACATTTGTGTAGACCGCATAAACCACTCAAACTGCCAGACCATGATTAAAACGGAAACAATGACCCATATAGTCCTCACATTCACAATAATTAAAATAATATAAGACTTTAAACAGTAAATGTTCATGTCATGTCATAAATAGATATTTAGAAAGAAAAAAAATAACAAAAGTGTAAATCAGCAAAATAAAACATAAACAACATTCACTGTCTAGACCTATTGGAGCAGCTCAATCCCAAGCGTTTTTGTCCTCAATATAGTCTTTTACAGTATAATAGGCTTTCTGGCATAGTTTTAGCTTTATAAAAGATTTGAATTTATTAATGCTTAGTTCTTGAATGTGGCTAGGAAGTTTATTATAAAAACGTATACATTGGCATCTAAACGAGCCACCTATTTTCTTGAGCCTTGTTGTAGGAACAACAAATTTATGTTTGTTCCTAGTATTTATATTATGCATATCACTGTATTTCTTAAACAGATTAATATTTTTATGTGCATACAAAAGATTATCATAAATGTACTGAGAAGGCACAGTCATTATATTAATCTCTTTAAATTTGTCTCTGAGGGAGTGTCTGGGACTTAATTTATAAATGGAACGAATTGCCCTTTTTTGTAAAATAAAAATTATCTGAATTTCGGCGGCATTTCCCCACAACAGAATACCGTATGACATCACACTATGAAAATAACTAAAGTAAACTAAACGGGCTGTCTCTAAATCAGTTAAGTCACGAATTTTCCTAACGGCGTATGCTGCAGAGCTAAGCTTTTTTGACAATTTATCTATATGGGGGCCCCATTGAAGCTTGGCATCCAAAGTTATGCCTAAGAATACTGTGGTATTTTCGGGTTTTAACTCTTCACCCTTTATGAGAACACTAGTTTCTACTTTTCTAACATTTGGGTTAATACATTTGGTTTTTTTTTCGTTAAGAAGTAAATTATTAACATTAAACCAGTTAACTACTTTTGCGAGGGCACTATTTATACTGTCAGTAACCAGCTGTTGACGTTTGAGTTTAAATAAAAGTGAAGTGTCATCTGCAAACAACACTATATCATGTTCATCCTTTATGAGGTAAGGCAAGTCATTGATATAAACAATAAATAAAAATGGTCCAAGTATTGAGCCCTGTGGGACCCCCATTCTTACTACAGATCCGGGTGACCTTTTCCCGTTAACATCAACTCTCTGAATCCTATCACTTAAGTAAGAAGTGAGAAGATCCAGAGAGGCGTTCCGGATTCCGTAGTGGTGAAGTTTCCTGATTAAGGTTTCATGAAGAACGCAATCGAATGCCTTGGACAAATCACAAAAGATGCCCAAAGCATCGCATTTGTCCTCCCATGCATTATAAATATGTCCTAAAAGTTCAACTCCGGCATCGGTAGTTGAACGACCCCTTGTAAAACCGAACTGTTTATTATTCAGTAATTTATTGTTATTGAAAAATCTTTGCAATTGATTTAAAATAAGTTTTTCATAAATTTTACTAAAGGTGGGTAGTACGGAAATAGGTCTATAATTAGTAGGGTCTGATGTACTACCTGATTTAAACAACGGTATTATTTTACTGTGTTTCATAAGATCAGAAAACTCACCACATTGAATACAATTATTAAATATAACAGCTAAAGTAGGTGCTACAATGTTTATAATTGTCTTAGCAACATCCACAGAATTACCCCATAGATCTGCAGTCTTTTTAACATTTAACATGTGAAAAGTTTTAATTATATCTGTACAAGTGACAAATTCGAAGTGAAATTCCGAATCACAAACTGGAACGTTTTCTTTAAGTAAAGACTCTGCAGCACTGGGTGATGAGCTTAGAGATTTAGTAGTTGACATGGGAATCTCTGCAAAGAAATTTTCAAAGGCCGCGGCGACCTGAGGATCTGATCTAATTACTTTGTCATCAATAGCAAGGCTGTAGTCACTACTTCGGTTGCATGACCTTCCTGTTTCGCTATTAATGACATTCCAAGTCATTTTAATAATGTTACTACTGTTTTTAATTTTTGAACTCAAATAACGTGACTTGGCCATACTACAGACTGATTTAAATATTTTAGAATAGTTTTTAACTATTCTAAAATATTTAATGAGAAGAGCTTTAAAAATAAGTTGACTATATTTCAATCTAAACTACACATATTATAAGGAGAAAAGATTAGATTTTGTGTATGGTTGTTGGTTACGCTTTCACACTAAAACGGCATAACGGATTTGGATGAAATTCAGCACATGGATAGACCATGACCTGGAATAGAACAAAAGATACGTTTATCCCGATATTCCTACGGGATCGAGACTTATGCGAGTTAAACCGCGGGGCGCAGCTAGTCGTATATAGTTTTTTCTTTACTTGACACTAATCCAAGATCCCACAGCTGAATGTCACTTCCACCAAGCCAAAAACCATCGAATTATCCCTGCCTTACGTGCCTCAGACGGTTGTTTGCAATTTTCAACCATTAAAAAATGTCGCTACAGTTTTATTCCTTTTTAAAACTGAATTTATAATGAAAAGTGTGTGGTTAAAAAACCTAAAAGTGCTGGGCCTGCATGGAGGATGACGAGACAGCAGCTCATGTGCTTCTAAACTGCCCGGTGTTCCCCACATACAAGGCACAGTACTTTGGTAACCCAGATACCCTCCGTGAGATTGACAGTTCCTGAACTTTTTTAAGAAGCAGGAGGGGCTCGAATAATCGATTTTCCCACCCGTACACAAAATACGCGCATTGACGTGGAGTTGCCGACACCGGCCCGTATTTTCTATTGCCTAACTTTCCTACTGACTGTACCTCAGCCTTACACAAGATTATTTGTTTACTTGACTCTAAACAAAGGTCCCATATCTGAGTGTCACTTCCAGCAAGCCAGCAAACTTCGAATTATCCCGCCTTACGTAGCTCAGACGGTACTTTGCAATTTTCAACGGATAAAAACTGTCGCTACTGTTTTATTCCTTTTTAAAACTGAATTTATAATGCAAAGTGTGAAGTTAAGTGCTAAGAGTGCAGGGTGTAATGTCTGGCTATAAAATGCAGGTTGAAACCTAGCGTTGAATGGATTTGTCTACTATTTGACAGAGCTTCCAGGTTGAAATGGGTTTAAATTTTAAAACCGTCTTTGCTTCTTCAGTTTTAAGGCTTTTATACTAGGTCAAGTTATTGTCCCCAAGGAAGTGCCCTAACAGGCGTTGCGCTGAGGGGGTTCCGAATTGGTCTACTAAGAGGTACCGGGATCCCCTCCATGTGCTGATGGTGATCACCAGGGTGGTTTTAGAGAGTTAAGAGTCCCACACTACCTGGTCTTTTTCCCAAAGTCCAGGTGCCTTTTGAAGGTTTCACACCGTGAATAAAAAAAAAAGAAACCTAAGGTCACATTATTTTAAAATGGTATTAAGGTAAAGTGATTTTATTACCCTTGAAGCACTGAAATACCAAAAGAAATTCTAAGATCGTTGCCTATAAAAGTGTCTTTTATATAGACGTTCACGTATCTCAACAAAATTAAGCCACTTGATAATACAGCCGCTTCCCGCCGATAATTCCACCAAAAAGTGAGAAAACACACACATTCACATTACACCAACATTCAAAGTAACGTTCTAATAACACAGTCGAAACTCCGACTCAAATAACATTACTAGAAGGTATCCGCCGTGAATACAGTAGCGTACAGCCGGCGATATGTTGGAATTCGCACAGAAAGCTAAGAACGAGTCGGTTGAATTTATATGACGATGCCTATAAAATGAGAACGGCGTAGACGTCTGATATCTGAGCCATGAGCCACTCCTCTTACGTAACGTTAGTCTCGTAAAAAGGCGATATAGGTGAAAGGAGTTATGCGTAGAAGGAAAAGTTTTTGTTGTTGTCCTTTGTGTTATTAATTTATTTAAACTTTTCGCAAAAGGTACAAAGGCGGACTTAATGCTTTATGTATTCTCTATCATTCAATCAAGGGTGGTGAAGAGATTAGGTGGCAGGTGCTTTGGTTGATAGGAACACGATAAGAAAATATATATTAAAACTAGACAAATACATAAATAGGTTAGGTTAGGATAGTAGGTTAGGTGTGATTTCTTTTTAGTAAATAATTTGTTCACTTAAAGACTTAGCCTTGGTAACGTTAGTGTTTGCCGGGAGGACACGGCGCGGTATACGCTGGCAGAGTGTGCCTCTTGGAGGAGCTGCGCCGTGCCCTCATCTCAGGAGTAGGCAGTGACCTGTCGCTGCTGGCCGTAGTTGACTCGATGGTCGGCAGCGAAGAGTCCTGGGACGCGGTAGTTTCCTTCTGCGAAACAGTCGTCTCGCAGAAGGAGGCTGCGGAAAGGGAGAAGGAGGTCCAGATAAATCTTCCGATCCACAGCAGGCGCACCGGGCGTCGGCGGAGGGCGGACAACACCCTCTTCCAGCCTCCCAAAATGGGTCCATGGGCGACGGACTCAAGACGCCCATCGCCCCTCACACATCAGGACCCCAGGTGGCGAGGCGTAGTGTTGCACGCGCGCCTCTCTTAGACGTCGTGGGGGGAGTCACATCCCTCACTACCCCACTGACCCGAGGAGGCCCGCAGTGGCAGGCCAGCCCCAGTCGGGGGTTGCGGAAGGATCGTACATTCCCGCGACCCTCGTAGGTGTGAGATGGAACTCAGGAGTGGTTTTTAGTCAGTAAGAGTCTGACAGCAGTCTATAGTAGAATAATTCCTATGAAAACTTCATCGAAATTGTTCTACCAGAATCGCGTCCCGCTGTTTCATCGTACCTTTAAGTTTATAGTATATGCCCTTGGTTGTGCTAGTTCCTAGTAGCGTCATATCTTCTTTTACCATTGCTAAAAACTATTGTGGCGGTCTTGGTCGTATATGTGTTTTAATTAGACTTGCACTTTTGTTCGATTCTAGTCATTTCAACTTTCTCTTCTCATTTAGTCTGTCTGGATTATGTTATGTACACGGAGAGAAAAATCTTATAAAAAATACTGTGCTGTCTCATAATCTGAGTGCATTTGAGTGGTAATGGAAAAATTACCATGCTAGCACAGTAAAAATTCTTATGCTGTACAGTAAAATTTAAAGGACAAATAGTGAATTTTTCCCAATCTCACTCAGAAAATTTTCTGTTGATGTCACTTGCACTCACTTTACAGTGACGAGCACAGTAATTTTTCTAAGAATTTTCTCTCCGTGTATAAATCTTAGTACTTACAAATAACATTTATATTGAATAAATGTGAATTTATAATAAAACTCTGCTCTTATAAATCATCATCAGCCAAGCCTTTTCCCAACTACGTTGGGGTCGGCTTCCAGTATAACGGGATGCAGTTAAATACCAGTATTTTACATGGAACGACTGTCTATCTGACCTCCACAACACAGTTTCTGAGTAATACGATACCCCTTGGTAAGACTGATTGTCAGACTTTCGGGCTTCTGATTACCCGTAACCCCCGTTGTTATAAAAATGAAACTAATATTAATAATTCTCAAACAAACCAAAAACAAAGATAAAATAACTAATAAAATATCAACCTCAAAACTAATTAAATTAATCAACATATTTCAAAGGCAGGCGCCCAACTTTTCCTATAAAATAAAAACAGGCAAGTTCGTTACCAACATAACGGCAAGATAGAGCAAAATATTTACGTTGGGCATCCAGCGTCTTATAATTAGTTCAGTGTTTACGTTGTTGTTGCCTACAGGTTGTGAAGACGGCCAGTAAACTGTGTACTTTAGACCAGCCACAGAGTAGGCAACGAATGGAATGATAGCTTACGAGTGTTATTTAAGAGGCCATTTTGAAGAATATAGAATAAAATACTTGGTGTTTTTACACATTTAATAACATGAATAAATCTGGACGATCGGAACATCTGACTGACTAGATACTCGTCAAATAACTTGAAATCCTTAACCCAAAGTTGAGGCAAATAATTAATACGTTGCGCTCTGGTATTGCGTGCTACGCGCCGAGCTACGGCGTAGCACACAATAGGCTACGACCGCATGGTTTCTACGTTCTTGAAACGTTTCTATTTCAAATGGCTTTGAAAAAAACCCATAATCACAATTACAATTACATACTCACAATTGGAAGCTTATAAACTAATCGAAAATTAACGTTAATGATCGTCATCAAAGTCCTATTGCCCACACTCATTGTATTATGAAAAAGCATATACGTAGTAAGCGCTATAATTTAGAAGAAAAAAAATCGTATAAACACTCCATTTACTCATGATTCCATGAAACCCTGTTGTTTTATTAGGGCTGCATTATACCATAGCCGTTTAAACAGGTCCTCTGTTTGAATACCTTAATTTAAATAATAAATTTCGTATGTTGAACAGGTAATTTTTGGTGTTCTTCAGTGTGATTAGGTTAGGCTTATAATTTTTTTATGACTAATTGTTTTGGTAATTGGATGTTTGGTTATGAGGATATAAACAAATGAAGTGCGGAAAATAAAAGAAAATCACGTCTGGAAATTCAACACTTGGTCATAATTACAGCGCATTTTCCACGTAGATAAATTTTTATTTTTCCCGAATCGTGATTTTTGATGAACTGTTATTTGATTACAGTGAGAATTATTATGAATTTGCGAATAACTAGTTAACTATGAGAATATTAAATTAAAACTCTGTTCTCTGCTAAGAAAGCTATTGTAACAATTATTAATTAATTATATTAATTGATATTTTATATTGAAAAGTTTTCGAGCTCAAAACAAATCAAATTGCAATTTCTTTGCAGCAACATAATATTCAATTAGTAGCGTAAATTATACCGTCAGAATATTTGTTTTCAAACACTGTTCTTAAACATTAAAGTGCAATTACTGTCACTGGTATTCATTACATTATACAAAGGTTAACTAGGTGCCTTTGAGATCCGTGCATTGAGATTCATTTTGAATAAAACAGATCTCTTCGCTGGAACATAGATAGATACATAGAATTTTATTTATTGTATTGAATAGAATTGAATTAAGTATATTAAATTGTTATGAATTTAATTGAATTAATAGTCTTGTGTATGCAATGTGACTATGTGTGTAGTATTTCTATTATGAGTCAGTGATACTCGAATGAAAAGGTTTTTTTTTTTTTTTTTGTTAACCATAAAAGTCACAGATATAAATGTAGAAATATAATACTAGGATTGACACAATAGGCGGACTTTTTGATACAGGCTATCTTTTAAAGACAACCTTTGGATGGATTACAGGAGAAGGAGAGATAATACTGAAGGTAGTCTGTGGTGTACCATTTAAATATACTAATAAATACATACAAACCTAAAACATAATTACCTATAAAAATATATCATAATAATAATCACGAGACAAGAGCAAAAACCAAAAAAAATGGTGTAAGGAGAGTGATAGTGTTAGTTGCAGTGGAACATAACGGGTGACTAATAACCCTAACGTCTGATATAAGCTACATACACTCCTCGTCATTTGATTAGCCTCACCTATTTTTTGGTAATAATTGATTCTTAGCTTGCTGATAATTAGTTGATATGTGGTTATTGTAATATTTCTTTCAAACAGAATCTGTTACACAGCGAATATTCAAGAAAGAAAGCAAGGATACCAGGGGCGCGGGTTACTGCTCGCTAGAAGTTCGTCACATGAATAGCCTCATAGAAATAAAACTCATTATATACATCCAAAAAAGTGTTAATTTTATTTTTAATACTTTGTATTATTTCCGTTATTTCTTATAACGTCGAAAATTCTATCTGGTAACGAGTCATACAATTAATGTAAAAAGTTTAAATCAATGTTTTTCCAAGCAATCTTAATTTCGGTAATCAAGGCTTGTTTATTCTCATATTGACGACCACCTCCATAGATTTTACGGGATAATTCACCAAAAACATTCTCAATTATGTTTAAATCTGGAGAATTAGCCGGCCAATTCATAACTTCGATTTTTTGAACCTTAAACCACTCCTTTACTTGCTGAGCCGTATGTATTGGGGCATTATCTTGCTGAAATACTCATTTACGACTTTTAACAACAGCGCAAATCTTTCCATATTCACTTTCTAGAAGATGTATATATTTACTAGAGTCTTGTTTTCCCTCAAGAAAGACAATATCTATAGTGCCATTGTAACTAATCGCAGCCCAGGCCATGACAGAACCGAAGGACTTTTGATGACGAGACAATATTTTTTCTTCTTTTCGTAAATCGTGGAAATAATAGTTGTATCCGTCAGGCCGATCTAAGTTAAATTTTTTCTCGTCGGAAAAAAATAATATTCTCCATTTATCTGTCCAGCTCATATGTTCTTTAGCGAACAAAAGCCGTTCTTTAATGTGATGTTGTTTCAAAGCCGGTTTTTTCTTTAATTTCATTATTTTTAAGTGTGCTGTCGTTTTTATAATCCTTGTTACAGTTGAGACAGATGCTGCTGTTCCAACTTCTGCTGCTATTTGCCTTGCACTCTTAGTACTATTAGATGCCACGCGTAATATCATTCGACGTTCTCTTGGTGTTGTCGCAAATTTTGTTCGACCTTTGTAGTTCTTACCGTAATTTTCTTTATTTTTAACAAAATTTTAATAACTTTAGCACTTCTATTTAATTTTCTGGCAATTTCGCGATTACATATTTTTTGACCGAGTAAAAAATTAATTTGAAAAATTTCTTCATCAGTTAATTTTTTATTGCGTCCCATTTTATCTTATAAGTAATTTTAACGTTTTAAATCAATTGTAACTTATTTGATATGTCATAGAGTTTTAGAAAATAATATGTAACCTTGACAAAAACAAAACGCGTGGCTCTGATAACGCAATAAATTTGACTGAGGCTATTCATGTGACGAACTGCTACTGAGCGATACTCCCCGCCACGCGTATCCTCGCCCTCTTTCTCGATTATTTGTTGGGTATCAGATTCTGCCTGAAAGATGTAATATAAACAACACATACCTAAATAAATATAAGCAAGCCAAGAATCACTTATTAGAAAAAAATAGGTGAGGCTAATCAAATGACGAGGAGTGTAGGTACGCTTTTCAACGCAGTAATTTTTTCTATGTTTTTTTCTATTTTTCTTTTGTTATTTTCTCCAATATGATCAGTTATTAAAATTACTTTCACTAGGCCCTTTTTTAATATAGTAAGTTAATAATACTATAATGAACTTACTAGCTTCTGCCAGCGACTTTGTTCACGAGGAAGTCGTAAGACAATACAAACAAAAAAAAAATATTCAACCGAATTGACAACCTCCTCATTTTTTTTAAGTCGGTTAATTATTCAAATTTTTATAAAACGTCCCTGTATACTGCGTTTGTAGTTTTGATCTAAGCAGCCAAAATACATAAAGTCAGGCCTGGTGAAGCGGGAGCAAGAGACGTTATAATTATTCTTAAAAGAATCAGCTCGTGCTGAGGTCGACACCCCGCAGCTTTCTGTAGCAATTATCCATTGCTTGCGAAGTTTTACGTTTTTAATGAATTAACGAACGCCTGCGTTCCTGCATATTTGATACTACCTAATGGCAAAACACTGATACACTGACTGATGCATTCTTGATAGAATTTTTGTGACGCACAACTGTCACTAAAATAATATAACAGTAGCTTGTAAACACACCGGATTCCACGTTAACAGTCAACTAACCATAGATATTTATTTATTTTTATTATAACTAAAATCTGACCGAAGAGGCCTAAACTTTATGTTGTTCTGTGTACATTCTACGAACTATCATAATTATAATAGTATAACAAAATGTAAAAAAGAAGCACAAAAAATATCACTTTATTGTTCGATTTAGGTTTGAATCGAACTTAGATTTGTAAAGCAGTCGAGGAACCTTTACGCTATTTGTTTTATTGAAAGTTGACTAAAATACCCGTTCTTAAATTATGATTAGATCGCTCAACTCCGTAAAGGTATAGCGGGATGATAAATCATTTACTAGGATAAATCTGTGACTATCTGCTTTATGTATTCATTCCCTATTAATTCAGCACAGTGAAGTAATGGAATTATTCGACTGTTGTCATGTACTGGTATGCTGTATTCTTTCATCCCAGTCTCATTTCCTATGAAATGTATGGGATTTTTTTTTGCGGTTTCTGACTTCCCTAGCACTCAATTGATCGCATAGTTTTTTTGATTTTTTGAAGAAACATAAATAACAACTGCTCACTTGTAGCTACACTATTTACTTGTTACTTTTATTCAGCTAAGCGAGGACCACGTACATAAACCAGTGATATTGATGCACCTCATGTACGAACCTCCTGGGATTTGTGTGCTCAGTATTCGTGAATCGTTTGCCGTAAAACAGAACTGTAGTTAGAAATATGCTCAGTCATTCTGTGTTTGATATTTGTACAAGTTTCATGGTGGAAGCGATAATGTTTGAATATGGAATGTAAAACACAAAGTTTTGGCGTTTCTTAAGACAAATTGAGTAAGATTTGTACAACTTGTATTAGACACGTGGATCCTATTACCATTTTATACAATCTATGCATCAATCAATCAACTCAGCCTATCGCAGTCCACTGCTGAACATAGGCTTCCCATGCTGCGCCACAACACCCTGTCCTCCGCCTTCCGCATAAAGTCTGTCCCAGCCACCTTTTTGAGGTCGTCTGTCAATAATAATAAAAAAAAACTAAACATATTACATTCCAAAATATAAAAAAAAAATTAAAACAATTTGAAACAACTGAACCTGTTGTGACAAAATTTAGTGTGAGGATACTTTGTACTCTGTGGAAGGAGGTAGGCTTTTTATCGACATATAATGCGGGCAAAGCCACGGGCGGAAGCTAGTAGGTAAGTATAAGCAAACATGCAGAAGATCATTCAAGCCGTATCTTTCAAGTCGTACAAGGCCTTGCATGGGATAAGTCTTGCCATCGTTGTAACCAAGTTATGAAACCGTGTTGTCTGTGTACATCTCCTAACCCTCACTTGTAAAACCGAACACCAAAAAATACAGGAAGAAAAACCTGTACCTCTCTGAAAATACGAGAAAAGGTAAACCGTTTCCTCTTATTTTTCACTGGGGTTAAAACAACTTGTGCTGAAACGAACGGCTAGTACCACAGACTAAACGATAACGTCTCCCGAGGCATTGTGGGCGCATACGTTATCTTAATGCGGAGTCTTAATTCGTATGAAAACGTCGGGAAATAGCGTTAGAAGTTTCTTAAAGTGGCGTGTTTGTGTCAGAGAATTTTCGAAATGGTTGTTGGATGAAAGGGTAGAATGAGCTAGATGCTATGTACTAGCATAATATGTTGCTAAGATAAATTCGTATTTATAATTGTTTACTAGGATGGTTTCAAAATTAAAAGTCATTTGTTAAAATTAGGCTGAAAATCAGCACTTTCTGCACGCATAGCATGGCCACCATAGAAACGGGTTTTGTCGACGAAATAATACACAAAATGACAGATTGTGAAAAAAAAATGTACTGTCTTAAGTATGGCCACGAAGAGAAGAAACGTTTCTATTCTTCAGTCGACAAAAGTCGACAATGGCACTGATTCCCTTCTTCACAAACTAAACACTAAACTAAATTTAAGTTCAGTGCATATTTTTCTTTCTATTTCATTATGAAAAGGACAGAAGATAAATATTAGTTTAGTCCTGGCAAATTAGTCAGCGCCTGACGTAAATTGACGCATTTTAGTAGCCAATTTTTAATCACGTCTAATATTGACTAAAACCCACCCGAGTTCCTTCAGTTGCCTGTGCCAAGGGCCACGGTAATTGTTTCGAACAACCCGCGACCCTGGCAGATTACTTACAGGTTAACACCACATACACTATATAGGTCTTTACCTATGAAATTGCCGTTTTGTATCAAAAAAATTAAACGAATTTTTTTCATGTATTTTTTATTAGTATTAATCGAAGTAATCACCCATGCAATCAATGCATCTTTGCCAACGCAGCGGCAGTTTATTGATGCCCTTCTTAAAGAAATCAGCTGGACGGGAGGCAACCAATTCTTCAAAGGCATTTTGTACTGCCTCTCGTGTATTGATTTTTTTTCCCGCCAAGAAGTTATCCAAATTCTGGAAAAAGTAGTAGTCTGTAGGCGCAAGGTCTGGTGAGTAGGGCGGATGACGGAGAGCTTCCAACCCCAGTTCTTGCAACTTGGAGACCGTCTGCTGTGCAGTGCATAGTGCAGTGGGAGATGAGCGATTGACCAATGCTGGTCGGAGATGTGCCAGCTTCTCCACCATTGTGTTCAGTTCTTCACAGTAAACATCTGCAGTAATGCTCACTCCGTTTGGTAAGAAGCTGTGATGAATCACACCGGCGCTAGACCACCAAACAGTGACCATCACTTTTCTAGGGGTAAGTTTTTCTTTAGGGCATTGTTTAGGTGCTGAACTAGGATCCAACCAACTTGCTGAGCGCTTGCGGTTATGAAACAGAATCCATTTTTCATCGCAGGTATTTTTCATGCGGTTCAAAATTCCTTCATTTGTGTGTCTGTTGAGCAGTGCAAGGCACGTCTCGACGCGTACTTCGCGCTGGCGATCATTGAGTTCGTGGGGCACCCATTTGTCAAGCTTTTTTACCTCGCCAATTTGACGCAAATGGACCAATATTGTTTTGACGCTAACGTCGAAAGCTGCTGCTAATTCAGCCGTAGATTGTGTATCATCAGCTTCCACAATCGCCTTTAATTCGTCACTGTCGACCAAAGTCTTCGGACGACCGCGAGGTTCATTTTTCAGGTCGAAATTTCCAGAACGGAAGTGAGCAAACCAATAACAGGTGGTGCGTTGGTTTGTAGTGTTAGCTCCGTAAACGTCGTTGATGTTGCGTGCCGCTTGTGCCGCGTTGCTGCCACGACGGTACTCATATTCCATAATTACTCGAATTTGTAACCTATCCATGATGACGAAAAAGATTGAAATGCGATGAAAATGTAACACTAATCAATAAACAAATGACTACTTTTGGAAACAAAATTCCATGTTTTTAAAATAAAATTAATTTGAAATTAGAATTCTTAGCCAAACAAAAAATATTTATAAAAAATATTTATTTTGACGGCACGGTTGGCGCAGTGGTTAAGCGATTGACTGCTGCGCTGCGTGTCGCGGGTTCGATTCCCGCACGGAACAAATATTTGTATGACCTACATGTATTTGTTCCGAGTCTGGGTGTTTTTCTATCTATAATATGTATGTATTTACAAAAAAAAAAAAAAAATGTATATAAGTAGTTTATCAGCCATCTTGTTACCATAACACAAGCATTAGGTTGCTTAGCTTGGGACAAATGGTGCTGTGTGAAATGTCCAGGGATTTTATTATTTATTTTTATTTTGATTTGAAATGGCCAGTACTGCAGAACGGCAATTTTATAGGTAAAGACCTAATATTTTGACAATAAATTTTACGAAGCATGCATCTACCAATTTAAAACACACATCAAGACTAGTAGTTACATCAGATAGTCCTCAAAATGCTACTCACAACTACCTAGTCCTTTGGCTAGGATAAGAAGTGGCGCAACCAACTGTCAAGCGACACATCTGTCTATTAGAAGAACTTGATTGTATACAATTATTTTCATAGTAATTAATAAAATTACTCAAAGGACCGTTCAAGGCAAAAGGTAGTATAACCTGATCAGTAATTAAACAACCGGTTTTCTAGTAAAGGAACCACGACTTAGATATTTAATTTCTCAACCTCTCATGTAGCCCCTATTCTGCAAGATAGAAACTATTAAAACAAATAGCATATTGCCATAGAATTAACTTATTGCCATTGGAAAATTGTAAAATTGGAAAAAATAAAGTTATTATTATATTTGTCGGCGCGAGCGTGGGCGTTGCGATAACAGGACCATCATCATAGTTTCTTGGTACGGGTTCCATGAGGAAGGTAGGTACTCGGCCAACCCAGTAAAACGTAGTTTGAAGCACAGATCACAGTCACGTTTATTCAGTAATTCACAATCACATTATGAGTAGTAAGAAACAAGGGTTTGTACGGTGAACATGACAGTTCCGATTGTATGGTCTCAACCATCTGGCGTCAGCTCCGCAAGTCGAATGCCGGCCGCTCTCCAATCGGCTCTGTCCACGTGTAGAAAATGGCGCGAAGTTATAGCGCCACCTCACGGCGTTCACTGTACTAACCGATCAACCAATGATAATTAAGTTCCGGTTTGACCAATATTATGAAATCAACCGGAAGTAGTATTTTGATTATTTTGTCGTCTTGATATCGCTTGCGACGACATATTAAATATTCCTAGTAAATTGTCAGATCCACAAAATCGTTATTTCCCCTGTCTCTTTGAAAACTTCAGGATCAATGAGCTATGCAATTAAGCACCTATTTCACCATCTCAATGAAAACAATCTTATAACAAAATCTGGGGGTCTACTCCGAAGTGATAAATCTATCGTATCGGCCGATTGTTCGCTCGTTTCCTACTACGAAGTTCATTTTATTTGGTTCGGTAGGTTTGGATCCGACTGAACTTCATTTTGACACTTGTATCGTAAACTGTACTCTGAACGAGAAAAGACTGACCAATAATTTGAGTTATACAAAAGTTACATCGTGAAATTATATATACAACGTGTAACGTTAAATGCGCAAAACCTCAGACACCCCACCTGATTTTTAATTCAATTGACCTATTTCAGAGAGAAAATAAGTCATTAAAAAAATTGTAAAGGTTTTATGTGCTGTTTCAATTTTACTGGCCATTCTGGTCGTTTCTTGCGTCTGCGACGACGCTTTATCGAGGGAGGAGTCGTCACCTGGCCGCTGCGCCGCGCTGACATTGGCTTGCTTGACCTATTAATAAATAGACCCGGCAACGTTTTTAATGAAGATTTTTTGAAAAATGTGACCTATATTAAAAAATGGTTCAATTAATTCTGCTCGTTATTCTGATCAAACTATTTTCAGGTTTTGCGCATTTAACGTTACACGTTGTATATTTCATAATCCTGTTGTAACAAGCAAAGGTATTTGATCGTCAGCTAAATATTCCATAATTGTTCCTTAATTAAGTAAGTTGAATTAATAATGTCTTCAACGCGTTTGCTGATAAGCTCAAGACTTCATTAAAGAGACTACCTACGTAAAAGATTTTGTTGGTAGGTTTTGGGAATGTACTAATTTGAGCGAATTAAGAATTTGTTTGTAAAGGCTTGAAGCAAGCGCCTTCTATAATACTAGCAGTATAATGTTATTATATTAACCGAGAGCTGTCAAGGGTGGTGCCAAACTCTGTAGTTTGGTAAGAACAGAGGAAGGTTAACAGAAAAATTCAGACGGGTTGGACAACGTTTGGGAATCTTCGTCGATTCCACTCGTCGTGAATTCTATAGAACCTAAAATCTTCAATCAGTGCGTCCTGCCTGTTATGACTTACGGAGCCGAAACGTGGACACTCACGGTATGGTTGGTCCATTAATTCAATTTCGCTCAGTGAGCTATGAAACGAGCTATGCTTGGACTCTTTCTAAGTGATAGAATCCGGAACGAGGTAATCCGGCAGAGAACCGCAGTTAGCGACATAGCTCACAGAATTAACAAGCCGAAGTGGCAATGGACCGGCCACATTAACCGTTGTACCGATGACTGTTCGGGTAGACGTGTTCTTGAGTGGAGAAACGTAAGGTAGGACGTCCTCAGGCTAGGTGGAGCTATGGTCTTTGCAGGGTGGCTGGTAGGAGCTGGATGAGAGTTGCCAACAATCGAGCTGAATGGCGTGCAATTGGAGACGCCTATGTCTAGTAGTGGACTGCTGTATGCAGATATTCGAAAACACCTAAGGCCGTGTTGAATACATAATGTAGTTTACCTATTTGCGACCACAATTCAGGTGCTTTTAGTATGTTGAATGGAAAATATTTAACGTAATGACAAAAATAATTATAGGCAACACTAAATTTTTATTACTCGTCAAGAATTTTCATTGACTGACAGTGACTTGATGCTAATAATAATTGGTATTAAAATAGATGACAGGCCTGTTGGTCTAGTGGTCAGTGGCCCTGACTGCTATGCCCAAGGTCGTGGGTTCGATTCCCACCCAGGACAAATGTTTGTGTGATGAGCACGATCATTTGTTCTTTGTCTGGGTGTAATTTATCTATAATATGTATGTATTTAGAAATATATATGTATGTTTATCAGTTGTCTACTACTCATAGCACAAGCTTTGCTTAGTTTGGGACTAGATGGCGTTGTGTGAAAGTTGTGGAATATTATTATTATATTATTAAAGATACCTGCAAAAAATATACTTTATGGGCTTAACAGTAACGGATCATTTTTAGAGAAAACCGGCCAAGTGCGAGCCGCTCTCTCACACGAAGGGTTTCGTACCGCAAGACCTAAAAATAGGTTTTTCGGCGTCCCTTTAAGTTTTAACTTCTTTTTAATTTATTTATTTGTTGTTATAGCGGCAATAAAAATACATACTCTGTGAAAATTTCAACTGTTAACCTATCTATTCCAATGCTCATGAGATACAGCCCGCTGATAGACAAACGGACGGACGGACGGACAGCATAGGTTTCGTTTTAGGGTTCCGTGGGCATCCATTGGGTAGGGAACCCTAAAAAGTGATACACCTGCACTGAAAATAAAAACATTGTTTATATAATCAGTATAATAAGTTTTCGAATCTTCGTAAAAGAAAACAATAACAAAGTCCTAAGTAACAGTATCAATACAATAAAAACGAGACGGGCTGATGACATGAATACTTCGTAACAAGTAAGAGTTTCGTCTGCATGCCAAACTTTGTTCAAAGGTTATCGCGGTCACCTTAAATATAAAGCTAAGAAGTCTACTCTAGTATTGCCAATTGCAACTCTAAAATACTTTAAAAGGTCTATTGTTTTGAGAGGCTTGTGGCTAAGAAATAACTGCTGCACGGTTCGGTCGATCAGGTTAAACTACGCTTGCCATGGTTGGTCCGTGGATGGGTGACTTTTTTATTGCTGAATGGGCCCGCTCTTGACCTCGATCACGCCTGATGGAAAGCGATGGATGAGGTCTATGATGGATCGAGCATGTACAGAAAGAAGATGCTTAAGGCACTGGAACGCGCACTCATCGAAGAAACAGCAGGCTGCTTGACGCCGGACTCCGGTGGAAGGGTGGTCGCAAACCAGTAACTATTGTTCTGTTCCTTTCTCGTCTGTTGAAATGTTCAAATATATAAAAATTGAGTGTTTGGTTCTATATACTTACTACCAGTTAAAATAATCACGTCATGAACTTACTCGATTAAAATGCAAATTATTACAACCGAACGAACCGGGCTGATAATGACGGCTTTGTGACGGTGCAAAGGAGGAAGCGCCGACAGAGTAGCTGTAAGAACCGCTGCGGCAAGGCTCCTACAGAGCCCAACGAAAAACTGCGTGCTGCGTAACCAAATACCCCGGTGTATATTTCCCGTCTCTACTACACCACCGACGTGGAAATTATCGTGAAGTACGTGCACCAAAGGCTGAAGTACGTGCCGAGAGTGCAGCTGCTGGAGTCACATCGCAACGTAAACTTTAAGGCGTTTGTGTTGCGCATACCAACTTGCTACCTGCATCAGGTGATGGAAGAAAGCTTTTGGCCACGGGATGTGGTATTCTGCCGCTTTCGTGGACAAGTGCAACCGGAGCGCACAAAGACTTGGTGCAACTAAGTGATACTAACATAGTTTTTAGTTTTATTTACTAACACAATTGTTTTATTTTTATATGTATACTTAAGTTAAGGTATTTATCTATGGGTCTTTCTTATCCGAAAATAAATGGTTTTATTATTATTATTATTTATTATTATTACCCGATGGAAGGGACATCGTGACATCTGTATAATATGTAACACGCACACCCATACCACACTGGCACACCTCGGACACTTCATACAACGTTCGCAAAATAATTACTTATTACTACTACATAACCAAATGACATTTGTACGCGTGCAAATGTGTGCGTGAACTCTGGTGGGGTTGGATGTCGTGCCTAGCGTAAAAAATAGCGTGGAAAGTGCAGCGGTTTGCGTCGGGCGAACCGAACGACGACGGCGCTGCCCGAACATGTGCATTATTATGAAGTGACCTTGTCGGGTTCGTAATGAAATAAAAATAATATAATATTATGTAAAAGAGGTTTATTTATTTATTTAATCATTACTAACAAACCATGGTACCTAACTAAATATTGCTTACACTAAAATGTTTTCGTTTAAATGATTTATCTCTTTGTAATCGGTTATTAAATCACGTGATATCTTACAAACCGTTTATGTAGGTAAATACGAATTTGGAAGAGCATCACAATATCCAACCATCATGATTAAAACTGAAATAAAACTTTTAAATCGTAAAATTGTGTGTTCCTGTCAGCAGTACAGCGCTGCAGTTCTTACGATTACGAGCGCCCTTGCTAAAGAGTCGGCGACGAATACTTCAAAGTGCGGTGTGAGGTGCGGTATCTGAAATGAGCGCGGGGAAGGGAGAGTCCCTTCTGGAAGTAGTACTATTATGTATTCTGTGACCCTGGCGTTGTTCAAATTATTCGTCGGTGATTAAAAATAACCGTTGTCTCATTTATAAGTTTAATGTAGTACCTACAGTGTCAAAATGTACATATGTAATAACCGATTTTTTTCAACAACCGACGAATATATGATTGAGTATTGAGTATTGAATTGCACTGGTCTACAAATTTTGAGTTTAAAAAAGTATTCCTTATATATTTATTATAGTTAAGTACCTTTTTTATTTATTTTCGCGTACTGAATACAAAAATAATTAGTATATATTAAAATTAGTTTTCCTTTAAAAAAAAAAACAATAAAGTTTTTTCAATCATCAGTAGAATTGCGACGTGTTTTTTTCGCGGCCCTCTTGTATTCTGCTTCTGTAACATCTCAAAAAACAGTCTAGCAATAAATATCACTTCACCACAAATGTAACAAAAATTGTCGGGATTATTCACACATTTTCGAGACATTTCGCTATAAAATATAAATATTTCTTTCACTTTTAACACTTTTATCGCTTAATAATAAAGAAAAGAGCACTAAAAACAATATTTTTAACATTCGATGCCCACTAAGTAAATTACATGTCAACATTATCAAGTTCAATGAGGGTAGAACTTAAAATAATAATTGACTTTTACTTATCAACTTGTATTTAGCACGGGTAGATAAGTAGAAATTAGTTAAAATTATTTCGAATAATTTTCCATTGTAGACCAGTGTAGTTTTATCGCTGGAGGTAAATCATGTAAAGAATCCATGGTAAATGTTTGTGTGACGATGTCCCTTCTGTCTTGTATGAAAAAGTCAAGACTCGCCATTCCGTACTTAAGACCGAATTCAGAATCCTAACCGGACTCAACAATATACCATAATTCTACTAATTCTGTCTCCCATATTTGTCTATTAATAATAATAATAAATGTTTATTTGGACATAAAGGCGTTTACAACCAAACATTTACAAGAAGAATATACAATTATACACAATACAACTTATGTCATTAAAGTAAATATTTGTATGAAATCTGGTACCCAAGGAAAAGATTTAACTTGTGTTATGGGATTTAACTTGTGTTATTATTAGTCGTCATCTCGGTAGTCAGCCCCTTTCTAATCATGCCGTCAGTCACACATTCCATGACTAGACAACACTCAACACAATGTATCACAATGAATGACAGTAAGCAAGCAGCATTACCTATATTTTGCCTAATTTAATAGGAGTTAGACCTCTAGACACATGATTGTACCTACCGAAAACATTAGTTATAGATGAGGCAACAATAAGAGCAATCAGGCTGTCTGGCCCGCAGAAAGCGATTAGTGTGACTGATAACATATGTACCAAACTACTAACATTACATTGAATTAAATTATCGCAAAAGCCAATTTTGCTGTCATAGTAGATATTTGTTTTGAGACAAAGATCGTGAGACGAGGACGTAATATCTTTGTTCAAGTATACTTAATTTTTTTTTAAAGTTATCTAATTTTATAGCTAGAGGGGCCTGTGGCTAAATAATAACAGCCGCACAGCTCGATCGATCAGGTTAAGCTACGCTTGCCACGGTTGGTCTGTGGATGGGTGCCCAAGTGCCCATCTTTATATACTGAGACCCCTCCGTGCCTCGGAAAGCACGTTAAGCCGTTGGTCCCAGCTGGCTGTCATTCGTAAATCTTTGACAGTCGTTACGGGTAGTCAGAAGCCCGAAAGTCTGACAACCAGACTTACCAAGGTGTATCGTATTACCCAATAACTGGGTTGTGGAGGTCAGATAGGCAGTCGCTCCATGTAAAATACGGGTATTCAGCTGTATCCGGCTAGACTGAAAGCTGACCCCAACATAGTTGGCAAAGGCTAGGCAGATGATGATGTTCTAATTTTATAGCTAGATTTACTGTTTAAAATATTTTACTTTCATAAATCAATACATATCTGTATACTTACAATAAAGCTGTAAAGTTGGTTTTTTCGAACGCCCTGTTGAAACTGAGTGTACGACTAAACGCCGACAGACACTACGCCGACAGACTGAACACCGACCAGACTACTTCGGTGGGACTCTTCGCAGACAGGGCATAATTAGGAAATCTGGTGCATTGTGGAATCTCAAGCACAATCTGGAACATTGTGTGGTCACAGTTCTAACCTAACCTAACCTAGCAGTTTCGATGTTTACTAACTGTTATTATGCCCTGTCGGCGAAGTGTCCTGTCGGCGAAGTGTCCCGTCAAAGTAAAGTCTTGTCGGTGTTCAGTCTGCCGGCGTAGTGTCTGTCGGCATTTAGTCGTACAATGATTGAAACTACCAGTCGGATTAGACAAATCTTTTTGCATTTAATAGCCCGATTCTTGAAAAAGACAACAGGCTACTTAACATCACGCTAGAACCCTTAGGATCCGAGCAAAACCTAAAAAAGTCAGACAGAACGCAAAGCGAAAACAAAGAAGTAGTGCAGGCAGGCGATGCGATGTGGCGGGGTGGGTCGGGGGAGCGAGAAATGTCACGCGGAATATGTCATGGGCAGAACCTAGTCATTTTAAGTGAACTAACTGTTGAACATTGTAAATTATCATGGCTTCGGTATACACAGCGTCAGTATGTGCTGACCCCTCAAGTAATAAAATGGGGGATGTAGCGGGAGAAGTTATTTGATAATTACCCACCCAAAAAAAAAAAGGTCCGCCATAGTGCGTGGACCATGGCAGCTGTCGGTGGTAATTCCAACTAGCACACCGCCCTCCAGAAGTCAATTACAGCTCCTGGTCTTTTAAGAACATCTTTACTTACTAAAACCCACCCGTGTTCCTTCAGTTGCCTATGCCAAGGGCCACGGTAACTCTTTCGAACATCCCGCGACCATGGCAGGCATCAGTTCTGGCGGACCCCGTCCGTTAGTGCTGACATCTCTTTGAGGCGCGCGTGGAACACAACGCGCCGTCGACCCGGGCCTGACTCTTACCGGATGGTAGCCCGTCCCTACGGTGGCCGGGAATCGGCTCTCGACTCCCGACGAAAATGGTCAAACTAAAGGCCAAGAGGCGAAAACCAAACCATTACAGACCATAAAGTCATGTCACTTTTTGCACACTAAATGAGACCACAACCTCTGACTTTGTTTCGGTGTTTCGTCTCAGGGATGTCAGCTAGGAAATACCAGTGCCATCTAGTGTTAAAATACTAACCAAAAAAAATTACGTGTAAAAGTGTCTTAAAAGATCTGCTTACATAAATAAACATCATTTAATTTCATACCCGACCTCCAAGATACAGGCAAATACCCAGTGTAGGATCATCGTACGGTCTGTTCTTGTACAGACGCCAGCACATCAAGCTACTACAATCTGACAAATTTTCCCAATCAAATTTGAATCTTATACTTTAGCGATCAAGTTGAAAATCTATCAAAGAAATTTGACAGATTGTAGTGGCTAGATGTGCTGGCGTCTGTACAATATAATCACTATCACTACATAGTATAAAACAAAGTCGCTTCCCTGTCTGTCTGTCCCTATAATTATATGCTTATATCTTTAAAACTACGCAACGGATTTTGATGCAATTTTTTAATAGATAGACTGATTCAAGAGGAAGGATTATATGTATAATACATGCATAATATAGTAGAGAAACACTGATAATTTTAGAGGTTTCTAATGTGATGTCGTAAATAAACACATTTTTTTGCGCTTACATTGTAAACGCTGGCTGAACCCGTCGAGATAGATCAAAATAATGTACTACAGTATTGTACACCTTAAAAAGGTCTACAAAAAAGTTCGCGATGGTATATGTCTATCTCTTAGGGATAACCCATAATAACCATTTTTTATCCTATACTTTTTACGAGAAAGAATGGCTCTAAAATTATCAGTGTTTCTCCATTGCACCCGTGCGAAGCCGGGTCGGGTCGCTAGTTATTAATAAATAAATAAATCTTACAAAGTCATTTTATTTCACTATATGACTAAAAAAAACTTGTACGACATTAAAACAAGATTTCATCCATTTTTTACAGTCCCATTTAACTATAATGGAAGCAGTATTATTTCAAAGCCCACTCACATCAGGTTACTATGTGCAAATAAAAAAATAAGTTGTACGTGACACAGTGTGGAAGTTGTACACATAAATCTAATTAAAAATTCTCTGAGTGACGCTGGTAATGTAATTACTATGTTCTTTGCACGGACTAGCTAGTTATGGTGAGATATATATTTTTTTGTGTACGTATATCTTTTATATCTACTTGGATTTTTCCATGGCTTATCTTTTAGCGATTTTCCTAATAGACGCAAAAGATACATCGATGATCGATAAACAAAGGGAAAACTTAGTGAAAATAAGTGGTTTAATTATTTGTAATAAAACAATAACATTTTTTAGATCAAAGTGAATTATTTATTATGAATAGCCAACTTTTATTTACAGTTTGCAACACACGTACAAGTTCATACTAGCAATAAGTTTTTTTTTGTAGTTCATAATTTTATTAATTTATTTTAACACTCTCAGTGCCATGTGGTCCGCCGGCCGCTCACATAGCCCGCTTCTCTAGAAAATCGCGGCGCTGAGAGTGTGAAGCATGTAAGTTTGTAAGTTTTATGCTTGTCTGTTTTGTTCGTTGGTTTTTGTGTGTATTTTGTAGTTTTTCTAAGTACTTTTTACAAGCTGAAATAATTTATAGGGCGACTGATTAACTGAGACGTTGCGTGAGGTAACAGCGCGGTGCGGGAGGGGTGTGGTGACGTGATGCGAGAGCTCAGTGATTCGTCAACTTGTGACGACTATCATCTTTCTCGCAAAGTGCAGCTACCTCAGGCAACGTCTCAGTTATAATGGCCTATAGCAAAATATGTGGCATAACCATATACCACATTATTTTTAGTATATTGCAAACCTGAATATAGTTTGTACAGAATAAGTAACTGTCGTTCTAATATTTTTTACACCATGTTATATTTTGTCCCAAAAATATTTAAAACAGGTTACAAGTTGGACACAGAGCGACACTAAGTACATAATTGCAATCATATGCGCACAGCACAGGTCACGGCTGGTCGGCCGGTGGCGCATAGTAAGTGGTAACTATATTTTTATACGGACAAGCAGGTATTATAACAAACTTAAAACTTTGTGATTTTTCATGATACAGTTTTGAAATTTTGTACATAGATTCTTTACATAACAATATTAGACACGTGTTTCGGATTTCGCATATACTAAAACTAATGTTGTATATTAGAGACATTTAATATGTATACATACACCCACGCCTTCTTCCTATGGAGGTAGGTAGAAACTGCAGAGCGCCACAGTGCACCTTCTGTTTTATACCAAACTAGCTTTTGCCCGCGACTTCGTTCGCGTGGAATAGTGTAGTACTGAATTGATGCCGACTCTTGACCAATAGATGGCGCTGTATGTCCGGAATAAATTTTATTTTTTATTTTATTTTTTGTAATAAAAACTATCCTATGTCCTTTCTCGAGTTCCAAACTATGTCTGTACCAAATTTCACACAAATCGGTTCAGTAGTTTAGGCGTGAAGCAAAGACAGACAGACAGACAGACAGAGTTACTTTCGCATTTATAATATTAGTTTGGATAAAGATATTCTTTTCTACAACGTGTAACAAACGATATGTAAAACGGGTATCATTTAAGCTATCACCAATTTAATTAGTTTTGTGTTTCTTAAATAATAGGGTTTGTCCTCAAAATAGTAGATCTGTCACCAAAATGTAGTCACCAAACAATGCAAAATCAGTTCCACAATAAATCACCTAAAATCCTGAGATATAAGGTCTAGTACCAAATAAATGTTTTTGTATGTATTATAATAGGTGTATAACTAATTTAAAGAGATCACCAATAATATTATGTTACCAAAATGGATTAATGGTCACCAAATAACGTTTCCTAAAATATTATGAAATAAATCCATTTTTTCCTATTATTGTCTGTCATAAAAATATATGGACGCCTTAAAAATACACTTTAGACTAAATATTATACAACGTGTCCCAGAAATCAACGTCAAGCCGAAAACGGGCAATAGGCCAAGTCGTGACAGCTATTAGAAAAATATAAAAAAAAATCTTGGTCATGTACTTTTCGAATTATAAGCATTCAAAAATAAATCTCAAAAAGTGACACCCTGTGATGGTTTTTCAAGTCCTGTGACTACATTATTAACATTTCGGTAGTTTTTTTCTCTGTGATGTAACCATGAATAACCCTTCTGTAAATTACAGTTAAAAGTAAAACGTAACTGCCTCAGTTCTAAATCAAATGTTAGATTTTTGCCCAATATTGAATTCAAAATAATGACATCACCCAACTTTAACCGACTGTACTGAAAAAAAAATCTACTACACTATTTTGGCAAGTAACTTTAAAAGATGGCGCGTTTAGTCAGGATTCCAAAATGGTATAACACATACTAATTGCTACTTCTTAATTGAGAAAAAACATTTTTTTTTTATGAAGCCGTATTTCATAAAAGTTCGATTGAGACGAAGAGTGACGTTATTTTGACTAGTGTGAGCGAGAAAGATTCATTTTAGCTAATGTGAGGTGACGCTACTTTGACAAGTGGGAGCGAGATAGATAGTGACGCTACTTTTATCTAACTAAGAGGGAGACGGATTGACACATCATTTCATATGTGTGAGTGAAACAGATAGAGACGCTACTCTGGCTAAACAGGGATGCGTCGGCAAATTGTGCAATACTGCAGTACGTTATGCTCTTTCGTTGACTGCACATCTTTTTGTATTCGTATTGACTTCGTACTTACAACTGTGGCTTTGTTTATTGGACTTGATTTGCATTGTAATTTGGATTTATCTGCACCGTTTCTGACAACCCCGGACTGGTTTTAATCGCAACCCCGTGTTTGTGTAGTGTTTTATCATGCCATCTCGATACACCGCACAGGAATACGCCAACATGCATCTCATTTATGGAGAATGCTTATGCAACGCCAATGCCGCAGCAAGAGTGTATCGTGAGAGATACCCGAATGCTGAGCGTCATCCCGATCATCGAGTATTTATTAATGTGCATCGGTCATTATCAGAGGGTCGATTTCCTAGCCAAATGGTTAGCGAGGGAAGACCCGTTATGCCCTACGAAGCCGAAGTCTTGCAAGCAGTTGAAGAAGACAGAAGTATCTCAGTACGTGGAATTGAACAGAGCATAGGAGTCCCCAAAAGTACTGCACATCGTATTTTAAAAAAGAACGAGTTTCACCCATACCATGTACGACGAGTACAAAGTCTGCTACCCCGAGACTACCCAGAGAGAGTACGATTTTGTCGAACGATGTTGCAGAGGCACCGAGAGGACCCGCGATTCTTTGAAAAAATTCTATGGTCCGATGAATCAACATTTAAAAAGGACGGTTACATGAACCTCCACAATTTGCACGAATGGCACGTGGAAAATCCAAATTTAATGCGGGAAGATAGATCTCAGTACCAGTTTAAAGTAAATATGTGGACGGGAATTTTGAATGGTAAAGTTATTGGTCCAATCGAGCTGCCGGAGAATTTAAATGCCCAGGGTTATTTGAACTTCTTACAGAACCAATTACCAGAATTATTGGAAGAAGTGCCACTGAACATTTACGGCAGCATGTGGTATCAACAAGATGGCTGCCCAGCGCATTATGCTCTCACTGTACGAGAGTTTCTCAATCGAGAATACCCCGATAGGTGGATTGGGCGGGGTGGTACAATTTCGTGGCCTGCCCGTTCACCCGATTTAAACCCCATAGATTTTTTTACTGGGGTACGATAAAGCATAAAGTGTACTCTAAACCAATTCAAGATTTAGACGAGCTGCGCCAAAGAATTGCAGAAGCCGCTGAATACATCAACTCAAGAAGATACGCCCGTCTTATTACGCGATCATTTTTAAAGAGATGTAGAACTTGCATTGCAGCTGAAGGAAAACAGTTTGAACATTTGTTATAAAACTTCGTAAATCTGATTTAATAAAAATTATAATAAAAGAAATCCAACGACTGAATTTTATTTCAAATGCACCTAAAACCAACAATGTACTTTATTTCCTCAATTAGGAAGTAGCAATTAGTATGTGTTATACCATTTTGGAATCCTGACTAAACGCGCCATCTTTTAAAGTTACTTGCCAAAATAGTGTAGTAGATTTTTTTTTCAGTACAGTCGGTTAAAGTTGGGTGATGTCATTATTTTGAATTCAATATTGGGCAAAAATCTAACATTTAATTTAAAACTGAGGCAGTTACGTTTTAACTTTTAACTGTAATTTACAGAAGGGTTATTCATGGTTAGATCACAGAGAAAAAAACTACCGAAATGTTAATAATGTAGTCACAGGACTTGAAAAATCATCACAGGGTGTCACTTTTTGAGATTTATTTTTGAATGCTTATAATTCGAAAAGTAAATGACCAAGATTTTTTTTTATATTTTTCTAATAGCTGTCACGACTTGGCCTATTGCCCGTATTCGGCTTGACGTTGATTTCTGGGACACGTTGTATATTGTGCTACTTATCTTTAATAATAATAAGGTGTAGTCGACGGAGCCCCGCTTTGCGGGGCCCCTATTTCTGTCTGCAGGGTTTAAAGGAACCTAACACGAAGTGGATGACGGGGGCTCGTTCGCTCGCTCCGCTCGCTCACTTGAGCCCCCGTCATCCCCTTCGAACCTAACCTGTCCGTGTCGGGGTGCCCAAGAGATTTTTATTCCTTTGATCATTTTTTCATTAAAATTATAAATTGATGTATTAAATTGGTAACGAATACTATTAATTTAATATCTGAACGAAATAAAATGTTACTACTGTATTGGTGACAAAATATCAAATAAAAAGGAGTCGCAGTCAGGGATCGATAATCGATTTATTTGGTGACAGATCTACCATTCTGAGCACAGAGCTATTATTTAAGTAACAAAACTGTTATTATAAGAACGAAGTTTATATTCATGTAATGCAATATAATTTTATTGGTTATCGATCTCTTATTTTACACATATATTAACATTAATTTGATAATTCATACCTGGGAACAATTTTTGTTTATCTGAGAACGAAAATATTTCGTGGCGATAGATCTATTTATTAGGTGATACAACTTGATGACAAATATAAATTTTGGTGATAGAAAATATAGTTCCCATGTAAAACTATAACGCATGATGCAT
Organism: Eremobia ochroleuca; assembly: GCA_949629135.1. Lineage (NCBI taxonomy): Eukaryota > Metazoa > Arthropoda > Insecta > Lepidoptera > Noctuidae > Eremobia > Eremobia ochroleuca. The sequence goes on from OX451392.1 coordinate 17,132,350, forward strand.
TGCAATTCTTAACCCGCACCTACCTAATCTATCATTGAAAAATCCTAACTTATCACACTAATATTATAAAGGCGAAAGTTTGTGAGTGATGTGTGTGTGTGTGTGTGTGTGTTTGTATGTGTGTTATTTCTTCACGCTCAACCGGCTGAAACAATTTTGATGAAATTTGGCACACAGATAGTTTATAACCAGGATTAACACATAGAATACTTTTTATCCCGATATACTTACGGAATCGAAACTTATGTGGCTGAAACCGCGGGGCGCAGCTAGTATAATATATTTTTTAATATTATAAATGTGAAAGTAAGTTTGTTTGTTACCTTTTCCCGCCTAAACCACTGAACCGATCATCCTGAAATTTTGCATATACGTTTTTAGGTGTACAAAATCAAAATCAAAATCAAAAGTCATTTATTCAAACTAGGCTGAGAATCAGCACTTTTCGAACGTCAAAATTACAAAAGACAGTCCCCCAAAACGCCCGCCCTTCACCACTTCCTAGTGCTTTCGCTGGGAAGAAGAAGTGGCGCAACAAACTCCCCAGCAGCACAGCTGTCTGTTCAGTTAGAAAATATAATTGACTGAATACAATACAAGGTATGCAAAGCAATTAACATTACAAGACACAGAACGCTAAATTAAATGATTTGCCATATGTCAGCTAGCAACGCCAATATACCAAGAAATACAATAAAAAACTATACGTACTCAAGCAAAAATTAATAAATGGAAATTAAATAAAAGCCTCCAGGTATAAAGGGCGTGACCGCTAACATATTTATGCAATGCTGGATTCAGTTTACATAGCTGTCGCTTGAAGTCATAAATGATAAACTAGGACCATAAGCAAACTAAATAAACAAGTTATTAATAATGATAACAATGATAAAACCATGGTCAGCAAGACGACCAGTCACCACAAGCAGCACCCGTTCACGAGCATAACGCAAAGGTCAGCCATTACCCCCCTCGCCATATTTGAGGGAAGGAGACAACCCGACCCCCGACGCTACCGCAAGCAGTGACATCTAAGGGAGCATGACGAACTTGCTGCCGGTTGTTCAGGTAAGAATAATATGATCAATTGTCGAGGTCACTAGCTAACCACATATTGCAATCAACTCATTAGAAAACATTGCAATGGGTTGATTATGTCAATAATAAAATTAAAATTAAATTAAACTGATTTGACTTATACAGCCCAATAAAAAAACAATTGTATAATGAGCTCATATAACCTATCAGTAATTCTTTGTAAATTAATTCTGGAGAAAGAACATAAACATTGTCTTGAGTTAATCAGGGCGACCAACTATTCTTATCGTTTAAGTAGTCGTTGATAGAATAGTATGCCTTTGAACAAAGGTTAGATTTTACTTGAGCTTTAAATGCATTAAAAGGCAAATCTAGCAAAGAAGAGGGTAGCTTGTTATAAAAGGCTATACCAAGACCAACAAATGAGTTATGAACCTTATGAAGCCGGTGAAAGGGAGCACGTAGTTTGTCCAGAAACGGACATAGGGTACCTTTCATTCCAAAAAAAAAATCCTGTGCCCTAGGAAAACAACAATAATACTATTATGATAATAGATGGCGCCACATGTGTTTCGAATCATGATTAAATTATATTAGAAACTTTAGTTTTTTTTATTAACTGAAGCCTAATACATTTTGTGAGTCTATAGTGTCGATAGACCGGTTTTTCATCCTCCTAACTATAATATATACCTAATAGACAAGGACAAACTAATTAAAATTAATTAAAACTAATTAAAATTGCAGGTAGCAGGGGTGTATTTGGAAAAGTCATGTTTTTCCCATGGCCCGCGATATGTAGCATGTTCGCGTGTGTCCGATGCCCTGAGTTTGTACGTATTAGCGCCAAATATAAGGACATACAACATTCTGTATAGGAGCGTCCTAGAACAATGTTCCGTTCTGAGCCAATGAGTGCAACGGCCAAACAACAAGCAGAATACAAAAAGAATTGATTGTCAAATTATAAATTAACGCGAGCGAAGCCGCGGGCAAAAGCTAGTATGAAATAATTTTACTGGGCTACATAAAAAATATATAGTTTCAGTCAGAATTCCAAATTAATTGTGGAGTTCAAGGTCATACCTATTACTCTTCGTGATAAGTGCCCATCAATATTAATGACTTCTCAGCAGCATATAATAACAGCTGTACTTACTAACTAAAATATTTATTTCATAATTAAGAACAGATGTAGTTACTTACTTACTAAAATATTTATTATATTTTACATTATTTTCGTATCAAAAGTTATCGAGTCCTTTAGTTCTATAGGCATTGACTTGTTGACATTGACTGAAGTCCCACAAATAAACTTTTTTTCAATCTGGCTGGAAAGATTAACAACAAGCATTAGGTACATCAAAAACTACAGGGACAAGTACCGATATAAATCGAAAACTCAAAATCTGAAACCTTCATCCATTACGTTTTTTGAGCAGCTTAAAATTCGTCAAGCTCAACAAACAAAGAGACGTACTGCGGTAACCCTTTACTGCATGATATATTAAATAAGTGACAATTTTTTTTTTTTAAGTTAATGTCTTTATTAAAGCTTCAGAATTAATTATAGTTTTTTTTTTTATGTCCAAGTGGTATGTGATGATAGACAAAATAGTTGTGTTTTATTATTGCTAATGATATGACAAACAAACCCCATTAGGATTTATACGCTAGTTTATTTATTTTTTTAGAGTAAATAAACTGTAAACATGTCAAACCATATATGGTTTCCTATGCGGTAAAGGGTTAAAACCTCCACGAAATTCAGCAGCATACTCGTGCTAGTCGCAAAGCAACAACTTTTTCGAGTCGACCGCAATTATATATGTATGAGGACTACTAGGGATCGATGGATTCTCCCTAACTTCACCATAAATCCTTAGGATCAGGGATCGACGACAAGTTTTAATTTAAAACGACTTACCGCTCGATTGCTGACGGCGGCAGGATTAAAAGTTGTTCACCGGGATGTATCGCCTTCAGCTACCTGAATATCAAGATCAAAGGAATAAAAGCAAATAAAGAAGTCGCTAAGTCAAACTTGGGCCTCAATTCACGAGTTTATTTTTAATTTCCGTCATCAACTGTTGCGTGGGAAGGATTCAATGTTTATTTGTAAAGCTATGGTACAAATAAAACCTTTGACTTTCTATTTTCAGGAAAAATTTTGTTCAGAACAAATATTCGTGGACGTGTAATTACGTCAGAATACAATAAAATGTTGTCTTCAGTAGGTATTCATTTGTTACAAGAAAGTTGAAAGTACGTCCATAAATAGAATATTAAAAAAGTTCGGGGTGTGATATTAAAAATAAATTGAATATTTTATGAAGTCTGTGAAAATATTAAATATCCAGCTATCTAAGCCTTATTAATTTTGAATTTAGGCGCAGTGCTTTGCAGATGCAAAGTATATGTAGCAGGTTTTATCTACGAGTAGGATTATTATTGAACGAATCAAAATGCAATTTTTCCCTACAAAAATAACATGTTGTGTGCAACAATGAAATCAAATTGAATTTGCATTAAGTCTCCTAAAACCTCTCACGTCAAGGTCGTTGACACTAAGCGTTATTCCATTACAACTTAGAAAATAATACGTTAAAGAGATAAAAAACAAAAGAATGGCAAAGGAAACTAGATTAAGACAGAAATAATCAAATACCCTGGCGAGACTGAATACCCTGGCGAGACTGAATTCCATTGCAAATAGTCTCGTACCGAAAGACCACCAAAAGAATTAATTCTGAATCCCTGATTCTAAAGGTTTCTTATCTGTCGTGTTAAAATATTGAACCGTCTCAATAGTTTTGCTGCAAGTTTTAATCCGGGGAGCGACGGTGATCGCCCTCTAAGCCCTTTTAAATTAAACCTGCCTCGGACACGTCACATTGCGGATTTGTTGAGATTTCGTTAAAATCAATTCGAGGTATGCCTGGCTCTCATGTTTTTGCAAGGAATGTTAATGAAGATTTACTGATATCATTGGCAAAGTGATTTAATTATGAATAGGGAATTTTGTTTGTTGTTGTAGTATTTATATGGGGTTTTCAGTTTGGCGGGGTTTCAGAATAGTTAATTTGTTATTGATGTCATTGTTGGAAGACTTGAGTTTGTAAGACCTAATAGTGGCTATTGTATGCTATTCTATGGTTAAATATCACGTGAAATTACACAATCTTTTTACATAAAACAAATAATTTAAAGTTCAAAACAAAACTACCTACATTTAGAAACATGGCATACCACCATAATTATATTACTTCCTGTTCCATAAGCTGCTTCAAGAATGGTTCCCAAAGGAGTCATGCAGCAAAAAATATTAAAATTACGAAACACATGTGCAGAGATATTATACGTATAAATATTAAACAGCAAAATATTTTGAAAGAATGGCGTACGCTCACACGACAGGGCTCCGCTGCGCTTCGTGTCTACACACTTGTTTCTACAAAAATAACTCAGCGCCACAGCTTGCATCCATACCAAAGAACCAACTTAACCCACTGCTATTTTTACTGAAAACATTGTTCGTGCTTTTTTACTCTGTGTAAAACAATATGGGTGTGGTTATCTGTAATGTACGAGGACCAAGCAGTCCTGCCTCCGGTATTACATTTACATAATGTACTTAGCGCGAAGAGCCGCATACAAAGGCTCTCCACAGAAAGTGATGAGATGAGTGCGCGTCAAAGAAAAATGAATTCTTTCACACACGATTTTAAACATACATTTCTTTGTTATAAAAATATTTTACTTGTATTAAATTATTACACAGTATTTTACTTGTGAGAGCGTAAGTAGAGTTTTCATTTGCGGTTCTAAACTTATACTGTTTTCTAAGTGTCTAATAGAATAGAAGCTACATAATATGTATGCGGGGTGACTGTCCACTCTATAAATTAGACTAAAATTTTAGCTAAACTTCTCTTGAAAGTTTGCATTCTTGATTTCTGATGAATATAAAATAGTAGGAAATGGAGTATATAAATTTACCTACCGATTTATTTACAGTTAAGTGCGATAAGTACAAGCTGTATTGAACACGATGTTGTTTGTGCACATAATACTAAGATTTACCTAACTTACCTGGGTAGCGCTCTAACAATTGTTTAATATAGAGGATAGAAAATATCTCTGATATAAAAAATTGTGTTTTTAATAGACTGCTTTTCAGTGTTTAATGCCTTCAATTTAGTTACAATTCTTTCGAACAGAATATACTCCAACATGTCTTCAGAACAGCTGGTAAGAACTACATCTTTGTGAACGTGCATAGTCTAGTACTAATATCAAAGACATTTTCTGCTAGAGCTCTATTAATCCTAGATTTCTTAAATAAGGCGTTAAATCTTCATTTGTCCGCACCGCCGGGCGCTCGCCTTTCGGAATACAGTGCTCCGCCAACCTCCAACTGCGAACCAAATTGAATAACGCTTGAGGAAGCGTTGGTATCATCTTTATGGGTGTCGGCTGCACTTACACCGTAGACGACTGGAAATGCATTACCTACATTATTTTCTCAGCGATTCGAAAAATCATGGGGCCTAAAAACGAGATTTGCACAATCATATATCATTCCTGTCGGGAAATCGAAATGTAAAATAAATTATTGTTTAAAGTTACTTCTTTGCTTAACCCTTCGTATACGCCGTGACTTGGATCCATGCGAGAAATAATGGCTTTTTAATTGTTTCTTTTATTACGGCATTCAACTGGTTAAGTGACGTACCTAGAGCTCCATCTTGTTCTCACGTTATACTCGTAAGAGCCCATACCTAGTGACAATAAATCATCATCATCATCTCAGCCAAAAGACGTCCAATGCTGGACATGGGCCTTCCCCAAGCATCGCCACCTCGACTAGTTCTGTGCTTCCCGCTTCCAGCGGATTCCTGCGGCTTTCACTAGGTCATCGGTCCACCTTGTGGAAGGCCTTCCAACGCTGTGGCAACAGATGCAAATAAGTAACTTGTAAGAATAAATTATAGCCTCTTTGCGATGACAACGTGATATTTCAAAAACTGCCATTTTTAAAGATGCCACGTTATCATAGCAAAGAGGCGTTATATTAAGTTTTGTGTTCGAGTAGGAACGATGAAGGATTATATAAAACTCGTTTTTAATTAGTTATCACGTTAATAAGATAAAATATTCCTAATCATCGTGAAAATGATAAGCGATGAGCCTCGATAAGTCTATTTTGACACAAACATGAAAGATGATGACGCTGCGGTTTTCAGTTATTTGTGTACAAAATGCTGTATCATTTATGCTACAGAATTGAAAATTATTATGTAATCAAACTGTGAAAATAATTTACATAAAGTAAAACGCCTGTCTGTGTTCAGTCAATGTATGCTCTCAAAACGGTGGTGGAAAACATTTCGAGGTAACCAGATTGTCCTAGACCAAAAATTCAAAGACATGTGACATCTACTAACCCGCACTGGGCCCGTGATTACGGCCTACTCTTACTCACAAATCAAATCAAATCATGTATTTGCTTAATACAGGTAGGTATAAATAGATGTTACAAATAAATATAAAGCACACTGTATCATTACCAAATAAGGTGTGCAAATATTTATATTATTGTTAAGTTCATTAAACAATTATTAAAATGACATTACAGAATTATTATAATAAAAAGAAAAAAAAACAAAAAACTATTTAAAAAATAAAATAAATTCAGAATACATTACACAATTGCAAATGTTAAAGGCTAAAAATAAAAATTGTTAGATGAATTATATAATATAAAATACATATTGGTCCAAATTAAAATAAAATTATACAGGTGTCAAGTTCAATTATTATAGCATGTCACCCTATTTTTATTGTCACATTATTCAACGTCAATAAATTACTCGTACTATATGTGTACATCTATATTCTGGTCCTCGAAGTACTCCTTCATACTATAATAACATTTATTCACTAGAAATATTTGCAACTTCGACTTGAATTGATGAACAGCCAACTTTTTGACATCATCAGGCAACTTGTTGTAAACCAATGATGCCATACAAAGAATACTTTTATTGATTAGTGCTGTTTTTCCATACGGTATATCAATTTCTAATCTTTTTTTGTCATGTAATTGTCTATAGTAGCTTTTAACAGCAGTCTTATGATAATTAGGATTCAATTTCACAAAAACGTTAAGTTCATATAAGTATAACGAAGGCACTGTCAGAATTAAAGTAGCGTTGACAGCTGGTTGTGTTGTCTACATTACACATTGCTCTAATGCATTTCTTTTGAGCTATAAATACAGACTCCTTATCGACTGAGTTGTCCCAAAATACAATACTATATCTTAGGACAGGTGCAACAAGTCCGTGATAAGCAGCTAATACGGCTTCTTTACTAACAATTTTTGAGAGCTTGTACAAAGCAAATGAGGACTTATTAATTCTTTTGCAGGTATTCTAAATGTGCTTTCCATGTCAGTTTATTGTCAATATGAATTCCTAGAAACTTTGTATCTGTCACAGGATGTATATTTCGCCTTGGTAACTAACGTTTATATTTTGTCAATTGAATTCTCTGGTGAAAATGTATAATTTTCGTCTTGTCCACATTTATTTTTAGATTGTTTTCAGTTAACCATTGTATTATTGTATTTAATGTTGGTTGATTTCGTGCTCGTAATCATAGGCCTGTGTCCCAGCAGTAGGAACGTTTATAGGCTGATTTATGTATGTGTCGGAAATGCGTTAGTCTGTTATTTGTTTATTGGGACACCAGCGCCACCAGGTGGCGCTCGATGGTGTCTAGCCGACGTTCGTGTTCGTTGAGACGTTCGTGCGAGTCAACGAGAGTGCTACAGCGTGTGGGGCAGTCACTTGACCATTGGACATCGTACGGACAACATGTGCTCAGAAACTGTCTCGCGTTCCGTGTCTAGTTGTGTCGTGTGCAACAGTGTGTGATTCGCTAGTGTAATAATTTGTACGTTAATTTATAATTTAATTTGAACTGCAAACGGTTTTTCTATTGCGTATAACTAACACTACCCATACTACGCCCACAGTAGTTAAAATATGGCTGATGAAAACGAGAGATACGAACCTTCTCCGTCATATGTAATAAAATTAGGAACGATAGCAATACACAGTAAAGTGTATACATTACCTACTATCATTTGACAATACATAAACTCACACATTCTTCCCTATGGAATAAGCAAAAACTCAAGAACGCCACCTGCTACGATCCTTACGTACTTCTATTGCTTCGTTTACGTTCATCTGGTCATATACGCACGCCGGTTGCCAGTACTACACACTTGACCTTTCTGAAAAATATCACCAATAAGGTCATTATTTATGTATGTCCTTCCAGGGCGTTCCCTCTCGGCGTTTCCCTTCACATATGCCTTGTCATTTTATTAGCAAAAATTAACCAATATTCAACTTAGGTTCATCTTATTTCGGTCTTTTTTGTTGCAATTTTAATTATATAGAGTGACTGGTAATTAGTGACCAATACTTAAACACATGATTCTACTCATGAGAACAAACAACTTTTACTATGAGACCAAACCTGAAATCGCGAAAAAAAAAATCAGCTGTTCCCTACATTTTGACGACTCGTACGAAAATAAATGTAGGGAACAGTTGATTTTTTTTTCGCGATTTCGGATTTGGTCCGATAGTAAAAGTTGTTTGTTGTCATGTGTTTAAGTATCGGTCACTAATTACCAGTCACCCTATATATTTTAATGCATTTGACGTTCGCCTCGGTGTAAACGAATCTATTATGCAAGACTGGCACCGGATTGGACTGGCTTAAGTTTCATTGTACAGTTGAGCTTGTTTTAGACTGACGGTAAATCTTCAACGATTTTACGGTTGCTGTGAAGCTAGATCGTACTTGTATCATAATAAAGCAGACGAATTTACATATTACGGTCTTTATTGTTTGAAATGAACGAAACAAACAGTTCATGTATGTGAGGTACGCACTCGACGTCTTTGCTACTAGCCTCTGTAAATCCAATGCTGGCTCGCGTTCAACACTTCATCGCTTGGTTGAGACATATATAACAATGAGTTTCATTCAATCGACATTTTTTTTCTTAGTAAAATGCATTTACGATGCAAATCCAAGCAACCTTAAAGGCTCAGCAACGTAATACGTGATAATGTTTAACAATGTACGCACACAAAGTTCATTTTCTTTTTTTTTTCTTTTATAAATTTAAAAATCCAGATATGAGTTCTAGGACAGTGACTATTGTATAGGTGTTGTATCTATGTTACTACCTAGTTTTAAATACTTTAAATTGTAATCTGTGGAGAACATAGTGGGTAGCATAAAAAATTGTTTTATAATTTATTATTTAAGAAAATATGACTATTAATTTCTTATTGTGCTACTGCTTGTTTTTCCTTAAATAAATAAATGAAATTTCAAATTTCGTCTCCTGGTTTTGTATTGTAGTGGTGGGTTTGTTTATTTTTTGGTGTCGTGTTTTTAAGTGCACGGAATTTCAGTTTTTTCTTTGTTTTTTACCTTTGAAGTTATGAGTATATATAGTATAGTAAGTTATGAGGTAAAAGTAACTTTTTTTTTTTTTGACAATAATTATGGTGGTCAACTGTCGCGAAGGACGTAAAATGTAAAAACTTATCACCTGAGACAACCCGCGATCGACGATCCTGGCGCAAATGCACGACAGGGCCGGTCCCAGATAAAATGGGAAAAGGGCAAGAGAAAGAAGAATAAGAGAATAACTTTTTTTTGATCAGTACAAACTGTCACAGTTTTGGTGCAGTGCTGAGCAAATGTCTCCCAATAGACTTCCATACTTCTTTACAGTCGTTTTTCTTAAGATCCAAATTGAACGTTGACCTGAGAAAAAACGCTTATAATATTTAGGGGAAGTCGACCTTAACACTAATTATTTTAACATAAATTAAGAGAATCGTTTTTTTTTAACCCTGGGGTAGTTAGAATTAGAGCAGATGTGGCCCAGTGGCAACGGCCCCGACTTACGAGTTCGGCTCGGTTCAAACCCAGGCAGGCGCTTTACTTTATACAACGTGTAACGTTAAATACGCAAAACCTGAAAATAGTTTGACCAGAATAACGAGCAGAATTAATTGAACCACTTTTTAATATAGGTCACATTTTTCAAAAAATCTTCATTAAAAACGTTGCCGTGTCTATTTATTAATAGGTCAAGCAAGCCAATGTCAGCGCGGCGCAGCGGCCCGGTGACGACTCCTCCCTCGGTAAAGCGTCGTCGCAGACGCAAGAAACGATCAGAATGGCCAGTAAAACTAAAACAGCACATAAAACCTTTACAATTTTTTTAATGACTCATTTTCTCTCTGAAATAGGGTAATTGAATTAAAAATGAGTTGGGGTGTCTGAGGTTTTGCGCATTTAACGTTACACGTTGTATAGGGTGACTGGTAATTAGTGACCGATACTTAAACACATGATTTTACTCATGACAACAAACATGTTTTATAATGGGACAAAAAGTGAAATGACGAAAAAAAATCAGCTGTTCCCTACATTTTGACGACTCGTACGAACATAAATGTAGGGAACAGCTGATTTTTTTTAGCTACTTCGGATTTGGTCCGATAGTAAAAGTTGTTTGTAATGATGGGTACAATCATGTGTTTAAGTATCGGTCACTAATTACCAGTCACCCTATATAAATCACCACTGCTCTCCAAACGGTGTAGGAAAACATCGTGAGGAAACCGTCAGTGAAATAAAATTAAATGATGAAATGGCCCACTCCTTCTCGAAGAAAGGAGGCCTGTGTCTCAGCAATGGGAACATTATGGGCCGAATATTCTATGCTTTCTTTTCTTCTACATTTATTTTTTAAATTACCACTATATACACTCTAAAACATTATTTAAATATACATACATACATAAAATCACGCCTTAATCCCATGGGGGTAGGCAGAACACATACCTACACCTTATTATTAAAACACTCAATATACATATTATAATACTCATACACGTATAACAGTAGGTAAACCATGATTTCGAATATCCAGTTAATTCTATTTGAGCTCAAAGGCGCCCCAGTCGCTGTGTGTATCGATGCAATTTAAATGTACTAGTAGTCTCGCAGTAATTGCATTGCAAGCTGGCGATATTGACATTATACACAGTGTGAGATGACAATTAACAAGGAATACGTAACAAACTTGATTAAAACAAGACGAATGGCGTGTGTATCAAAAAGGAGACAGGATTGGTACATAAAGTGAAGAAATGAGTATATCCCTAGGGATATAACTATATCACGGCTTCAACTTTCTTATAATAATAAACAATAATAATAATAAAACCATTTATTTTCAGGTAACAAAGACCCATAGACAAATACCTTAAGTAAACATAAAACAATTGTGTTAGTAAATAAAACTTAAAAACTATGTTAGTGTCACTTAGTTGCACTAATTCTTTGTGCGCTCCGGTGGCACTTGTCCGCGAAAGCGGCGGAATACCACATCCTGTGGCCAAAAGCTCTCGTCCATCACTTGATGCAGGTAGCAAGTTGGTATGCGTAACACAAACGCCTTAAAATTTACGTTGCGATGCGACTCCAGCAGCTGCACTCTCGGCGCGTACTTCAGCCTTTGGTGTACGCACTTCACGATGTCTTCCGCGACGGTGGTGTAGTGGAGACGGGAAATATACACCGGGGTATTCGGCTTCGCAGCACTTAGTTTTTCGATGGGACCTTACTTCGGCCACTGCGGCCAATCTCAACGGAGACTAGCCTTTAGCGCGGGAGATATTATAGTTCACAAGTGTGCGCGCTCAAGACACAGGTGCACTCCCTCTTCCCTCACTCTCATAATCTGATGGGACGGCAATCCGACACGACCGGAGAGAAATCAGGTGCAGGACTAACGTTTCAACGTGATTTCCGAGGTACGAGGATATCAAACCGCTCACTTCCAAACTCTGGGCTGTTACTAACCAGCAACCTACACGGCCTTGTTACAACCTTCTTACTGCGACATCAATAAAATTAAATAATTTTATTGCCCGTAAGTATAAATAAAATTGCAATTAAAATCTTCGTTCTAAAATATAATATGCATATTCGCATTGTAATTTGTCATCTTCACTCTCCGTAAGGTATGCAACAGTAAACTCGATATGAATCGATTTCTCGCTCGGAATCCGGTCAAGTGTTAACGTATATTACACGTCCTTGTAATTGCCTCGCGGTAATGAAGTTGTAGCGTCGAAGCCTAGTGATGAGAATCGACTAACTGAATCAACTAACTGCATCGACTAACTGCATCCATTATAGCTGAACGATTTTAGATAAGTTTAAGTTTGTAAGTGTCGCTATGGATAAAAAAAAAAACATTGTATTTCGTACCTGTGGGATAATGTTGTTTATATTGTTTAAAAAAATATAAAATATTGTCATTAAATAGTAAGAATATTTTATATTGTGTCGGTATTGTACAGACGCCAGGACATCAAGCTACACTGTCAAATTTTCCCAATCAACTTTGAACCTTATCCTTTAGCGATAAAGTTGAACATCTATTAAAGAAATTTGACAGATTGTTGTAGCTAGCTGGCGTCTATACCTCAACAACTAAATCTGTCTGATTTTTTAATTATAAGTTTAAATCTAGCCAAAATTATAATTCCCTGTTAGTTTTCATACAAAATAAGTACAATATTTTACTCGTTCACTTAATAACCGTAAATCGTATCCAGAGCTAAATTATGTTTAAAATGCTTTTAACTCCATTCGAAGCTTAAATACCGCCCATAAATCCACAACAAACCGTTACAATCTCATTAAATCGACTAACTATCAATGCACTCGATACCGAAAACTCGATTAATCGACTATTTGGTCAGCACTAAAAATTATAGGCGGAATTAACTTCACCCGAGCAGGTGTTCTTGTCACTTCACTACTTTCATTTAATATAGGTTCTCTTTCAATTTGGTTACTTTGTTTAAGTTTATGATATTCAATATAGACTTCATTAATAATTAATTTTAGTAGTGATTGTTATGAGTTTTGATACTTCATGTGGTGAGGTAATTTGTGGGTAGGTGGCTAATTTTATATGTTCGAGTGGTTTCTCAAATTCAACGTTTCTTGTAATTGTTTAGTCTAACAATATAATACTCAGGAAGGGACAATGTATTCAGTGCATGATTTTAAACGCACCTATGTTGAAATTTTCGGTCGGCTATTAAAAAAAAAATTGCTGTTCCGTACATTTCGACTGCGTAGGTATAGATAGCGCTTTTTTATGAAGCAGTTGGTTTTTTTTTCTGATTACTGACGAAAAATGACTACGCTTACTAGCGTAGTCAGCATATGATTCTAGACCTACTGGTCTAGAATCATATGCTGAATTCATACGTCTACGTCCCTGTAACATATATAATAGTATCCTATAATTTAATAATATTCTTAGCCTGAAAAGACACGAGCGGATGACACATTTTCAATGCGATGCCTCAAAGCATCCCATATCCACATGACGTGTGGATTATTTATGATATTATTATGAAATTGACGAGGAAAGTAAACATACATGCACATAATCAGTTCAGAAGAAGCAAACAAATCTATTAGGTTTTTGTTTGTTGTGATTTTTTTGTAATATTTTTAAGATGATTAACCCTTCATTTCCACGCGGACCCACGAACGTAGATCCACGCGAGACACAATGTTTTATTTAATTGTATCTGTAATAACGGCATTTAACCGGTTAAGCCCTTACATTTAATTTTAACACTGCATTTCTACATTAGATAACCGAAAACTTTGCTGAAATTCAAATCAGTACTCCACATCAACTCCCAAGTCGGATATTCAGTCTGGCTCCCAGCATGATATTCCAAAGGTCTTGGTCATCCCGTATGTGAGATTAACCGTGAATACACTGCGATAACAGCACAAACAGCGGTGATAAATCCGTTCTTAGTTCCGTCCCGCTCCGCTCCGCTTGCTCACGGTACAAGCTGTTAATTTCCGCTAGCTTGTATCGGCTGAGCGTGGCGTCGGCAGTATTATTACGCCTTCCCAGCAGTTTGCGACCTGTTACATAACATTTATTAGGTAGCGGATATGTTGGGGGTTATGAAATATTAATGATCATAAAAGTGTTTAATTTTTGTTTTAATATGATTGACATGTAAAAGTGTTTGTAAAAACTCACTTACAGAAAATAAATCAGGTATCAGTACTGTTATCATAACAGAATACAATATATAACTCACCAATTTCCTATCACGTATTCAATAGATAGACCTAGCAATATCATTTTTTTTTAATTAGCGATCCGGCTCGAATGACAAAATCATTACTACCAAAATATTGACAAATGTATTCCTATATACATATAAGATCTATCTATTCATACACGAAATCTCTTAAAGGGTCATTGTATTCATAATTACGAACAACTTTTACTATGGGACCAAACCTGAAATCACGAAAAAAAATCGTCGGTTTCCTACATTTAGACCAGTTATGGAAACACAAATGTAGGGAACAGCAGATTTTAGCTTATACAACGAGTAACGTTAAATGCGCAAAACCTCAGACACCCCACCCGATTTTTAATTCAATTGACCTATTTCAGAGAGAAAATAAGTCATTAAAAAATTTGTAAAGGTTTTATGTGCTGTTTTAGTTTTACTGGCCATTCTGATCGTTTCTTGCGTCTGCGACGACACTTTATCGAGTCGAGGAGTCGTCACCGGGCCGCTGCGCCGCGATGGCTTGACCTATTAATAAATAGACACGGCAACGTTTTTAATGAAGATTTTTTGAAAAATGTGACGTATATTAAAAAGTGGTTCAATTAATTCTGCTCGTTATTCTGATCAAACTATTTTCAGGTCTTGCGCATTTAACGTTACACGTTGTATAGGCCGGATCTCATTTAAAGGCACGATCTAAATAAAAGAGAAGCTTTTCTGGCTTTTCGAGAAAATGAATTTGTTTACTAACATTTAATTTCATCTGTCTATTGTGCTTCCTTATTCCTTACGCTGTTCATAGACGCTCATGCACTGTGCCGTTGCATCAAGTATTGAAGGTAAGTATCAATACTAAATGCACTGGCCTCACTCAAAGTAACGTGCCACAGTAGCCGACTGAGTTAACGATCTACACTAAATAAATAACTAGTTTGCACTCTTAACCCCAAAAGACGTGCCTAAAATGTCTTAAGTTTTACTAAAAACATCATACTTTATGTTCACAATTATTTTCTTTTGTATGAAATGAGCAATATAGGTATTAGACTTCGTACAGACAGTTGTTTTCCTAACACGACCATTTTTATCACGCACTGGTTTTTCAACTCTTGGTACTGAGTCGGCTCAGTACCGAGAGTTAAAAAAATTTTATATAAAAAAAACAACCGAAACACTAAAAATTGTGAAAAATAATTTTAATTTTGGAAGTCGGTGTCGTTGGTTCCGCATTTTGGTTTTTTGACACCGACTTCCGAAATTAAAATTATTTTTCACAATTTTTAGTGTTTTTTTGGAAGTCGGTTGTTTTTTTTATCTAAAATTTTTTATTTTTCACTTTTTAGTTATATCTACCCCAATCAAATTCATATAAACACTACTTGCTATGTAAATATCAGTGACAGGAAGCTGCATCTTCGTTTATAGGGTACAGACGTGATGTTATGTTGTGCGATTGCGTAAAAAATGCATACAAATGCGATAGCAGCAGTCGCGGTTGTTTTACTGGTATTAATTATTATTATAATAAAAAAAAAATTATAACCTTTGTAGTGAGTACAGGCGTGATATTATGTTGTGTGATGGTGTAAACAATGCTTAGATATGCTATAGCAACAATCGCGGTTAATCTGCTGTTATTTATTGAAGAGTTCCCCCGATTTCTACAAGATCCCATCATCAGATATTGAAATGGTGACAATGGGACCACACGGGAAGCACCCGCTTTCAAATAAAAAAAGAATCATGAAAATCGGTTCACCCAGTCGGTTATTATGAGGTAACAAATATAAAAAAAAAAAAAAAAAAAAAAATACAGTCGAATTGATAACCTCCTCCTTTTTTTGAAGTCGGTTAAAAACCAGTGAATTGAGAATCCAACAGAACTCATCCAAGCGCGTCAAAATGCGCCCTTTTATCCTAACTAATATTATAAATGCAAAAGTGAGTTTTATTTGTTACGCATTCACGCTAAAATGGCTTAACAGATTTTGTGAAATTTGGCACATGGGTAGATCATGACCTGGGTGAAGACACACGATAAATGCTTTTAATCCCGGGTGGAACAATCCCATGGAATATTTTCCAACATCCACTCGGACAAAATCTAGTGTTTCTTAAGTTAAATAACAGTAAAAAGATAAGAACGTACAACATTTAAATGTTTCGTATGCTTAGGAATTTATCCATGTAATTGTGTAGATAGTTTTCAGTTTAGATCTTCAACATTCTCTATCTTCTTAACATAAATCGCTACTCGCTCCTCTTATGCCCTTAACCACGAGCCTTATCTAACGTTCATAGGCCGCACTGGTTGGATATTGAGGAAATGACACAGATGTTTCGGATCACATGTAATTCTAGGTATGTACTTGGATCTTACGGTGCATCCAGTGTTGACGTTAATATTGAAGCTTAGAGAGTCCGAAGTTCGGAAGTCTATTGTATGAAGTTTCTTATTAACGGTTGACCAGTAAGAGGGCTTTAGGTATGTGTTTGTAGAAGTGTGAAAAATTTTGAGGTTTTATTTATTGACTAGGCTAAAATATATAAGAGTAACGAAGCATGAATTTAATTGGAATTGGAAAGAATTTAAAAAAAAAGTGGTTCGGACAGACTGGATGCGAAAGGTGGAAGACAGACTGTTGTGGCGCAGCACGAAAAAGGCCTCTGTCCAGCTGTGGATTGCGATAGGCTGATTTGATTGATTGATTCAGGAATGTTTATGTGAATAATACATTTCATATAACAAAGAATTCTCGATCTTATGTCAAGTCGTGAAAACCGTACAAAGCAGGGGCGGGTCGCTAGTTAGGTAGTATTGATTCAAAATAAAGTTTTTTAGAACTACGTACTTGACAAAATATCATAGTATTTTGACTATTTGGTTTTGTTTGGGTTATTTGAACAGATGTGAATGTACTTAAAAGGCACCTTTTAGTACAGTTTAGGTAACCTTTGAGTACATTCCCCGAAAGGATTCATCCCAGACAGTAGGTAATGACACGTGTGCTGATACACGTGTTATTACTATCTGGGATGAATACCTTATATATAATATCCCTTCTTAAAATTTTAGGTAATATAAAGGCCTAAATAAATATAGGTAATAAAATAGAGTACCTTTTTTTTGGGTGGGAAATTATCAAATAAGTTCTCCCGCTCCGGGCGGAGCGGGAGGGCGTGTCAGACTATTACTGACTAAAACTCACCCGTGTTCCTTCAGTTGCCTGTGCCAAGGGCCACGGTAACTATTTCAAACAACCCGCGACCCTGGCAGGCATTTGTCCTAGCGGACCCTATCAGTTACTGCTGACATCTCTTTGAGGCGCGCGTGGAGCACAACGCGCCGTCGACCCGGGCCTGGTCCATACCGGACGGCGAACTGCCCATTGCTCGCCGTCCGTGTAAGCCCGCGCACACGTTGGCCGGGAATCGGCTCTTGACTCCCGAAATAGAATACCTGGGCTTCTGTTCATAATACAGGTTTTTTTAGGAAACCTTAAGATAACATCACATCTGTAAATTCCCCGGAGGTAGTACACACATATTTCACCAATATGTGATAGAAAACGAACCTTTTGCAATAATTTCCGGGCTGCTTCTAAAAGTCTTCCTGGAAAAACCAAGTAACATTGTTTTACGATCTGCATGTTGATTCTGTAAAAATCTCACCGTGAAAACTTGCGTGGAGTGAGCTGTCAGTGTCATCTCACTGATGCTAGGTATTAACTAAGCAAACATTTACAATCATAATCGAGATTTTAATAATATTTTTTATGCTAATTCTGTTGATCATTTTATATAATTTAAAAACTAGTATTTTAGTTGTCAAAACAGAAACTCAGAATATCAATTCTTTTTTTTTTGTTTTTTTTTCCTAGGACTAGTCTTTTTTTCCTAGATTAAAACCCACAAAATAGTAATTTTTTGACAATTAAAATACTAGCTTCGAAATTATATAAAATGATCAATAGAATTAGCATAAAAAATATTATTTAAATCTCGATTATGATTGTAAAAGTATTCTTGGTCAATCCTTAGTATCAGGTGTGATGACACTGACAGCTCACTCCACACTCACTTGACCTAAGTTTTCACCGTGAGATGGTTACAGAATCGCAATGTTGTACCCAAACTGCGTAAAAACACACGATCAATCACCATTTTATCATTTTGAAATCATTTTGAAGGATATGCTAATCCACTGCTTCATATGTCCGAATTTGTCTGTTCAACAACGTAAATAACGCAATGTCAAAATGAAAGCCATTGCTACTTTTATTGTGTTACGTCATTACTCTGCTGGTGTGATCCAACCCAGAACGGTTAGTAGTTGTACGAGTACTATCACTAAACCAAAGAGGCCGATATTTGATGGGTTAATTCTGAATGAACGATTTCCTTCTTATTAAATTGAACAAACATTGTCCTATCAGTTATCTAGTGGTATTTTGAACTAATAAGTCAGTCGTTTATAGTCAAGTACACACACGTTCGTCGTACAGTCATGTATTTTCAGACTAAATGGTCAGGATTTTTTCGAACAGTGTGATTTATTTATTTATTTAATACTTCAAGCACATAAATGTTCAGAGGCGGACTTAATGCCACTGGCATTTTGTACCAGTCAACCTTTGGTTGATGCAGAGACAAACAGTAGTAGGTGCAATCATGGAAATGGAGGAATAAATATTTGAAATATAAATATAATATACATACATAATTACATAAAAATAAAGCACAAATATATACATACATACATGAATATACGAAAAAGGAATGAGAAAATATTAGGGTTGTGATGATACTGCCAGCTTCTTGCGAATGTGCTCGCGAACCTTAACTTTAAAGGATAATCGTGATTTAGGCCTATGTAATTTTTATATTACACTAGCTTCTGCCCGCGACTTTGTCTGCGTGAAATTTCTCGACACCCGACCCACCTCGTCGCATCACATCACCAGCCGGTCGATTCTATAAAAATCTCACCGTGAAATCATAAGTGAAGTGAGCACTTAATAGTGTTAATCCCTAGCGAATGACAGCTCACTCCAGGCTCACTTCACCCAAGCTTTCACGGTGAGATGGTTACAGAATCGCGCGGCTGCTCGCGCTACGAGTATTACTTCGTTTTCACTCAGCGTTCTGTCTGACTTGTTTTGTTTCATCTCCTAAGGATCCTAGCGTAATGTTAAGTAGCCTTCCTCAAGGATTGGGCTATATGCAGAAATATTTTTTTCAAATTCGACTGGCAGTTCCAGAGATTAGCGCGCACAAACAAACAAACGAACTCTTTAGCTTTATTATTAGTAGAGATATATAAATTTATCACAGTACGTCTAAATTATCTTCAAGAACAACCCTGCCTTGTGTGTAATCAGAATTACCTAAACCCACACGTTTAAATCTGACAGTATCGCCACAGTACGTCAGACGTCAGAACTTATGTTTCTACCCTTGTTTGGTAATCACAAAATATGACGCTTTATTACAGCCTCACAAATAACAAGATCATTTTGTGAATTTAATTGTGAAAGGAATTTATGTTGGATGAATGTTGAAGTAAATGAAGCTTGTAGACTTAGGTTTTTTTTATTTGTGCTTTAGGAAGAAATATCTTGGATACGACAGATACGATGTGGCCTATGCAAAGTATAGTAGGTAGGTACAGACGCCAGCACATCAAGCTACCCGAAACTGTCAGATTTTCCCAATCAACTTTGAACCTTATGCTTTAGCGATAAAGTTGAAAATGTATTAAAGAAATCTGACAGAATGTAGTAGCTTGATGTGCTGGCATATGCTGTACTATGATGAAATAGGGGGTACAATTAATGAGTTAATATATTACTGACTCAAGCTCATTTGGATTTTTCATAGCATATTATGGCATAATCAGCCTATAATATTCCCACTGCTGGGACACAGACCTCCTCTTTATTTGTTTTTATTTATTTATATTATTATTTATGTACACACAGTAAAATACCTAGGGATATGATATAATTATAATTTGAGTACAAAGGTACTGGTTTCTTAAGAACTTTCTTCCAGCAGACAATTTGTGATAGGAAGTGGGCCATAATCCACCACGCCGGCCCACTGCGGATATAGAAAACATAAAACAAAAAAAAAACCTTTTCTTTCATATTTCTGGACTGGATTTTAGGTAATCAAAAGATTACTTTATTAATTTATTATTTTTTTATGATTCCAAATATCGCACTGATGTGATTTTTTTTTCGTAATTTGGTTAAAAATCGAAAAACATTACTCTCAGGAAAGAATGTTAGAACCTGTTAGAATCGAATCGATGCAGGGGAGAAAGGGTTAGATATTTCAAATAGAAGAATATTACAAAGAAAAGGGTTAAAAAGTCAAACTCGTCCAGGCATTTTAATACTTTTCACTGGCCTTATTTATTTAACTTTCTTTACGATTTCTTCTACAAAACTAATGTCCACTCCTTCCATCCATAAAACCAATAAGAAGGATTCATAGTCTCAATCAAAAACGTCTAATCTGAAACTTATAGAGGAATCAAACAAAAGAACAAGAAAAACCATCGAGCAGCGATAAAAAAGAACACAAATTGTCAATCTAGAGCAATCACGATTCATCTTGAATATCTCGATTCGATATCGAATAAGACTCGATTCATCCGCCGTTTAAATCAATCGATACTCGATTCCAGCCATTAATATCGTTTCCTACCATTTTTCCGCCTGTTTCAATATTTACTTAGTTCCATTAGCGTCCCCGTTTTAGATTTGGCGTTCTCTTGTGCATGGTGTTAGTTTTCCTACAAGATTTTTGTTTATTTTACGATTTTATCATGAGTTCAGGGTCGTATGGGTATTTTTCATAAACTCGCATATTTTTATCTATATTGTAATATTTTTGTTCAGATCTCTCATGACAGCGTTTCTCTCAAAAATAGCATGCCTATTGTTGATCATTCATACGTATTATTTTTTTACCACTAACTATAATGTTTATAGTTAAAGTTTCCAGTACCTATCAAAATTATTATAGTCATCAAAATTGATACCTAGATACAGTGACATCCAAACGCTTTTTACACTTGCATAGCATAAAAAACCGTGTAAGTTCTTTTGTTTATTTTGTCTTTTTTAATATGTAAAATACAATATATACGTACACACATAAACTGACGCCTTCTTCGCATGGGGGTAGGCAAAATCTACGGATGATGAATCTACAGATGACGTCAACTGCTACGATACTTATATACGCCTTTTGCCTTGTTTATGTTCATACATCTGGTCATACACGCACACCGGTCGCGAGTACCACGCACTTGACCTTTCTGAAGAACATCACCACTATAATATGTCCTCCTAGGGCGTCTCCTCCCACCATTTCCACTCATACGTAAGCTTTGCTTAGTTTGGGACTAGATGGCGTTGTGTGAAAGTTGTGGAAATATTATTATTATTATATATGCCTTGTAGTAGCTTTTGTTAGTCACTTTTATTCACACTCGCAACCTTATGTAATTTATTACTGTGAAAATATCTAGAAATAATTAATTTTTTTTTCACAGAAATCGTAAAGTAACTACACAAATAACGTCGTAATTAAAAGCACACGGCTTCATGCTGATATTTAGCAGGGAAATATGAGAGGACAGAATTGAATTCCGAGAAGAAAATAATTAAACGTATTGTGAACCTCGAGTAATTTGCTCTAATGATTTTTTGGGTCAATGAACTGTATGGTTTTTAGCACTGCATAATGATAATGGCGTATACTGCCCTGTTGGTCCCGTGGTTGTAACCGCGACTGCTGAGCGTCGTTCCTGGGTTCGATTCCCAGGTCGCGCAAAGTGTTATTGGGTTTTCCATTAGGAATTTCTTAGTAACAGCTGGGGTTTGGAAATTGGCGGTGTGATACCGCCGTGGCACGGAAAGCACGTTAAGCTTTGGTCCTGCCCCTGATCTCTCCCGTCGTGACGGATTGTCGCCCCATCAGACTCTGAGAGTGAGGGATGAGAGAGTGCACCCGTGTCCGCGCACACACTTGTGCACTATAATATCTCCCGCGCCAAAGGCGTCTCCGGTGAGATTCGCTTCCGTGGCCGAAACACGGTCTGGAAGGCTATTTAGTATGTTATGCTATTTCTCTTTTTTTGGTATCATCGTGAGAACTGGGAAAAGTAGATAAAGACTGGCCAAGGAGTGGATTGACCAAGGAGTGGAACAACGCTGAATGATCTTTGTTTGAACGTCGAGCGCTATGGGCTAAATAAAGAATAAATTGATAAAATAATTACTTTAACCAGTGAATATTTGAGGGATTATCAAAATAAATGGTTCACCACAGACTGTCTACAGTATTGTCTCTTCTTCCCTTTTTTAATCCATCTAAAGGTTCTTTTTAAAATATTGCTCTAAGCGGCTAGACAACCCATTGTGTAACCCTTTGTAAAATTTGTACATTTATACGTGTAATTTATATGGTGTACACAATAAAGAGTATTCTATTCGATTCTATTTGATCTTTAGGTTATATCATCAGAATACCTTCTCTATTATATAATGGACCTAAGAGTATGTAATAAAAAACTTTGAGACAAAACGAACACAACAAAATCATAACGCTAGCCAAATCAAATATTTCTATCGTTCCACTAAATCCGCTTCCAAAGTCGACGTCCGTCTTCTATTCAACTTTTATTTCCTACCTGACTCTTTCTGCGGGGACAAGACTATTGGGGGACTGTGCAAGTTGTAAGCTTTAGTAGCTGTCGACGGTTGAGTCATTTTACTTTTACGAGGACGTAAACATCAAATATGGCAGCGACGAACGTCGGCGACTGACGATCGAACGTTCGAAATTCAATTGTGAGGTGAAAAACAAATGCATAAAGGGTTTGTTGAAAGCACTTGGCATTTTGTTGCAGACAAATTGTTTTTGTAAACTAGGTCTTAAAGATTATGGAAACTTAGGGGTTTATTCATAAACGTTGCTTGAAGTTAAGCAATAATTAGCCACTGTTTAACCAGAATTTCTTGACGTTTAAACGTCTCTTAACTTTAAGCAACGTTTATGAATAAACCCCTTATGGTGTTAGTCATAACTTTTGTTTTTCCACTAAAGTATTAATTTTGAAATCATTGTAAATTGTACTTAGTCTAAGCCTTCTCATGCTGATGGAACTGAACTGAACTGAACTGGAGAAACCTCGACCCCTGTCATACAGAGAGTTCTAGTTCAGGGTTCGAGACCAAATTGATGTAACGCTTACTGAAGTTTTGGAAATATATTAATGTATATATTATAAATGATTGATTGTCGTCTAAGAATATATAGGTGTGCCTAGGCAACTCGATTCTTAATCGTGTCGTTATCTTAGAATTACCCAAATACATATTTTAGTCCCCTTGAGTGTCAGTCGAGATTTTAAAGACCGGATGACCGTCACCGATGTAATATTATGACAGATGGAATAGTATGACAGCTGTCACTGCTTTCATGAATGTTTCGTTGAAGGCTGTTACGATTTGAGGTAGTGATTTTTTATATTAATTTATTTCTTAATCTATCGAAGATTGGGGGATTTCAAATACTGCTAAACAATTTATTGGAAAGAATTCCGCTTGTAATCTGTACGTCACGGTACAAGTATTGGCCAAAAAAATACACCTTTTTATTACTAACACTTTTCTATTAAAATATCGTCTGCCATTAGGTGTTAGATCCGCCATTAAGAGAATTACACAGTCTTTTATTTTCTGCATAAAAAACCAATTTATCACCCTATAACTTGCGCCAATCTCTACAAAACATTGCGATCAAGAAGTTTAAAATCCCTTTGTGGAAACATCAATCTTGCTTTACATCCAGTTTACATCCATTTTGTATTTATTTTATTCGGTACGACGAACAATTTGTTAGGCCGGATGCAATTTAATTGGAACCTTAAAGACTAGTTGCACAGAACCATTACATAATTGCTTGAAAACAAAGGACAAACTGTTTCAAATGCCAATTAATCAATTAAAATAAATAAATGATGAATAAATGATGTAACACTTTTACACGTCAATTATATTTTAAAAACTAAATGAGGTCGGCGTTACCTATCTGCTGCCGTCATAATTAAGAATGACTGTGACCTCTGAGTTTGTTTCGGCAGATTCTGCCGAAACAAACTCAGAGGGAGAGAGGAACTCTTATAAAGTCCAGACATAATCTTGGTCAGATTATATCATGCATATTGATATCTGAAAAGGTATTTTGAGGAAAGAACCACACAGATTAAGTGGGACAGTCCGGTCAGTACACGCATTTGTCGGTAAAGTTATCAGTTGTCAGATAGCATATGTGATATCTATCATATTGAATAGACTGAAGAACTGAGTCTCAACTCTGAATTTAGTTCAACCGTGCGAGTTGTTTAGGGATTGCATTTTTTATAAAATGTTTCCATAAATGTTTTGACTCGTGGCTCAATAATAACAGCCCCACGGGTATTGACCCGTGCGGCAGTTATTATATTATTGAGCGCCAATTTTCTGACCGCGGAAAGTGTACGTTCGATCGCGAAGGTTAAGTTACACTTTACGCGGTCGGTTCGTGGATAAAAAAATAAAATAATTCTAAATATTTATTTCTGCATGCATTCATTAAATAATTACATTAGAGTAACGCTCAATCTTTATGAGGTAAGATTATGTTTGCTATCGGCGACCATCCATAACATACTGAGAGTTCGAGACCCCTCCGTGCCTCATAAAGCAATGTAAGGACGCGTTTACGAATTGACGAGCTTCAATTTTAGTTATTGAGTCTTACTACTACACGTGCACGGCTCACACACACACACACACACCAACATGCGCGAAGGGGCGAAATTATGAGTAAACTGACACGACTTTATACTTGAGCCGAATTTTATTTAATTTTTGCCATATATTTTTTTTTAAGCTTACGCTGATCAAAAAGTTTGTAGACCATGTGAAATGTTCATAAAAGTAGATGCTATTTACTTAATTTCACTGGACAGTGATAGATCAAGTACTTGCCAAAGTACAAATGCCAGCACATCAAGCTACTAAAATTTGTCAAATGTCTTTAATAGATTTTCAATTTATGCTTTATAACTAAAGCATAAGGTTCAATGTTAATTCGGAAAATTTGTCAGTTTTTACAATTTGGGGACGAGCTCATTGCAAACAAACACATAATTTAAAACGAGCTTGACGGAGCGAATTGCCGTTGTTCCCGATCTGTGACAGTCGTCACGGTTGGTCAGAAGCCCAAGAGTCTTAAAACCAGGCCTTACCAAAGGGATATCGTCTTACCCAGTTACTGAGTTGTAGAGATCACATAGGCAGTCACTCCATGTGAAATACTGTTATTTAGCGCATTCGGTTCGACTGGAAGCAGGCCCCAATATAGACAGGAAAAGACTACGTACTCATAGATTGATTGATAAATGCTTTGTTTTTGATGTTGTGGTGTAAATTATACTAAGTCCAACTTAAAAATTGCTTCCAATAATTTAATTGCGCAGGCAATTAATTAGACCAGATATCTCCGTATAATACACTATACATGGGTTGGCAAAGCTGGGATGAAATGCAAATAGTGTTGATGTTTGCCGTTTATTTTGCTTTAATTGGTCGGCAAAGGTCAGAATGATATTCGTATAATGTTTGTTTGTTTTGAAGCTAAGGTATATTGCTTAATTGAAGGCGCTATACAAGCAGGGTCAATCTCTCAGATTGGTCGCTTTGCTTATTTTCTAATAAGCAAATCGACCAATCTGAGACTACTAGCTTCTGTCCGCAACTTGTTCGCGTGGAAGTCTTAAGATACAGAACTAAAATAACAGCCTTATTTTTATGATACACCCTCAGCCCCTGCCCCACCGATCGCGTTGCATTGCTCGCTTGTTTCGCTTAGAATTCTTTCTAACTTTTATTCTTTTAGCTCGGCACCGTAGGGTCGATGTGTGGTGTTAGATTTTGATTGAGCTATCATCATCTGCCTAGCCTTTTCCCAACTATGTTGGGGTCGGCTTCCATTTTAACCGGATGCAGCTGAATACCAGTGTTTTACATGGAGCGACTGCCTATCTGACCTCCACAACCTAGTTACTGGGTAATACGATACCCCTTGGTAAGACTGGTTGTCAGACTTTCGGGCTACTGATGACCCGTAACGACTGTCAAAGATCCACGAATGACAGCCGAGAACAACGGCTTAACGTGCTTTCCGAGGCACGGAGGGCGTCTTGGTATGTGAAGGTGGTCACCCATCCACGGACCAACCGCGGCAAGCGTAGCTTAACCTGATCGATCGACCCGTGCGGCTGTTATTACTTAGCCACGAGCCCCTCAACTGAGCTATCAAATGCAAAAATATTTTTTCTAAGTTAACTGGTCGTTCCATAGATTAACGTATTCAAACAAACAAACTCTTCACTTTTATTATAATATATGTATAGTATAGGTAAATAAACTATTTCCAAGAATCATGGTGCTCCATTCATGCGAGGTCGCAAGATAGATAAATTGCCATTATTTAAATACATACATACATACATAAACTCATGCCTTCTTCGGGGTTAGGCAGAAACTACAGAACGGTACCAGCCGGTCGATTCTGGAAATATCTCACCGTGATAACTAAGGTGAAGTGAGCTTAGAGTGAGCTGTGAGTCATACTGATGCTAGGGATTGACACTATTGACGACTCACTCCACGCTCACTTCACCCAAGTTTTCAGGGTGAGATGGTTACAGAATCGCACGGCAGCTACGATCCTTACAAACTCTTTTTTACTTCGTTCACGATACAAGCAGGCCGGTTACAAGTACTACGCACCTGACCTTTTCGAAGAACATCATAATAAGGTCACTGTGTGTCCTTCTTGGGTGTCTCCACCCTGTTTTAGCACTGTTTCCACCGTGTTAACGGTATTTCCTTAAAGCATTTCATGAAAATCATTAATAAAATAAAACAACACACATTAAGCAACATAAAAAGGTTAAAATGTCTAGAATTAACGGAAAATAATTTGCAACCACACAATTTTGTGGCAAAGCTGCTAAATGTGGTGAGTTAATTTTTGTCAAACATGCGACGGGTTGAATTACTCGTAGATTACTTTTCACATTTTATGATAAGGGATGAGTTGAGTTTCAGGAAATAATTAAATATTAAGTCATTTAATCAACAACTAAAAACATAGCAAACAAAGGCCTGATTGGGTATGTGGAGGGATCTACATCGCCACATGAAACTACGCATCGCACTGACGTCACGAGAAATCCTCATCACGCAACTAGCATATACAACGTGTACCTAACGTTAAATGCGCAAAACCTGAAAATAGTTTGATCAGAATAACGAGCAGAATTAATTGAACCACTTTATAATGTAGGTCACATTTTTCAAAAAATCTTCATTAAAAACGTTGCCGTGTCTATTTATTAATAGGTCAAGCAAGCCAATGTCAGCGTGGCGCAGCGGCCCGGTGACGACTCCTCCCTCGATAAAGCGTCGTCGCAGACGAAAGAAACGATCAGAATGGCCAGTAAAATTAAACAGCACATAAAACCTTTACAACTTTTTTAATGAATTATTTTCTCTCTGAAATAGGTCAATTGAATTAAAAATCAGTTGGGGTGTCTGAGGTTTTGCGCATTTAACGTTACACGTTGTATACAACGTCTCGACATCAATCGACAGGCCACCAGACATGACACCCTTCTGGTCGGTCCTTTTCTATGGAGGATGAGTGAACGTTACACCTTGTTCCTCATACCTACATACACAGGTATCTAATTAAAGTCATTATTGGTATAAAAGACTCTGTGGAAGCATTCAGTTTTAAGATTATAAAAAACAATAAAGATTAAAAATAGTTCAGAGGTAACAAACATAAAAAAAGAATATTCAACCGAATTGAGAACCCTACTTTTTTTGAAGTCTGTTGAATACAGAATAATGCTAATCACACTAATATTATAAAGACGAATGTTTGTGTGTGTGTGTGTGTGTGTGTGTGTGTGTTTGTGTGTTTGTGTGTGTGTGTGTGTGTGTGTGTGTGTGTGCGTGTGTGTGTTTGTATGTTTGTTACTTCAGCACGCTCAAACGGCTGGACCAATTTTGATGAAATTTGGCACACAGATATTTTATAACCTGGATTAACACATACAATGCTTTTTATCCCTATAATTTTACGGGATCGAAACTTATGCGGGTGAAACCGCGGGGCGCAGCTAGTTAACAATATACATGACTAATGAGTAACTATGATTCAAATAACTATTAATATAATATAACTATTAATAATTTAATCAACTTAGGGCCAATATTTGAACCATTAGATAACTTTCAACTTTTACCTGAAGAATAAATAATGATTTTCCATACAAAAACTGTCAACATGACAAACTTATTCGTCGTTATAGAAGTTAACTGGCGATTGAAAAACCGGCACGGAATTAATGAAATCAATAGACTTAAACCACAGTCAGGAAAATAATCACAGACACACTTGTAGTATTCACAGCAACAATTTACCTACCCATTTAACCCTACAGTGCATGATTTTTCTTATCGGCTTAAAAAAATACATTAGCCTGCAAATATGATGCCATTTCTCGAAAAAATATTTAGAAAAATCATAACTCAATAGAAACGTATGTTTTTGTGCATGGCACATCATGCATTATAATGTTAATTTGTGTTACGTAGTGTCAATGAAATTACAAGATTACACGTAAAATAACAAATATGAACATGAATTTACCTATACTAATTATTTCGAACCTGAAAATTCTATCATTTTAATTTTATCATTTTTTTGCGATTATTATACGCCGCTCGTTTATCGTATTCAAAGTACCCACCGATTTGAAGAAAACATAAATATATGTTTATCTACAGATCTATCCAAAATATATGGTACTAAATTCGAAACACAAATACATAATAGTTAATCTTGTCAACACTAGATCACGCTACTTGGATAGATTGTTAAAATATAAGACATTTTTCGGTATGTGCCATATGTGGGACACTATGCGCTGTAGGGTTAAGGCAATGTTCTCTAGTTACGAGTATTTAAAAATGTTTAATCAAAATTTAAAGGACACCTCAATTTGTGCTATAAACCCCAATACTCATGAATGTGCCACATATTTCGGCAAATACTCCATATTTTTATTCAATGCCGACAAAACGCTGACGAAACTTAATATGATAGAACATCATAACTTTATTTCATACCAACACGCGACAAATCAAATAACTTGTTACATGAGTGAAAATATAAGCCAACCATGTAGCCTTGTAGTAACCTAGGCATATATCGGTAGCTAAAGGTAGGACTACATTATTCAAGAGTCTTGTTCGTAATTGAACGTCAAAGCGTGTATTCATGCCTTTATGGGAACGTCAGGCTTTGAATCACGTTCTTTGGTTTATTTCCTGAAAGATGACCGGAGTTGGGAGTAATTATTATTAGAATATGCAAGTACAACAAGACAGTGATAGAGTAGATTATAACACCTGGATCTAAAACAATGTGATACGTCTGTATTCAGTGACCTACTATGTTGGGTGGGGTGCACTGTAACAAATTTTGCTTATCTATTCGCTCGATCTTGACTAACGACTTGAGTGGGAAGGAGAGAGTAATAATTTTATCATTTCAACTACAACTCAAGTTATCGTCGATTGTATCATCGCCTACCATAAGGTGAATAGGTGGAAAAAGCTCGTCTATCTAATAATAATATGAAGAAATGGATGACAATGAACAAACTAGAGATACATACGAACGAAGCAATTCTAATATAAAGCTTGTAAAAAAAAAAGAAAGAAAGAAAAATTGGTTTATTTTTCACAGACTCCTGCATATACTGGAAGTATGGATCAAATCGAATAGGGGCGTGGGCAAGGTAATTTCCAAAAATTACTATCAACTTTTGTTTTTTTCAATCGCTTCGCATAGTGCCTAATTTTTTAACGACGTTATTGAAGAGTAGACCTTTCCTTTGGTAATACTTTTACGCAGCTAGAAAACACGTGTTCAATAAGAAAAAAACATTTACTGCAAATGCTACGTGCTGGCAAAAGTTTTATTCAATTTTCAAACAAAAATTTTATTCAATTGCACCGACTTTCTCAGGGTTAAAACGTTTGGAAATGACCTTGTCCACGCCTCTATTCAATTTGATCCATACTTCCAGGGACAACTTTTATAAAGTTAAGTTAGTTAATTTGAATAAAAAAATCAGATCTATAATCACGAGTAAATCCGATCACACAACAAAAATAGTCGTTAGCAGCACGTCGTGACTATGACAAAAAAACTTCCACTCAGGATGATGAAAGCATCATGCTGAGTGGAAATTATAGCAAAGGCTATAATTTTCACTCATATCTAGTCATGAGTGTAAAAAATAGCGTGAGTGGCTTGTGGCTAAGTAATAACAGCCGCACGGGTAGATCGATCAGGTTAAGCCACGCTTGCGCAGTTGATGGGTGACCATCTTTACATACCATACCCTTCCGTGCCTCGGAAAGCACGTGAAGTCGTTGGTCGCTGCTGTCATTCGTGGCTCTTTGACAGTCGTTACGGGTCGTCAGAAGTCCGAAGGTCTGAAAACCAGTCTTACCAGTATTACCCAGTAACTGGGTTGTGGAGGTCAGATAGGCAGTCGCTCCATGTAAAATTCTGGTATTTAGCTGTATCCGGTTAGGCTGGAAGCCGACCCCAATATATGTAGGCTGGAAAACGCGAGGCGGATGATGAGTAGATATAAAATACAGGAAAATTTTTTAGTCACCGTCCAAATTTTGATATATTACTCTTTGGCGAAAATCATTGAATACTTGTTTTTTTCTTTTAGTATCACTCAATACAAAAATATTGAGATATCATACCACAAAGTAATCTATAAAAAGTTTATGTTTCTGGACACTGCCGCGCCGTGCGTACGCGCTTGATGAAGTTGCGCGGGCCGCCCCGCCCCGCGCGCCGCCGCAATTCATTGATAACACAATAATAATCAAAGTTGCAAATTTTCCCTTCATACTTTCACGGGCTTAGGACCGTCAATAAGCAAAAGCTTTGTACTATGTTCATTAAGATTAGAATGTAATCCTTAATTAATCAATTACAAATAAAGTAAAAATAAACTAGATAAATAAGAACTTTAGACCTTATTAAAGCCGTGCCAAAACGTTTTGCTATTAGGCGTATTTAAAAAATTTGAATCAACTTATGTACAAATAATTAAAAATTTAATCAAAATCATCTTAGAACAATCACATTAACAGTACTTTAATAAATGTTCAAAATGCAGACCGTTTCTCTCTAAACAGAGTCTTGCACGTTTATGCACATTGTTTTTAATTTTGTTGAGCACTACAGTGTCACTTTTCACTTGGTCGAATGCACGTACAATTTGCTCTTTTAATTGGTCTAGGCTTTGGGCTTCCTCCACATACACTCGTCGTTTTATTTCGCCCCACAAAAAAAAAGTCACATGGAGTAAGATCTGGTGACCGGGGTGGCCAGGCGACGGGCCCCCCGCGACCGATCCAACGATCACCGTGTTCTATGTTTAAATAATCACGAACGGCGGCGGAGTAATGAGGCGGTGCACCGTCTTGCTGATAATAAAAATCTCGAAGGGAGATTACCGGCACGTCATCCATGAAATCAGCAATTACTGTGCGTAACATATCTAGGTACGTGCCCCCGGTCAGCCGTCCCTCAATGAAATATGGCCCCAGTATTCTGTTGCCGATAATTCCAGCCCACACATTTGCGCTAAACCGCACTTGGTGATATGTTTCTCGTATCATGTGTGGGTTTCGAAATGACCACCAATGTTCATTATGCTGATTATACAGCCCCACTCGAGTAAACAAGGCCTCGTCAGTCCACAATATGTTAGCATCGGGGTGTGCGATCAGCCACTCGCAGAAGGCTCGACGGGGAACGGCGTCTGCGTCGTTCAAGGCCTGTGCCTTTTGAAAATGGTACGGGTGCAACCCGGCAGTATGGAGAAGTTTCCACACGGCATATTGGCTTACGCTGAAGCGCTGCGCTGCATCTCGCGTACTCGATCTAGGGCTCCGTTCAAAGAAATCGAAGATATCTTCTTCGATCTCTACTGCGAGTCTCGGCCTGCCACGTCCTTGAGCGTGTGTAGGAGCTATAAATTGGCCATGGTCTAATAGCCTCTGATTTGCGGCCAAAATCGTTTGGCGATTAGGTACTGAAGGATTTATTATCCCTTGATTGCGAAGGCGAGGAACACTTTCTGCTTCGTACAGTCTCTGGGCACCGTTCAAACTTTCACCACTAAGTATGTAAGATCGCACCATTTCGTAATACTCGCGGTAGGAATACATCGTAAACAAATTCACGATAGCGCGGGGCGCCGCCGGCGGCATGCGCGGGAACACGGAAGGAAGCGCTTGCGTCGCGAAAGGGGGCGCGGGGCCGACTAACGATGATGTGACGCGCACAGGTGTAGCGGGGCGGGGGTAAGCGGGGTGTGCGCCGCTGCCCTTCTCATTGATGTTTGCGCGGCAAGTGTAGTATTATTATCGTTTAACTTGTGACCACGCAGAGCGGATAATTCTTTCGAGAAAATGATTTAATATCAAAATTTTACGTATCGATTTTTTTTCAAAAATGGAGTTAGTAAATGATACCTAATGCATAGAAAAAATTTGGACGGTGACTAAAAAATCTTCCTGTATACTGGAAAGTGACAATGATACTTTTAAGCTTCCTAATCTTTTCTTGAGATATCTTTACACCACTCAATATTAGAATTCTTGCAAGAAACCTTATTACACAAAGAAGCTCAAACTTAATAATTATATCGATCTAAATTCAAGGGCACACTGAAATTACATACAGATTAGAGCTATGAAATTATACCTTATACGTTACTGTTGTGAACCAGCCACAGTAATTTGTTTCACCTTGACTTTGTTTCGTGGCGTGTGATCTTCTGATAGCAAAGGGTAAGAATACCTTTTTAGTAAGGCGTGCTATAGACTTGATCGGGTCGGCATGATCCTGCATAATGCAAGCAAGTACTGGTGCTGCTGGTATTGCTGTTATATATTTTTTTTATTTAATAAAACCAAATTTAGAATCTCTAAACAAGAAAACCTACGATTATATAGGTAATAATTTGTGCTAAGCAACAAATCAGCACACCGCGTCACGTGCACTATAAATGAATTAATTATTATTTTGAAAATAACTTTTCACCTATAGTGTGCTGATTCTCTGTTCAGTCCGTAAATCTGGATCGTTATCGAGACTTCAAACCAGATTGCAAGAGCGACATTGTCTTGCCATGAGATCAAATTTCGAAAAAATAGCTTGTAATCCGAGATTTAGAGCTATTTTTTGATCGAAATTGCATTCCCTAGTTGTCACTGTTTGGGAAAAAAGACAGTCATCCAGTTCCCTGTTATCTTTTTTGCTTCTTCTGAAAGTAAAGGACTTTTTGTGATGTTGTTTTTATTTGTTTCTCCAACACAGGCTAAACAATTACATGCAAGTTGCAAGAACATGAACAAATATTAGTGTGTGCTTCAAATTTTAGCCAAATCTTTGTATTTTTTCACGTTTGCTTATTGTCTTATAAGGTTATGTATTCTTTTTCTAATTATAAATTTGTATTTTTTCTACCCTTACTGTTTTGCGTATCATTTGGTTTTCCTTCGTACGATTTCCGTGTAATTTGTTTCGTTTGGATTTTTTTTTTCGCCTCGTCTAACTTTTGTACCTACCTGGTAGGTACAAAAGTTAGAAAACCAAATGAAACGCAAAACAGTAAGGGTAGAAAAAAATACAAATTTATAATTAGAAAAAGAATACGTAACCTTATAAGACAAAAAACAAACGTGAAAAAATACAAAGGTTTGGACACCCTAGTAGAAATGTAGCTTAGTTTTATCAAATTAATACTAATTTTTATTTAGAAAAACAATGCAATTCATTCCGTAACTTTGATGATTTTACAAATAGTCCAAGTCGAAGATTGTAAAATCAGCCTGCAAAGCATACCTCTTCAAACCAATCTGTTCAGAATCTCAAGAAACGGAAGAACATATAGGACAAACCTATTTAAATATGATTTTAGTATCCTACTGAATATCCACTATATCATAAAGGAATGACAATGCACGGAAGGGAATACCCCACAGGCACACAGCTAGCGATGACTGCTGATCGAATGGTTGTACACTCAAATCCGATTCCGTTTGACTATTGCGTCCAATTCCCAGGAGCTGAGCTGAGCTTGTGGGGGCTAAGACTCCGTCGGACGATCGATTTTTGTCGGACGGACGGTTGGTCGAAAGAAATTCATGGTTTGATAGTGTTGGGTAAAATTGGTTGACTGGATAAGGAGTTCCGCTTTGCCTAAATCGTACTCTTGAAAATCGAATCGAAAAATATTAATATTTTCGACATTGATAATACTTAATCTATACTAATAAAGTTGAAGAGTTTGTTGGTTTTCGTTTGTTTGTTGAATGAGTCTGGGTACCAAGAATTTCCACGTGGAAGAAGTCATCGGCAGAAGCTAATGTTTTTATATAACTTTACTATACCCCATAAAAGACGTTAAAAAATCCATGGCTCCTTTTTGAAAGTGAGTCTCCATAGTTATTAAAATAACATAAGTGATGAAGACTAAAACTTCCACCTACCCCATTAGGAAAACAGGATCAAACATCCAACTTGTTAAGCCCAGGAGAGATTTATAATTTCAAACATATTTTTAGAATAAGAATATAAAATTAATTAACTGTAGATTTGCAGGCTTGGGTCGGATCAAACAAGGTTCCCTTACAAAGTCAATAAAAAATCACGGGTAATACCCTGTTTGGAACAGCGATAGCGGTTTGCGAGATATTTTAATTATTTTGAATATTTACGGGTAATTTGTAATATTTTAACATAGCAACGGATTTCATTCTGTTCAAAGTTGAATTATGGATATGTTTGGATGTTTGTTTTGTAGAGGATGCTTGGTTCTGTGATTAACAGTACGTTTTTCAGGCATGTCGTTATAGTGAAAGGCCATGACCCATGTGTCTTTATGAACATTATCTATGAATTAATTAATGAAATGCACCGTTGGTCACGACTGTCATTCTTGGATCTTTGATAGTAGTTCCGGGTTGTCAGGAGCCCGAAAGTCTGACAACCAGTCTTACCAAAGGGTATCGTGTTACCCAGTGACTCGGTTGTGGAGTTCAGATAGACAGTCGCTCCATGTCAAAACTGGTATTCAGCAGCATCCGGTTAGATTCGAAGCCGACCCCAACGTAGTTGGCAAAAAGCTAGGCAGATCTATTAATATTTCTTGAATGAAATGCACCGACCCCAGCGTGATTTGACCAGACTCGATTAATTGAATGAACCCCAAGATTTGCACTGGCCCCTAAAGCCTCATGTTTCATGGTACTACAGAGACTTTTACATATAAAGAAGTAGACCGGGGGGCAACGTAATGGTAGGGAAGTCGTACCTTTTTCTAACCATTATGTACAGTCTTGGAAAGCATTTTTACCTTTTGTCAATTTGCTGTTTTAGCCTAAAACCGTTTTCCTAAAACCATCAAAGGATGATAGTAACTGTTGCGATTTGAGTCGAACAAGTTAAGTCAGTACTGACTTTACTTGGGGATAAAAGTATCGTTAGCTCCCGGAAAAGAAAAATACTTATAGAACCCCACAAAAAACAATTTTGCATCAAAGCATTACTAATTCTATTCCTCAAAAATAAAACATTTTTTTTGCGTAGTATTTCAAAAACAGCTGTAAAAACTTAACGAATCAGCAAAAACTTAAAAGTCTGAAAACTTAAAAGCTTCTAAAACACAAGCATACTTCTGAAGAAAAGAAACACAAGGAGCTGCCACTAGCACGCAATGGCATATATGTATAACAATCACGTTCATGAAAACCATGGAAAAATACAGCATAATGATTTTAAAGCAAAGCTTCCTATTCCGCCTGTCTAGGAAAATTTGAGTTATATAATATAAATATAGTTCAAGATCAAATTTTGATGTGTCGTCCTGATTGACAGATGTCAGATGTGCAATGATATAAGATCAGCCATGGAAAACGGTAATCTAACGGTCTTAGCTTTACTAGATTTCAGTAATGTTTTAATATATCTCTACCGGTAATGACTGGTTTCATAGTTACCTGTTCGGTCGCCGGCAAGTATTTGCATCGGAGAGACTTTGTCTTCCTGGAGTAATACTTCTGTCGGGTGGTGTTCTTTCCCCTTTACTTTTCGCAGTTTTTATTAACTCAATCACCGACAAACTAATTTATTCCTACCATCTATAAGTAGATGATTTACAAATCTACGTGCGACCTCCTCTTGGAAATATGTCCGAGGCTTTCTTAGTGATTAATCGCGATCCGTCCCGTATATGCGACTGGAGCAAGACGTATGGACTTATGGTCAACCCCATAAAGACGCAGGTTGTTGTGGTTGGCAGTTCTAGGACGGTCTCAAGGATTGGCTCTGAACGACTGTTTCCCAAATTTCTTTTGACAACTCTGTTATTCTCTTCAGCGAAAATGCTAAAAACTTAGGGATATTCATTGACAAGAACTTCTCTTAGATTACCTAGCTATAGAAAGTTAACCACAAGCTATTTTCATTCGCTGCATCTTTGAGGAGACTGCGTAATTTTCTACCAGCTACCAACAAGATTGCGCTTGCACAATCACTTATTCCTTCTATCCTTGATTACGCTGATGCCAGCTATCTTGACCTTACCCAAGACCAGCTCAATAAACTTGAGCGGTTTCAAAATGTCTGTATAATGAACACCATGTATCTATCACATAATTAATTTATCTGACATTACTTTATTTTACACTTCTTTTAACCAACTGTGGTATAGTAATTTTATTCTAGATGCATCGTCTTTACATAATATAATTACATAATTAATACAAATTATTGTAAAACACTTTAAAAGAGTAACGATGTAGTTTTATATTTTCTATTCTACGCCTTATGTAAAGATATGTATTATGTGATAGATACATGGTTTTCATGTGAACACCATGAACACCAACAAAAAAAAAAGTAAAATATAAGTGTAAATACATATTCGTAAATATGTATTTACAAATATTGTAAAAGTTTACGATCATCCTAAAATTTCAACAAGTAATCAGTATGAATGAAGTAATCAGTGTCTGAGTAAGTAATCACAGAATCTAAATCAATGTTACAAAAATAATAAATTACACAATTAAATTAGCAACTATTTCGATTTTAACTAGACTCTAGATTGTCCTGTGGAGCAAGACCAGCAAGCTTCTAAGTAAACTTATCTTGGATATAATCCTCTAATTTGTAATATCGGGCATTGTCAGACTAAATATTATGACAAACCGTTTCTATCTTACTTAGTCATGTTTTATAACTAAGCCACTAGGTACAAGTCCTAGTAAACTGACAACGTACAAACCTCAAGAAACACTTTCTTCACCAAACCAACTCCAACTCAAGGCAGAACTTAATAACATTTTCCTATCCAATAACACGAAAATTATACTCAAACGGAGCGTAATTCGAGCCAAACTGTAGGTATTCAGGCGGAATATCTACGTTTCAGCAAGACGGAGCGTCACAGAGCTTATTAAACGGAGATCTGTAAGACGACAATGAAGCGAGTTACAGTTTCAACCAATTTGCTAGACGAGCCTCGCTGCTTGTAGTTTCGATTGTTTTCGAAACAAATAATACAGGTGCGTCTTTGTATAAGCTGGGAAACTATATGAGCTGACAATTCTGGCTTTCTAGTGGTATTACGAGCTATTATGAGAATAGACCATGCTATGATAAAATATTTAGCAGTTAACAATTTGGTTGCAGGGCTGAATGTGCAAGGTGTAAGTACTGGATATGAGTTTACCCACGTAAAGAACTTTTTTATGTGTTTTTTTTTAAGCTGACAATGTGATGGCAACATTATAATTATCATTTTGGAAGAGGTCATTTCTAGCAATATACTTTATTTTTATTATTTTTAGTTCTTTTTTGCATGTACAGACGCCAGCACATCAAGCTACCCGAAACTGTCAGATTTTCCCAATCAACTTTGAACCTTATGCTTCAGCGATAAAGTTGAAAATATATTAAATAAATCTGACAGATTGTAGTAGCTTGATGTGCTGGCGTCTGTACATACCTCAAAATTTAGTTGTCTTCTATATTGAGGAGTTCAAAATGATCTATAAAACTGGCCCAGCATGAACTAGAGCTTTTATTTAATTTCACTCGTCTAATTATACTCCCAAACGCATTTTGTTTTAAGCGGAAGTCAATAATGATTTTAGTATCATGTCTAAGCATATAATATATATATGTATATATTATATGTATATCTATATACTCGTATATCTATCAAATCTATCTGTTCGATACGATCAACCTAAAATATTTAAAGAAATTCAAATAAACGTATTTTCTTTCTTTATTTTCAAAGAAAAACATTTATTTATTATTATTTATTAAAACTTTATGCACATGTACAAAAATACTGTACAAAGGCGGACTTAATTCCTGAGGCATTTTCTACCAGTCAACTAGAGAGAGGTGATGCAGAGACAATACATGGCAGGTGCAGCAAACGGGATAAATAGCTCGAAAATTACAACAAGAATAAATACTAATACTTAGATACTTACATATGAAGGGTACAGGGGCAAAACAAGAAATGTCACTAAAACAGGTTTTTGTGTAATTAACATTTTAATGTTTGAAAGTTTATTACTTTGTCTTACATTTTAATTTTTTAGAAATTACTGAAAGAAACTTAAATTTGACTTACAGAGATCAGCTGTAGATACAAATAAACTGTTAGCAATTATTAAAATTTAAATAAAATTTGAAAAAAGAAAGTAATTAACTTTTTTAAAGTACAAAAACATGGAATGTCTCATATATTGTTCTAATGAGGGACTATGTTTGTTTTTACGTTTTTTACATTTTGCTATATAAAAATACGCGCGAAAAGCTAAGTGTTGCCATACTTAATTAATATTTGAATTTCTTGTGACATTCCTTGTTTTTCCCCTGTACCCTTCATATATACATACATATTAACAAAATGATCTGTCAGAATAAACAACGATCGCTAGAGGAGAACACAAATCCAGCAAAATATTAACTTCTAACCAAAACAGACACACTAATAAAAACCAAAGCATCACCTTGAATAATTTTTTATACTATAAATAAACTTCAATATTGCCTCAATGCCATAAAATAAATTAGTGACATAATGGCCTCTAATTTCTTTTTTATTGCCTATATTAATATCGCGAGCCTATACTTAGCGGGCTGTCTAGGGTTCAGTAAAAACATTAAGTTTGGCAGACTGATGTACCCGTATCTATTACACAAATTTTTATTAGGTATTATTTTTATATATATTATGTGCTTTTATAGTTAATTGAGGGTCCCGTGGCTAAATAATAACAGCCGCACAGGTCGATCGAACAGGTTAAGCTACGCTTGCCGCGGTTGGTCTGTGGATGGGTGACCATCTTTACATACCAAGACCCCTCCGTGCCTCGGAAAGCACGTTAAGCCGTTGGTCCCGGCTGTCATTCGTAGATCTTTGACAGTCGTTACGGTTAGTCAGAAGCCCGAAAGTCTGACAAACCAGTCAGTCTGGCATCCAGTGTAACCGGATGCAGCTGAATATCAGTATTTTATATGGAGCGACTGCCTATCTGACCTCCACTACCCAGTTATTTGAGTAATACCCGTTGGTAAGACTGGTTGTCAGAATTTTGGGCTTCTCACTACCCGTAACGACTGTCAAATATCCACGTTTTACATACGAGACCAACGGCTTAACGTGCTTTCCGAGGCATGGAGGGGTCTTGGTATGTAAAGATGGCCACCCATCCACGGACCAACCAGGGCAAGCAAGGCTTAACCTGATCGATCGACCCGTGTGGCTGTTATTTCTTAGCTACAACCCCTCTAATCTAGAATACTATTTATTGTGTAAACCATATGAATTATAGATATAAAAGTAGACATTTTACATAGGGCCACAAAAACGTCTTCATATTATATTTCCATAATTTTTACTTTCCTATGCTTTTGTGATGCCTTGACGTAGGCGTGGACGCCCCCGATGATTGTCGTCACGGAAATGATAAAAACGAACAATAGTCGCCGCTGTCGTTATATTTGGTAGACTAGACGCCACTAAAAGTGCCACTCAATATTTTTTTATTCATTTTTTTGTTTAACCTATATATTTAATATTTATGAGAAAAAGTATCGGTAGAGGAGAAAACGAATCCAGCATATCAGCGCTGGGATGTTACGGCCAACTTCTGACGGATA
Organism: Eremobia ochroleuca; assembly: GCA_949629135.1. Lineage (NCBI taxonomy): Eukaryota > Metazoa > Arthropoda > Insecta > Lepidoptera > Noctuidae > Eremobia > Eremobia ochroleuca. The sequence continues at coordinate 17,173,074 of OX451392.1, forward strand.
TGTTCACGTGCCTTCACTTTAAAAGATAACCGACTGGCTGCCGTCCTGATGTTCAGAGGGAGCGCATTCCAAAGAAAGAAATTAGGGCTTTGGCCATTTGTTTCATATTTTTTTTTATCGTTTATAAAAAAAAAAGAAACGATTTCATATCAAAGTGCATACCCCTTTTGCACTTTGGTATGCCATCGTTTTTTTCGGTCACGGTCAAAATACATTGAATAGCTGTTTTTTTTTTTAATAACCTTCGAAAAAACTTCAATGCTGGTGGATCTACAATCATGTACTGAATTCATGATAACATTTTGCGTGTCGATGTAAGTGGATAACAAAAGTTATAGTAAGTTTATTTCCACGAAACGGCACTGGAATGCATACTTCGAAGACACGCACATCGGAGGCGTTGTTGCGCCATCTTCCATCGTCATCATCCATCACCCAGTTGCTTTACCATTGACCTGTTAATCCAGGACGTGGTCACCCCAGGTGCTAAATACCAAAAACCGCTAAACCGTTTTATTTTTTTTTTTTTTTGGTGTAATAAAGGCACAAGATAAGCTTCAGGCATCACGAATGTACAGACGCCAGCACATCAAGCTACTAACTGTATTTTTTTAAAATAGATTTTCAACTTTATCTCTAAATTATAAGGTTCAAAGTTGATTGGGAAAATATGACAGTTTCGGGTAGCTTGATGTGCTGGCGTCTGTACAATGCCTTGTCCGTTCAATTGATTAGGAACGAGTCCAAATCGTCACTACTGCGTTTCTCAGGCCTGCCTCGGACGTCATATTATTAGTGTGAAATCCAATAAATTAAAATTCCATTTCAATGAATTTGAAGAAGACCGTTATGATAAATGATAAATGATTTATTTTCTGTAAGTAGGTTTGTACAAACACTTTTACATGTCAATCATATTTTTTTTTTTAAACTAGATGAGGTCGGCGTTTCCTATCTGACTACTCTGAGAAGAAAGGCCGAAACAAACTCAGAGGTTACATTCTCTTTTAAAGTCCAGACATAATCTTGGTTAGATCATGTGGAGATCATGTATACTGGTATCTGAAATGGTCTTTTGAGTAAAGAACCACACAGATTGAGCGGACTTGTCCAGTCAGTGCACGCATTTGTCAAAAATCAACTCAGAACTTGAGGAGCCTCACGATTCGACGAACAATACCAATGAAAGGATATTCGGCTAGGCCGTATAAATTACTCAAACTGCCAGATCATGATTAAAACTAACTAAGAAGTTAAGTAAAAGCTACTAAGATATTCCTTAATTAACCTACACAGGGAAACGCAATTCTGTACATCCTTCCACTGTGGCGAAGCACAACAAACATTTTTACTCATCGCAAACTATGGTCGGGTGAAAGATATCCCTTTAGTTAATTTACACCCCTCCTTAAGGGGCTCGTTAGCACTTTCAGGGAAAAAGTGAGATACGTTTCGAGCCCCCGCGTAATCACATTAGCGCTGTATGAGACAGAAATATATGCTTTTACATTTATTTTCAAAGCTTATTCGCGTCCCCCGGATATCTTTGAGGGATAAAAGAATCGTTTTCTTTTGGTTAAAGGATTGGATAAATATGTGGATCTCCGTGAATTTAAGTGATGAAAGTATGTGGGTTTCGGAGTTTTTTGATGTGTTACTGGTTACATATTTATGGGAATGTGGGTTTTAGATGATATGGCTATTTGTTCAAGTTGAAGTTCAATGTAACTTTTATGACTGTGATGGTTATTTGAATAAAAACTAGCCTTCTCGTTTTGTCTGAGGGGTTCTACACACGTTTTCGGGGCGGTATATCTATTCGATTTGGTAGTATTTGTTGAACAACAATGCCGAACCGACGCAAGTATTACACATGTTTAGCTTTCATTCGGCTCTTGCTGACCAACAAACTCCGTTCGGCAACTACACTCGCTGAATGCTCCGGTTCGGGTAGGCTCGGCACAGTTCAAGCTAAACCGAGCCGAGCAGCTTTTTCCCAAACAATTATCTACATAAATATTTTTGATTTTGCCGCCTGACTGTGCCTGAACTATTGTGTGCAGCACCCCTTACATTGAAATATAATTTACGGCTTACAGAACTATTGATTTAATGATAAAAAGTTACGGAACATACGGGGTGTCCGAAAAGTCATGGATTACCTTTCACCTGCTGATGGGCCACATTGAGATCTACCAATAAAAAAAAAATACCAACCAATACAATTTTTTTTTTCACCAGGGCCGATCAAAAATAAGTTAAAATTATTTTTGGTGAAAATTTTAAGTTGAACCTAAATTTTAGGTATTTAAAAGATGATATGTATCTGTAACTTTCTTGTATTCAGTCGATAGTAGGATGATTCAAGATGAAAAAAAATAAACCTGTACTCGAAAAAGTTTTCATTCGTAGAAATAGCATGGAAAAAACTGATCAAAGGTAGAGATTTTCCAAAATTTCATTAAACATCAAAAAACTCCGAAACCATAAGACTTTTACCATGGTAATTTTTTTTATTGGTAGATCCCAATGTGTTCCATCAGCAGGTAAAAGGTGATCCATCACTTTCCGGACACCCAGTATATTTTAAGAATCACGTGACATAGTTTCCACTGAAATTATTAATTTGTTAATTAATAACATAAAATTTTCATGAATAATTAATTAAAATCAAGCCTATCCCACATTGATTTCCATAAAATCCACTGTATCCTCTAGCTCCACGCAATTACTTAAACGCCTACGAGGATTCGTAGCCGCGTAGACGCGTAGCAAATTTGCTACGCCTCGTAGACGTTAACTAAATAATTGATCGTAGCATTATGTAGCTTTGAATTACTACCGAGATATATCCAAGAAAAGGTTATTTAGTATTCTACATTTCAAATATCCTTTGTCATGTCAGTTTAGTACGTAATACGTATAAATTGCTCCCTGGAGACCGTCCAATATTCTCTATTCAGAGTAAGCAAACAATATTAATATTTCTCATATATTTTTCTACCACTATAATATTGACCCACGTCTGTACAACAAAATCGGCTATAAAAAAGGGATCAAACAACTTAAAAAAGTTATCAACTACCAATTCAAAAAACCCTGTTCATTGATTGATTCACTGGCTAGAAAATTACGATTATGACGAATCAGAAAATCTATTCGGCAGCGTTACATGACACCCTGTCACATTCACACACACACACCCCACACAAACTCTCACACACCTCAGTCACACTTAGAACGCAGTGGTAAATTAATCTAAAATGTAAACCCTTTAATTATTGTTACTTTTTTTTCCTCTTGTATATTTGTAAACCCACCTTCTGATGCATGCCATAACTATAACGAATATCATTTTTGTCGATCGCGTTTCTACGTCATATTCTCTGTTAATTGAGAGGTCTGGCTCTTGTAACACAGGGCTTCCTAGTACAAGAGCCAGGGCTACACTGATGTAGGTTTGAGGCCTGTGTCCCAACAGAAAAATAAATAAATTAAATTTTAAATAAACTTAAAATGTTCCCAATTTTAAGTTTATTTAAAATTTACTTAATTTTTTTTTTATTATTTATTATCATTTTTTTTTATTTAAACATTGTGAGTTTGACATTTGAATAACTGTTATGTAATTCTTTACATAAGACACAATGTGTAACTGTTTGTTTATCTCAAATAAATAAAATAAAATAAAATTTTAGGGTGATTATGCAAAGTGGCTACGGAAATAAGCCTTTAGATATTTTCTCCGTGACTCATAGACACTACCTTCACTGTCTTGAAGTGAAAATAAATAAATTATTATAAATTAATACGGCTTAAGTCTCTGATCTGAACGTAAATTATTATTGCCAAGCTGTTTTCTCTGCTCGACCAGAAATAAGTTAAGCATTGAAAATATACAGTGAATTTGTTCGCTAACAACTAAGGTAATAAATATGGGAAGTAGGAGTCGTAAATTACAACTAGCTTTCAAATTCAGGTCAGGTCCCTTTCGTAAAATGTTAACTTACAATCTTTTGAGAAACTGACAAGTATCGACTCCAGATATTTAATATTATAACAAATTTAATTGTGTTCTCTTTAACAATATAGTCTGTTGTATTCACAAATAAACGGAATCCTATGGAGTGAAATTCTCAAATCCCCAGTTTCCAAATTAAGTTTTCTAACCCACAACTGGTAACATGAAATTAAGCCTTCAAAGCTGGCAAATAGTTGAAAATCAAATAAGTTAACAACACACACGCGTAACACTTTCGTAATCGATTTTACTGTTTTGTATATAGAGGGGCGATTCATTTATAGAATTGCTTTTATTTTAACAGCTTTCAATACGTACACACGCCAGCACATCAAGCAACCCAAAACTGTCAAATTTTCCCAATCAACTTTGAACCTTACAATTTATTATATATTTTGATATTTATTTTGATTTAGATATTTTGAACCATGTCAAAATATCTCTGTATTTTTGACTGAGATTAGAATGCAAACTTTCTTAAAAAATATAGGAATTGCTATTCTGAAAGCATACTTGTTTTGGAAATTAATAATTAAATAATTTTTTTAAATTATTTATTTCAGTAACTATGCAACTTCTACAATATATCTTACATCGGTGTCTCCTTTTATGTATAAGAAATACCTGTGTTAGGAGTTGAAGATTGAGTTACTAATTAATTAATTCAGATTTGTTTCTGGAAGAAAAACAGGGTAACCGTTTTTCTTGGAACGTCTGCTGGAAATGGACCAAAACTTATTTATTTGTTAAAACTTTATGCACAATTAAAAAAAAAAATACCGTACAATGTCTGTATTAAATATATATAACATAGCTTCGCTAGCGATTTCGTTTTATTGAAGTATTTAAAAATACCAATTTTAAATGTCGAGTGGGTACAGACGCCAGCACATCAAGGTACTACAATCTGACAAATTTCTGTAATAGATTTTCAATGTTATCAATAAAGTGTAAGGTTCAAAGTTGATTGGGAAAATTTCAAGAAACTGAAACTGTCAAGGCAGTGATTATCACCGATATGAGATTGCGACTTTAAGAACGTTTTTAAGTAGGTACGAGTTGTAGGTCGTGGGGTCGAACCCACACAGGCGCTTTACTTTGTGAAAATTATTTCATCACCACTGCTCTTATCGTGAAGAAACCAGTATGTCCTAGAACCAAAAATTCGAAGACATGTGACACCTACCAAACCCGCACTGGGCCCGCGTGGTGGAATACGGCCCACTCCCTCTCACAGAGAGGAGGCCTGTGTCCCAGCAGTGGGAACATTTTAGGGTGATTATGCGAAGTGGCTACGGAAATAAGCTCTCCGTGACTCATACACACTAAAACGTCTACGACATCAACACAGACCAACGATTAATATACTCCGAAGCTCAAAAGTATCCCGTATCTATCCCAACGCGTCCTCGCTTAGAATCAACCTACATAAGCATTCACTAGCGTTTTGAGGTCAATGTTAAAATGAAAGGTTACCAAACAAGCTTAGGTGAAATTGCTTTAGGAGGAGATCAATACTAGCTAACATGAAGTTAACTAAGTCTAAGGTTTTGTAAATTTCTTAACAAGTTATAGTGACCCTATTAAAAACATAAACACGTTTTTGATAGAACATGTTTTAGACACGAGCATTTGTGTGAGAATTTTTTTAATATTGACAGTTTTCTAAAATGTAATAAACACATATGTGAAAAAAAAATTGTTAAAGAGAAAATTAGTTACTTATTACCATAAGTTTTGCATAGTTTTTGCTAAAAATAATTAGAATTAACTTGAATGCAAAACAAACCAGACTTCCAAAGTAAATCACTAGTAATATTTTATATTAAGGCACAAGTCCGTAGCCCACTGCAGACGACATTAGCAGTCGACATGTCACCGTGGCACTGCTGGTTTCTATGTATTTCAATGAAATAACTTCCGTAGATAGCAAGCAACACGTCTTCTATCGACGGGCAGACGACGTGTCTTTATTTTTTTGGAAAATAATCTTAAGGCATCCCAGAATGCCAACGTTATCAACACTTTAACTACAAAACATCATACAATTTTCTTCAAGTGCTGACATAGAAAAATTCTGCAAGACTTTCTTCTGTATAATTATTTACGACACAACTCGTAGTTCTGCAAACACAAGATCACTTTACTCCATTAATCATTGTTCTCTAAGCACTTAACATGTCTAATCAGCTGCAACCTACTAAGCATCAAACAATAAACACGTGTGTGAGTGAATACACATATCCTTGAAGCGCTTTCTTTGGTGCGAGAGAGAAGGATAGAGCATGTCAGAGAGATATCCTCCCGCGGAAGTCTCAAATTAAGGGAGTGTATTTTTGCAGTTGACGCGTAAATAAAAGTTAACGTTCTCTTCTAATTTCATATGAGGATTTTCTGAAGTGCAATACTTACTACTGATGGGGACTTACTAATGATCTTACTAAAGACAGTTAGATTTATGATAAATAGAATCAGAACGGTTCCAGATAATCGATCACAGGAACATGCTAATATTTTAGAGACGTCCAATATTCAACAGTACAGTACCGTGCTGAATAAGGTGTGTTACCTTCTAAGGTGTGCCCAAAATCAAGTATATTTGAATTAAGAATTTGAGATAATTTGCAAGTTATGGAACAACAAACGGAATATCATGCTAAACAAAGTTCGAATTCCTTTGCAACCCAAAACTTATTATGACCTTTTTTTTACAAATGGTCACTCAAAAATAAACTCAGAACACATTTCACTAAAGTAGATATTTGATTAAGTGACGATGAAATGGAAATTATCGGAGTTTATGAACACTGCTATAACACAATTTTTTTTGTACTGTATACGTTTATCGATCATATTAATTTCGGCTAAGAAAACCTTTTCTAGCCGTCATTTTCGCCACCATCATTAAAAATAAATATCAAAAACATCCCGACCGACACCCTCAGCTACCTTTCTTCTTCTTTTCAACTTCACAGTTGAAAAGTGTGGGCGTTCCACAAACAAAAAATATAATAAGCACCCGAAGTACTTGGAAATTTCACATGTGCTCAAGAAAAAGTTAAATTATTTAGCAACCATGCAGATACATCATTTTGCAAAGAAAATCGCGCGGATGCGAGAGAATGGTTCTTTATGAATTCCAATATTTCTTACTTCGAACGCAGGTGTCAACTCAAAACGGGGAATGTATGTGTACATTTTGTGTATACTATCTACCTGTAAATTTTATACAGAGTACGAAAAATGCGGTTGTTTTAGAATGATGAGAATTTGTTACTGACATTCTTATCCTGAAAGGGTAGACATGTTGACAGATACAAGTTTGGAATGATTTGTGATTCAGTTTTATTTTTAGGATGGTGTACTTTTATGTAGGAGGCATAAGGTTTTTTTATTTTGAGGGTTGTGGAATTGAATTATTGGGCACAGACTCTGTCATCTACCCGTACTCGTAGGATTAACAGATTTTTATTACCTAACGTTTGTGTAGGAGTTTGTTGTATCGGTGATTAAATAAACTACTTCAGTAAAGACCAATTTATTCTTAATCAATTCTAAGAAACTAATATTTTTCTTTGATTTTGGCTAACAAGGACTAATAAAATTTTATAAATTGTTATAATCAAATACAAAAATCAAAATATATAGACGTTGTACCTAATATATAGCAAAAAGCTCGTTAAAAAAGGACGTAAATATTCAAAATTATCAGCACAAAAATGGTACCATACCAAATATACTGACGTCACTTGTCGAAACATACATCCCAAAAGTCCAGTTACGTGTTAATAAATTTTAAATAGGTAAACAAAAATTCCGCGCAACCCGAAAAAAAAAATGAAACGAGAAATAACATGAACAAAATCACTATTATTTCGAATATCCAGCCCGTACAACGATAACAAGCTTGCAAGTAGCAAATCAGAGAAGCTCCATCGAGTCTTTGAAACGTCCCGATCTAACTAACTCGCCTTCAGGCATCCAGATCCGTTTTTTCTTCCACGTACTGTCCTTACAGCGCATACTTTATTTCTATTTGCCTGTACTGCGAGGTAAAAGGGGAGGGGTGAGGGTTGCGGGGCTAGGCACGCGCGGTAGCGTCGCCCCAGCCAGTAGAGGCTGCGACGACCGAGGGAGCGCCTGTTCGTGTCGCACCTCGAAAAACAGAACTGGTGACCTTATATAGTGTCTGTGACGTGTTTCAGTGTCAGCACATGCGTGAAAATGACCATATCGATGATTGTGAACAAATGTTTGTGACTTGTGATTAAGTGCTTACGTGCGACTAAGTAAGTGAGTTGGGTGCGAGTTCGTGTGGTTGCGTTGCATAGGTACCGCCGGTAAGTAGTGGTGTTTTCTGCAATAAAATTAGCATAGTAACAGGATTGGTATGATTGAGCCACATGCTCAGTTCGTATTACCGATTTCCCTGCAATTAATCATTTTTATTTGGAGAGCAGCATTAATGACCTTTTCAAAGGACGACGTTCACGTTATGTGCGGGTAAATTGTCCGGGTTAAATTCGATGGTTTCTGATTGAACCGTGTTGTTAATTTCAACATGCGTGGAGCGGTCGCATTGCCAATGGTCCGTTATGAATAGTAATTTGCGATCAAACAGTTTAATTTTAAAACCTAATGAAAGTAGATTAAAATTTAATGTTGCTGTATTAATATATGGTTCGTGGTAAATCGATTCTGATTAAAATTTTCGGCTGCACATTTATTATTAATAACCATCCTATTAAAAAATCATTTACTTAACACATCAAGGGGGTAATTAGTGCTCTAAAACCTAACAGCATGATTCAAAATAATAAAATACATAGTAAACACTTACCTACAATTATGTAAAGTCTTGCGAACAACTTTTTTGCAAATAAATAGTTAATAACCATATTTTTAGGGTTGTTAATAATTAATTGATGTATTAAACTAAATTACAGTGCTTCACGTCAATATCCTAACCTTTATGAATAAATAATGTAGATAGCCTTTTAAAATATTAATAATGTACTTTACCGAGAACAGCCGGTCGATTCTGTAAAAATCTCACCGTGAAATCATAAGTGAAGTGAGCACTTAATAGTATTAATCCCTAGCGAATGACAGCTCACTCCACGCTCACTTCACCCAAGCTTTCACTATGAGATGGTTACAGAATCGCACGGCTGGCCACGGCAATAGTTATGAACGAAATAATATACAAAATCATTTAATATACATGAAGTTTCTTAACGGCAAATCTGCGCAACTCTGTAGATAATATTGTGAGTCAGCAATGCCTCTTTACTATTAAATATTTATAGTACTATCAAATCTTCAAAGAATTTTGGACACGGTTACTCTGGACAAGCTTTACTAAGATCCTGGCTTCTTACTACGCATTCGAATTTCGTGGGAAAACGTGCGAGAAATAAGTAACTTCATGCGGAAATATCACATAGCTTAAATACCACAACCATTACTTTTACTTAGTGCAGAAATTTCTACCTGAAAATAAGCCTCAAAAGCCGCCCCGAACATGTATCTCACAGAAAAAAACGAAAAAACTGACCACGCTTTTTCAGAATTGAATTCCGCCTGACGAACTTTGACCTTTGCATACAAAATGAAATGTTTTAGATCAAATAAATCATGAATATGACTGGATAACTTGAATACTAAGAGCTTTTAGTAACAATAATTCAATCAACAGTTCTAATGAAGGTTCCACTGCGATGTGGGAGTGGCAAGTTTGTCCCGTTTCATGGGAAATGCCGTCATCCGGGAAAATGTGGACGCAGCATTGTACGCCTTTGATTTACAGTTGCAATTTGCGAATGCACCAAGAATAGATGGGTAATTAAATAAATTTGCATCTGCACATGGACTAAAACATGAAACTTTTGGAGTTCATATCATTCAGAAACCTAGATTGGTACGGAATATGTACCGGATAGGTACCTACCTATTTCATATTGTTTTGGAAAAAAAATGGAGTGTCTTCTAAACCCAATTCAACTTTCTTTAGTCTTTTGGACACAGTCTGCCGCACCAGGAAAAAATGATATTTCAATGCGCATTTTCCCAATTTCGGTTTGAAAAAGTTCAACAAAATCGATAGAGACCCAGCTATCGAATGAAGTCACTAATTATGCAAAATTCGTTTCGGTAATATTGCTAATGACGTCATAGAAATTGCGCAATGGAGCAAGGAACGGAATTTTTATGTTTCGTATTTTTATAACAAAACGTTTGGCTCATTAAGAAAAGGCCTTGCTTCGGAAGGTCTGTCGACGGAATTCCCATAACCTGTTTTATTGTTGACCTTTCATCGTTGGGTAGGCAGGACTAAGGGCCGACGGAAGAGACCTCTTGTAGATCCTTCTAATTAAAGTTCTGTTCATGCAATTAAGCACAGTACGCGCAGTTTATGTATACTGCCTGAGTTTGGAAATGTTTTTAGTTGCGACCCATGTTGTTCTTATTGAATAAAATAAAATTGCATTTAAAGGTAATCCTGAGTTGGTAAAGTACTTGGTACAGCTCATATTATTTTCCATTGAATGCAGTTTAATTCAATTAACAAAAGCATACCGTTCACAGAACTGGCTCTTCTAAGCTTCTAAAGAACCTTCGAAGAATGAGCAATCAAATCAATGCTTGTATTGAAAATAATTCAACGAATTACAATAAAGAAAGAAAATGAAGCCTGGATTTTGATTCAGGCTTCATTTTCTTTGGTTACTGAACTTTAGACAGAATAATCATAGTCTTTTCTTTACAGCATTAATTTTTACTAATGAACTATTTGTTATACTAAAGGAGGATCTTACTAAGAGGCTTACGGGCACATGGTTACCCAGCATTACATGCATGCGAGACTTCGGCTAACGGGTTGTAAGAATCCCAAAATTTAATCACTTTTGCTAGTTGTAATTAAGCCTGCAAATGGTCATGCTTTCAGTAAGCTATATCCTCGTGGAAGGACATAAATTACTGGGCGTGTAGGGAGCTAGGGATTACTTTGGCATATTTATAACGGAGATTTCATTCGTCGGTGGATTGTTTTCAGTCTATTAACAGTTGAATGGTGATTTTAGCACTTTATGTGGCATTTTATTCGCGTTATTTGTTTATTAAATTAAGCTATTGTAAAAATAGACATAACATAGAGTAATAACTCCATGTGGTATCTATTGATACAGCTTACTATACAGTCAGCAAACTAAAAAATAAAATACAGTTGCCGATAATATAACACACTGAGAGTAAAGCAACGGTTTCCTAGAAGACGGGTGACCGCTACATGCAGCCGTCATGTCCAAATGCAAAGCATTTTTTGAAATTTCTATGTCAAATACTGGTGAAAATTACAGATTTTCATGACGTTTGTCATAAATATGACGGAAACGCTCTTCTAGGAAGAAGACTGTAGCTTCGGAGACTGTCTCACAGATTTGAGTAAAAGTGACGCCGCTATACAAAGCTGTTTTTTTCCTGAAACTCGATGTGCTAGTCTTACGGGCTGGTACTGTAGAACAACCATCGGTTCATCGGTCTAACCAACTAACTATTTATTAGATGACCCAACTGAAGCGGCTAAACAAGCATACGAGCCTTCATTAATAATTCCGCAAAATCAATCCTGGTTTATATATGTTTATATTAAATTCAGCAACCTTTTTTTATTTACGCAGCATTATGCTGAGAGAGGTGCCTTTTCAGCCTCGCACAGCTCCTTTTTTGGTTGTTTTTAATGTACTCTTTTAAATCCTTCTTTTTTACTATTTGTATTTCCTGTGTGTGACCCAATTAAAATATTTTTCTTTCTTTCTTTCAACCTTTGTTGTCTTTAACAGAAAGCGTACGATAGTATCAATTAAAAATATATTGCTTCAGTCTTTTAGTCTCCCAAAACATTTTCATTTCATTTGCCACTTTGAATATTGAATGTTGTGCCAAGGCCCTGTGCGGAACTTGTGTGCCAATACATTTATTTTTCAGATACATGTGCTCGGCACATATCGGCATCATAATACCGAACCTCGTTCCGTAGTGCGCACGAAGCTTCAATGTCATACATCAATTATTATTTGCCTTTAGATTGGGAAACGAGAACGAATACGTAAACTTAGTCCAAAATACGTTAATTTTAAATGATATATCAGTAAGCAGTTTTGTAGAAACACATTTTCACATCAACATTTTTTTTTTAAATTTGATGAGGAGAGTGTTTCTTGACTACTCTGAGAATAAACTCAGAGTTCGGTCGCCACAGTATATTTTTAACGTTCAGAAATTGTCTCGGTCTAAGTAACTACTATAGCAAGTGTATTTTTCGAGAGCTTCTGTCCAGTTAGTGGCTCATGGTAGCGTTTTATACGGCGACAGCTGAAAAACGTTAGTGACTATCGAATAGATTACGTTAGTTTTCTTACCTATCGAAACCTGCAGTGCTAACTGTACGAATTTTAATTCTTTCGGTGACAGCTGGGGGCGCTGTACAATATTTCATATTATATCATTTACGAAGACACTAGCGGGATTTGGCTATGTAAACTCATGATAGAGATACAGATCACGTGGGTACCATGCAGATTAGCGTGTAAAATGGGGGTTAAATAAACCGTTCAAGAGCGAGTCGGACTCACGCACCGAAGGTTCAGTACCATTGTTTATTGAATTTTCATTTTATTTTTTTCTGAAAAATAGTGCGGCTTAGAGACATCGTTTTATTTTTCCTGTAATCTTTATATAAACTTCTATAACATACAATAATTTCAGATTTTTCTCTAAGCAAACTTCGGAGGTAAGGGGAGAACGGTATTTTTGTTTTACATTTTTTTATCAAAAGTCAAAATCTACGCAGCCGAAAAGAAAAAGAAAATTGGTTTAAGAATGTGCAAACATCACTCTTTTATATGATATCGCACATGCCCTAGCAGCTCTACTTCGAATTTTTACCCCCTTTCCCCGTTGCAAAAAATAAGTATATTTTTATTTCTTTCAAAATAGTTGGGCAAACGTCATCCAAAACTATTCTAAATCTCAAATTTATAGCATTAGTAGTTCTTGAGATATCCAGCTATGACAGACGGACAGACAGACAGATAGACTGAGTCGCACCTTAAGTGTTCCTTTTTACCATTTTGGCACGGAACCCTAAAAACATAGTTTCGGTGATCGTTTCAATTCGCTAGAACTAGACATAGTACTAGCAAACTATTACTTGCAAATCCGTGTCCTTTGGGAGCAGGATATGAAAAGAGTACTCATTACCAAAGGCAGTTAGAAGTTAGCCTCACTTCCCTCATTTTCACATTTCTTTTCATAGTTACACTCTGGACCTGAATCTTAATTTCTTCTTAGATTTGGGAGGGTTTTAGGTAACAACGCTTTACTGGGGCAGTTTTATTGCTTCGAGGAGATAAATTGTTATTGGTTTACATAAAACATTGTCAATGATAATGATGCGCTGTACATTTTACTATTTTTTTGTTGTTCCTTTTAAATTGTAGGAATCTAATAATCAGACTAGGCAAACTGAAGTTCTATCAGCGATAGGTATGATGGAAAATGAAAAAGTTTCTGGTACTGACTTATGCTACCGAAAAGCTTAGCTTAAATGAGACACAATTACTTTTTCTATTGTTACCGATCTTTAGGAGATTCCGCGGCATCGGATCGAATCCTCATCGAATCCTTTTTAAAAAGTGTAAAAACACGAAACGCTTTGAAAGTGACTGCTACTTGTGGTTCTGCAGATGATGTTTCTCACTAGCATTAAATAACAACTATTTATTAATATTACTAACTGCTTTACACAGTTACAAATAAAGTTATGTACTCCGGTACTTATCACCTGCTACGTTACTTATTTGATAATTTTATTAGGTGTCAATTTAATTTTATTGCTAATATGTTTATAATTTTTTTTTTGTGTTCGAATGGTTTTTCACCTTTAATAAGAATGTTGTGCATATCTAAAAGTGATGTATTTAGACATTATTATCCTTGTAAATATGTTGCTGGTCAGCCTTGCTTAAAAAATAAATAAATACGCCGATTTTGAATTACATAGGCTTAATCTTTCCTTCAGTTAGTCTACATTTTAGAGGTCTCTTCAATCTTATTTCTACTTTCCGATACTTTGCAGAAAAACTGATAAAATGCGACAAAAATCCAAACATACTTTAATTCATCGTCAGCAAGTTACTCGTACTGTTAATCCTTTTTGATTGAAACCAGTTGAATCTCATCAGAACCAGTCGAGGAACAAGAATCGATCAGCTCCAAGTTTGAATATTTGAATAATTTACAGGTTTCTGGTTGGTCCGGGATTCTATATAAAAATAACATGGCACATTGGTTATTTCATTCATCTTGAATATGAAACAGTTCATTCAATTAGGCGATAGTGTTTTATGTTTTTGTTTCATCTTTTGTCTGCAATTTTGTTATTGTTGATCGAAATAATTTGCGGTCTCATGTTTATTTGTTTTCAGTTATTATTTTAGTTTGGGTTTGTATTGGTTGTTGAATGAAATTAAAAATTATTGTTTGGAGTTACTTCGCTGCTTTGCAGGGTCTCATTTCATTAGAAATATACCAACGTGTAGTTGGAGTTTGTAAAATATTGACTAGAAAATTAAACAATAACTCTTGCTTACCCACAAAATGAAAACAGTTATGTTTCCTTCTGGTGTAAAGTGCATGTAATTTTGAACAACGAAAAGTTCCTTTAGATTCTATTTGATACATACTTGCTAGATGGACGGACGACCTAAAGAAAGTGGCTGGATGCGGAAGGCGGAGGACAGGGTGTTGTAGCGCAGTCTGGGAGAGGCCTATGTCCAGCAGTGGACTGCGATAGGCTGAGTTGATTGATTGATTGATACATACTTGTCACTTTTTAAACAATTTTCATGTCGTAAGATAAATCTTTTTTGACGCGCTGTTTACACGTAGGGTGTTCAGAGTTAGTGTCACTTCTCTTATTTCATATAAAATTAATTCAAGGACTGTAAAATGAAACACGTGACATTTACACTAATTAGGACTTGAGTGTGAAACCTGTAATTTAATCCGAAATTAGGATGACAAGTAAGAAGGATTAATTATTATTTCAAGTAATCCTCTTATCTGTGTTAGCCCCTTGTAACGTCGTAGAAAAGGGCATTGCTTGCCTTCCTATTATTAAATTATTACAATAAAAAGTACCATTTTGAGTGTTTTAGGTAAATGGCTAAATAATTACAGCAGCACGGGTCAATAGAAGGTTAAGCTACGCTTGCCGAGGTCATTCCGTAGATGGGTGACCATCCATTATACATAAATGAGACCCCTACGTGCATTAATCGTTGGTCCCGGTTGTCATTTGTTGATCTTTAACAGTCGTGGCGGGTAGTCAGACACCTGAAAGTCTAACAACCAGTCTTACCAAGGGGTATCGCGTTACCCAGGTACTGTTGTGGAGGTCAGATAGGCAGTCGCTCCATATAAAATACTGGCACCATCTAGTTGCATGCGGTTAGACTAAAAGCCGACCCCAACATAGTTGGGAAAAGATTAGGCAGACGATAAATACATAGCAGTATTTTTATTGTTTTAGGTGAATAGTCTTGCAAGTCAAAAATAATGTAACTAACCAACAGTATCATAATAGCTTGCCCTATTTTACGGCCGCGGCTGCATGTACAGAATTAAATCTCGCTATACCTACCGTTCGTTTGCTCTTTATATCTGGCAATTATGCCTACAGAAAAACACAATCATATGGCTTTATCATTAATCAAGATTCGATCCATGTTCAAACCATCGAACATTTTCTGAATTTTGAAGTCTATTCCGACAAAGTTAAATTAGTAATGACAAAAAGTGGTGTTTAAGTGGTCGATTTTGTATTAAGAACTTTACCGTGCTTTGAATAAGGTTAAAAAGAAAATAACTGCCTCGAAAGTTTGGGCTTGGACTAAAGTTAGAACTCGTTTTGTAAAAGACCGAAAATGTCTATCCCACAGGGTCACAGGGACATTGACAAGAAAACTGATATTATAAATTCAGCGCATGGTTCTAGAAATGTTTCCTCGGTTATCGAAAAATAAATCAGCTGTTTCATAGAAAAGTGCAATACCTACTTACTTGCTAAAATGTAGAACAGCTTTTTTTTAAGAACCTGCGAGAAATCTCAATGCAGAGTGTTGTAGGTTCAGAATCATGTACGTACTGAATCCATTGTAACATGTTGCGCGTTGATATCCCTAGATCACCCTGTTGACATCAGCAATATGAAGAAATTAATGCGTCACGGTTAATCATCGCTTTTGACGCGCACTTTAGAATATAGAAATCATTTATTTATTCCTTTATTTCAGCCAACTAGGGCCCATACAAAAAACAATACATAATACTACAAACATAAGAATGCTTATAAACTAATACATAAAAAATTATCACAAACACAATACTATAATAATAATATAACAATGATGTAGGTATGAGAGTCCCGATATATTTTGCCTTACGCCATGCAGACTTATTTAATATAGTACATTTACTAGACAAAAAACATAAACAAACAAACATTATCATCATCATCATTCATTCATTTTTAGCATTACTTAGGTATAACAATAAAGTGAAAAATAAAAACTTTTTTTATAAACTCCATTCATGAACCATCCATTCATGAATAGACGATACAAATGACAAAACTTATTTTTATAAAAAAAAAAACAACTGACTTCCAAAAAACCACTACAAAGTGAAAAATAACTTTAATTTCGGAAATCGGTGTCGTTGGTTCCGCGTTTTAGTTTTTTGACACCGACTTCCGAGATTAAAGTTATTTTTCAGTTTGTAGTGTTTTTTTGGAAGTCGGTTGTTTTATTTTATGAAAAAAAGTTTTTATTTTATTTTTTATTTTATTTTATTTTATTTTATTTCAAGTTTTCTCATTTGTATCGTCTATCATTCATGAATGGATGGATTACTTTACGTTCAGTCAAACATGATAACGATGCCACTATCAACTTGACGTAAGCATACTTCATTACGTGTCACAATACGATAAATAAAAGTGATATACTTAACACAATGCTTCTAATTAACACTAGTAGGCTAGGACCCACAAGTAGCGCCATCTATGAAGAATTACTTAAACTGTTCAAGTTGTTTCCTCGAGATAGCCAGTCGTTATTATAGATCTAGGTACAGACGCCAGCATATCAAGCTACCCGAAACTGTCAGATTTTCCCAATCAACTTTGAACCTTATGCTGTAGCGATAAAGTTGACAATATATTAAAGAAATCTGACAGATTGTAGTAGCTTGATGTGCTGGCGTCTGTACATATACCGTCCCAGAACCAAAAAATAGAAGACGTGACAAATCTACCAACCCGCATTGGGCCCGCGTGGTAGATTACAGCCGATACCCTCTCGAAGAGAGGAGGCCTGTGTCCCAGCAGTGGGAAAATTATAGGCATATTATGCATATCTACCATCCCAAATGCATTTTTATATTTTTTTTGTAGATCCGTTATTTCATCATACACAAAAAAAAAAAACATTTTCTAGTTCAATTGCACTTCCTCAGTGTATTTCTTTTTTTAACTTCACTCCTTCAGTTTCAGACAGTTGGAAGCTACATTCCAGTACTGAAATGAATTGAACTTGACTGCCAATCAACTTGACTGCTGATTGGCAACTTGACATGTTCATGTGGGGCTTGTTTTCGCACACGACATGCAGGTGCTGCCATCTATTGCTAGTACTAGCTGCAACTATGAATTTTTACCTAGATATTTCTTTCATCATTCGGACAAGTTTTTAATTGGTTGCTAGTAAAAAGTGGTAGACATAGTGCACGACAACGTCGTCTTGTGTTTGAATATGAAAAGAAAACGAAAAATTATTCTAATCTGAAGTATCACAATCGTATAATTAACAGACCGTTATTAGTTATAAACTTCTATATTATGAAGAAAATACATTATAACTTTACATAATAGACCCTCCGATTTGGAAGTAGCTATCACAGGTAAAATTAGCTGACGAATCTATGTATATACCCAGTTTGGCAATAAAAAATGCCACCATTGGTAAGCAAAACGATTCGTTTTTCTTTATAGGAAATGAGCATCAGTTAGTTTACCACACATTTTTGTGAGCAGCACATTTTACGACGTGTAATTCATTATTTTAGTAATAAATCTAAAATTGAAATTCCGAAATTATTCGAAACCATCTTTAATCACGACCCTATAAAAAGCTTCAACCGCCAGCAAATCCAAAGAACTGCATTAATATTGCACTAACTCCACCGAGATAATAAAAACACTACAATAAAATTATACGTGAGTGATAAAATAACATTGTGCCGTACAAACATGGGACTTTATTGGAGAGCGTTGTTTGTGGAAGACAGCCCCTAATAACACGGGTGCATGGCTGGCGAACTCGTGCAATGATAATATTTGTAATAAGCCACTTGCTTTGCCACCTAGCGAGGCTATGTGGCTATATTTCCTATATTGGTATGGGAAGTCAAACAGATATGGGAAGTAATATATTATACAGATGGCAGTAAGTAAGTGCCACCTTTTTAGGACGCGTTTAGATACTTTATCGTAGTGGAGTTTATTAAAGAATTCTGTTTGTGAAAGACAGGCCAGACAGCATAGCGAGGCTACGTGACTATAATTATGTCTATGTTGGTACAAGAAGTCAAATAGATGAAGGAAGTAATATTATACAGATGACAGTAGGCAGTTGCCATCTTTTTAGAACGCGTTTAGATAGTGTATAGTGGTGGAATTTATTGGAGAGTGTTGTTGGTGGAAGACAGCCCGTACAATAACACAGGTGCATGTCTGGCGAACTCAAGCCACGATAATATTTGTAATGAGCCACTTGCTTTGCCACCTAACGAGACTATATTTCCTGTGTGTGTGTGTTGTGTGTTGTACTTCCCATAGGAAGTCAAACAGATAAGGAAAGTAATATTATCCAGATGATAGTTAGAAACTGCCACCTTTGTAGATACTGTATATTGGTAGACTTTATTGAAGAGTGTTGTTTGTTTTGACAATGATAATATTTGTTATAAGCCACTTGCTTTGAAACCTAGCGGGCTATGTGGCTATATGACTTTGTTAGTCTGTGATGATCTGGGAAGTCAAATAAATGAAGGAAGTGATATTATACAGATGACAGTCGCAACCTTTTTAGGATGACACAGTATCTAAACGGATACTGTCTCGTAGTGGACTTTGTAGAAGAACGCTGTTTGTGTAAGACAGCCCGTAATAACACCGATGCATGATTGGCCAACTTTTGCAACGATTATATTTGTAATAAGCCACTTGCTTTGCCACCTAGTGAGGCTATGTGGCTATATGTCTATGTTGGTATGAGAAGTCAAATAGACGAGGGAAGTAATATACAGATGACAGTCGGTAATCCGCGAGTTGACAATTTTTTTTTTATTATTTAAATTGAAGCTTTTTTAACTCACTAATAGCTTGGTATAAACAGTTTTTTAATATTTTTAAAAATTGAAAAGATATGAGCGTTCAAAACTCTCAATTAGACAGAGAGGGAAATACTGAATTGTGACGTCATAGTTCAGTATCGCCATATAAATTACATGCAAAACTTAGTTTTGCGAGAAAGAGATAGACAAAAAGTTTCTATAAGTTATAAGTTTTTTATTTTTCGACCGATTTCCAATTTGATTTCGAATTCTATTATTGTATTACCTATAGATATATTATCTACTAGAATATATAGTATTCAATATCATGCAACTACCCAATTGTCACCTTTTTAGGACTCGTTTAGAAACTGTATACTGGAGGACTTTAGTGGAGGGTGTTGAATGTGAAAGACCGCCTTAATAACACAGGTGAAGGGCTGGCCAGCTCATATAATGATAATACTTGTAATAAGCCACTTGGCTTTGCCACCTAGCGGGGCTATATGGCTGGTATAATTATGTTAGTATGGGAAGTCAAATAGACGAGGAAAGTTATATACCATCAGATGACTGTAATAAAGCGGTTGCCTCTATTTTTTGTGAGAGACTATTAAGGGTTGATGTGGAAATTGTATAGGATGGTACACCCACTGGAGGTCTGTTCGGCTGAATAGAGAGTGATGTCCATATATTATTTATTTCGCAGTCCTTCATGAAAATGAAAACATAATTTTGCTCACATTTATAGTGACAAATCTAGATACTTTTTTTATAATTATTACCTTTGCTAGGTAGGTACATAGTGCACTAAATTCAAAAGAGCCTTTTTTAAATCTATCTACACTAATAATAAAGCTGATGATTTTGTTTGTCTTTTTGTTTTTTTGAATCTCTGGAACTACCCGTCAGATTAAAAACAATATTTTCGGATTTGATAGCCCCTTTGTTGAGGAAAGTCATTAAATCAAGATAAGATCCTTAGAAGCCAAGCAAAAAGAAAAAACCGGCCAAACGCGAGTCGAATTCGCGCACGAAGTGTTCCGTACTATTATCTATAAAAACGGCAAAAAAATCATGTCTGTTGTATGGGAGCCCCCTTAAATTTTTATTTTATTCTGTTTTTTTTTATTTGTTGTTATAGCGGCAACAGAAATACATCAACTGTGAAAATTTCAACTGTCTAACTATCACGGTTCCTATGATACAGCCTGGTGACCGACGGACGGACGGACGGACAGCGGAGCGGGGTTCCTTTGTACCCTTTGGGTACGTAACCCTAAAAAATCAGAAAGAACGCTAAAAGTAAACGAAGTAACGACGTGGACGGGCGATGCGATGCATCGGGGGAGCAAGAAAGTAAAGAATAAAATATAGCCCACATCGGCATTGTTTGAATTGTGTATAATAGTAAAAATAATGTTAAACTAATTAAATCCATTATTCACTTTTGTAAATCAAACGTGTACTGTATCCGAATATTCCAGGAAACCCTTTTCATCGAGACCAAGGTTATTTAAAAAAAAAAAATGTTAAAAATAATATTTTATAAAACTTTTTACAGATGAAATGTTGGTTATGCAAAAGGAACATTTCGCAAATTATCAAAAGAACGTAAAATGAATTTACAGCGAGACAATTTGAATTAATACAGAAATGCAAATTATGTTCCCATAATGGACGCGATAACGACCCATCCGTTTATTTTTTTGGAATGTGGTTACTTTTTAAAACGACGTTAATTTGTATCGCCATTTTTAAACTTTTGCGATTAATCTGTGGTTTTATCAGTTATAAAGCTCACATTTTAAACTTTTGACTTGTTGTATGTTTTCATTTTCAGCTGCTCTGGAATTAATTGCGAAATAATTTACAATTCTGTAGCATTGAAAATAAAATAAAAACTTACCGATACTGCTCTGCTGGGTAAGAATTATTTGAATAGCCCTGAAATGAAAACACTTTGTTTTAGTTACGTAACATTTGGCAGTTTTTGAAACTTCCTATTTTAGTTTTATACTAATGTCGTTTTGGTACTAATGTTCAATAATACATACCCACATAACCCATGTTAGAATATAAGCATGGTATAACTTGCGCGTAATGAGATACATTTTTAATTACGATATCACTTTAAGAGCTTCATATTTCTGTTTCATGAAGTAAAATATTGTATTAAAATAATTTATTCACAAAACGCAACAATTACAATTTACAAGCTAACATAAAAAAAAATATATAATTATAATATGTATACATATATTATTATTATTAATTAATTATATACATATTATATTATATTTTGGGACATCGCCAAGCGGTTGGTTGACTCTTCACGTGACCAGGGGGCTGGCCTATTTGTAGCCTTAAAGATTCAGCATTGCCATCAAACGTGGTAATGCTGCCAGCCTTTTGGGCACTTATCCCATTGACAGCGATGCGGACAAATTTTATGATGCCCAACGAACTCCTGCGTTTTTCTTTAAATTTTTAAAATAATTTTTTAACTTGTGAATTCGCTGTGCTTAAAATTACGGCAACATTTTATTACACTGATTGCAATTAAACAATTGCAAATACCTGTTTTTATCTCTTTTCTTTATACTTAATAAGATTCGATCATGCGTAACCCTGCCCACTGCTAAGTGCAAGTGGACATAAACACATAGTAATCTGTGATTTTCCACCACGGCTTACCAAAGAAACTAAAATGAATATCGGTACCTAGTTTAAAAAATATGATTGACATGTAAAAGTGTTTGTACAAACCTATTTACAGAAAAATAAATCATTTATAATTTATCATTTAAGGCTTACTTAAGAGAAAACATATATCTACAAAAATATAGCACCGAAAAAACATGTACGTAGGTACATGTTTTTTCGGTGCTAGCTCGAGGGATTTACAGTTATGTTTTTTATTACGAAAACTACTAGGTTAGTCTAAATAAAATTCTGAGACCAGCATTCCTTACGTAACTATTTCATTTAGATTCAAAACATATAACAATAAACAAAGGATAAGAATCTAGGTCAGCTGTTTTGTTCGTATACATATAACCATTTAATTCGATAAACCTTTACTAGCTGCAGCCAAAACCATCAGACGATAAAGGCCCGGCTACACGCAGCGACTTATATGCGCAGTTTGTGCAAAAGTTTGGGCAACAACGTCGTCCACTTTTTTTTTATGGCATCTCGCACGTCAACCTAGGAGGTTGTTGTCTGCTTGATCGGGCTATTCTGTTGATGCCTTAACAAATGAAGGCGTTCAGACAGGACATAAGAACCTATAAATTAAGTGACCACACGCTAAGGGGACCTCCTGTGGGGTATGGACCTCGGCTTAGGGCATCGCTGGGGGAGGGCAGAAAGGGATAGGCTAGGCCGGATTGTGGCGTGGTGCACAGTGGTTCCACACATTTTATAGCGATGTGCGAACCGTCTGTGCAAAAGTTTATGTAACCATCTCACCGTGAAAGCTTAGGTGAAGTGAGCGTGGAGTGAGCTGTCATTCGGTAGGGATTAACACTATTAAGTGCTCACTTCACTTATGATTTCACGGTGAGATTTTTACAGAATCGACCAGCAGGTTACAATGTAGGTTTTTTGAGTGAATTGGCGGTTGTCTAAAATATTTTCACGGTATATCCTTTTGCCGTTTTAGCGATACATGTTTGCTTGTACTAATCTAAAGGTATACAAGTAAGATTAAGCGTGTAGCCGGACCTTAACACAGTCTTGCCAATTAACCCAGTAATTATATTCAGTCTTTCAACGAAACTTGATTAATTCTCTTTTACGATAATATTTCTGAGTTACCACATCGAAATACATAATTATCGGCAAAGTTTAAGCGAAAAATCTTCCCTGAATTCTGGAGAAAAAGGGAATTTTATCCTTAAAATACAATACCGGTTCTAAAGTGTGTAAGTGCGTAATTTCGTTGGCCAAATTCGTTGAATAAAATTTCAATTTTCTTTTTCACTGTTGTGTTTACTTGAAGACCAAGCCGTGTTATTTTTGAATGTGATGGTATTCGTCTCAGTATTTTTCACAAAATGTTTTTATTTTGAAGTAATTCTGGTGCCATGTACTTGTAATCAGTAATATATTTATCATCCTATTTATAAACTTCTAATACTAAATAAACTACAACTTATGAAAATAAAAATATAATATCCTAATCGATCCAAAATTATTAGAAAACTAAAATATTTTTTAATATACCAAAGATACTGGCGGCATAACCACGTTGTATGGCAATGTTTAGCCTATAGTCAAGGTGAAAGCCAGCCCTTGGGTCGCGGGAAGTTTCAACCAGCCGTTTCGAAACTTACCTTAAGAAGACCATGAGCACGCGGACCCCACAGCCCGAGGGTTTAGTAACTCTTGAATAATATGTAGGTTAGTAGGTGTGTAAAGCTGTAAACATTTTGAAACTAATTAATTATCTAAATATATACCTATAAGTTTTTAATTAGTAATTCGGCTAATCAGCGAAAATGGCCTAGTAATAACATTGCGCAATAATAATTTTGTTTTTAATAATTAATGGCTTACTGACGACGGCATTAATCCTTTGTCATTAGGCATTATCCTGGTTCTCTGTATTCCAAGACGATCATCTACACATAAAGGAGTATGCATATAAAAATGCGACCGCAGCGCTACATACAAGAACGAAAATAATAATTTTCTTCATCTTACCCCAAGAAAACAATAGCATTATCTAAGCAACCAACTTATAAATACATACCTACACAAACAATCAAAACTCTAAGATTACACGTACGTATCTCCAAATGGAATCTAGAAACGAAGCGTGTACCAGGAATTCAGAAGCAAGTTGGAGATTGTACACACAATATGTTTGTGGTATTCAAAGCGAGCTTGCGACCTATGGCCGCATGCCAGTTGTCCGAATTATTAGCAGAAGGTGCTCTTTATAACTATTGTGCAGGCATTGTGTACCGATATGACGTCAGAGGTCATATTGTTCTGTGGTATTATTGCAGAGGAGTTCTTGAAAAGTTGTGCCAAAGTAGGTTTTTTTTAAGATTCAAAAAAGCTGATTGAGTTAATGCAATAAATTGAAGGTATGGAGAGGAAAATATGACTTATCTATTTGGAGTTTCTTAAGCATAACATTAAGTATTTACATAAAAAGCTAATAGTCTTAAAATAATAATAATAATATGTTCAATTATATAAATAGGAGGGCAAATAATCAAAGGGCATAAAAAAGTTCTTCCGCATCGCTGTCAACAGGAAACGTGCCCAAAAGGCTGGCAGCATTGCCACGTTGTATGGCAACGCTGATTTTTTGGCCAATAAATAGGCCTGCCCTCTGGTCACGTGACGAGTCGACGAACCGCTTGGCGATGTCTCGAAATACTAATAAATATCACAATTAGATTACATTTTCATTAAACGATAACACGGCAAGTCAAGGACAAACCGGCACCCTAATTGCGTAACACACTATTACTCTCAATTTGAATCATTTTGAAGCATATTGCTAATCCATTGCTCCATATGTTCGATTAATGTATCTGCTCAACAACGTAAATAACTCAATGAATGTTGTTGAACTGTCAAAATGAAACCCATTGCTACTGATAGTGTGTTACGCAATTAGCTTGCAGAACTCATACATAAATCAAACAAGCAGATCGTTGCGCAGAAGCCAATCATCTATCGGATATGCCAATCAAGCCGTTGGTGGTTACTTACCCTTCCTCACATAAACCCTCACCACTATCGTTGGGAAACTTTACGAATACATATCTGCCTACCCTTAGGCCTCACAAGCGTGACGTTTATGTTACAAAAGATAGCGAATGGGGTTCATACCCAAGTTATAAAACTGAGGGGAATGACCCAGTTAACAAGGCACATAGGCGATGGGCCCGCAAATTACCCTTACAAGGCAGTATCGAAATAACTGTAGGAATAAAGGACCTTCAAAGTTACTTATAAAGATCGTATTGCAGGGTATTAAGTTCGGGTGATAATACTTTCGCAGTGTTGACTTCCGCTAGTAATCTTTCCGAGTATAGCGGTATTAGTCCCGGCTTTTCGAGGGTGCGCATTATACCTAAGGCCTACCCTTTTTTCGAAGGGTTTAATCGCATATAAGTGGCAAATATTTTAAAAATTGAGTTTGTTAATTTGATTCACAATCAATTTATAGCTGCAAGTAAATTATACAGCGTGTATCAGAAATGTGAGGTCATACTTAAGTGTGCTACAGACCATCAAACTAAATAACGTTCTCCATTTCACCAACATCGTAGTGGCAAAAAAATAATTTGCCGTCCTATACATTTGGGTCGAGTAGGTATTGAAGTTTTGTATGAGACAGGAGATATTTTTTTCGCGTTTACAATGTTGGTCCCATGGAAAAAGTTGTTCAGGTTGATAGTCTGTACTACGCCTTTCTGATAAATGTCTTGTAAGCCTTATTTGAAAGAGGGGCCCGCGGCTAAATAATAACAGCCACACAGGTCGATCGATCAGGTTAAGCTACGCTTGCCGCGGTTGGTCTGTGGATGGGCGACCATCTTGACATACCGAGACCCCTCCGTGCCTCGGAAAGCACGTTAAGCCGTTGGTCCCGGCTGTCATTCATGGATCCTTGACAGTCGTTACGGGTAGTCAGAAGCCCGAAAATTTGACAACCAGTCTTACCTAGGGCTATCGTATTACCCAGTAACTGGGTTGTGGAGGTCAGATAGGCAGTCGCTCCATGTAAAATACTGGTATTCAGCTGCATCCGGTTAGACTGGAAGCCGACGCCAACATGGTTGGGAAAAGGCTAGGCAGATGATGACACCTTATTTGAAAGCAAAATCATCAAAGAAATAACGTCAAAGTGCAAACGTAGAGTGATGTGGTAACAGAAGTACAGCCTACACAAAATTACAGGATCAATAGAAAAACAAATGCTTTTATGTTTCCCAAGATGTCTTATTTGATAAAATCCGCCGTCAGAATAATCATAATGATACTAAAAGCATTGGAAAGTACTCGTATTTCTTCGTTTTTTCTTTAATGTAATTCGTATAGCTTGAGGGGTTTCTTCAATTATAATACTCGGCTTATTTGTCCGTGCAATGACGACGAGAAGTGAGTTTCGATATAATAATCAGAAAAGTATTTTTTTTTTAATAATAATATTACGATCCAGTACGAGTTCGATTTGGATAATGTTTCCGCCCTAAGGCGGAAATTAAATTAACACCAAATTGTTGCTACCCTTAAATATTGAAGTATGCCTAATCATTCTTCATTATTTTGGTACCTAGTTAAAAAGTTTTTAATACTTATGATCGATTCGTTTTTTATATGATGCGGATTCGCTACACACAGATTTTTTTTTTTTTGGAATGGAATTCAAAATTGAAAGCCTTTTTCAATGTTTGCATGTTTGAATACTTTGTATGTAAACGTAGGAAGCAAAAACATTTAATAAAATAAGCAGATTATCCTGACTTATTTGTGTCGTCTCAAGTAATTTGCGTTAGCGCTAATTAATTATAAATTCCTGTGATTAATATTCTATTTACGTAACATCACTTCTTTGTGATTATTTTCCACATTTACTTAATTTTTTATAATTTAGGCAAAGAGTCTTTGACAAAAAAATATAGAAAAGAATACTTAAGGATAATAAATTTCAGTGCTTCTAATCAAACGTCGTTAACAAAAATGATAGAAATAAGCATTTAGTTTCACTGCTGCATCAAATTGACTGTGACTTCTTAGTGACACTCAACTTGATGCAGTAGAAAAAACGAAGGAAAAGGCTAGAAATAAGTTTGTGTTTTATGTGGTAACAAACTTATTTCTGACTTTTTCCTTTATTCATCAAATTAACTCACTAAGGGCCGGTTGTTTCAAACGGTTGGTTTATGCAACATACTTACGAGTCAAATAATAACGATTACGTACTCGTTATTATTTGACGTACGGTAAGGCCATAATTTTGTAATGGGGAATTATAAAACGAGCGATTAAAAAAAAGCTTTGCGACTGATGATGACATACTGTATTAATAACTTGAGCGGTATGAATTTGAGTAAGCGAAAAATTAACTAAACTGACGACGAATATTGATTAATAATAAAATCCTGAACGAGCTTACAAAAAGTGGATTGTGATAAATTCATTTCATATATTAAAATTTTATCCGAGCGACTGCATTACTAAGTGAGCGACTGGAAATACAGAGAGGGCAACTTAGAAAAACACAAGATTGAACTTGAGAAGTTAGGATGCAAGAGCGAGCGAAGCGAGCTCGTGACTTGGGGCACCCCGACACGGACAGGTTAGGTTCGAAGGGGATGACGGGGGCTCAAGTGAGCGAGCGGAGCGAGCGAACGAACCCCCATCATCCGCTTCGTGTTAGGTACCTTTAAACCCTGCAGACAGAAATAGGGGCCGTCGACTACGCCTTATTATTATGCTCATTTTGTATTTTAAGTAACTCAAATTAATGTTTGTAAGATACTATTCTGTTGATTTTTCGTCACTTACAGTCAGTCGCTCACTTAGTAATTATATAACCCAAATTAATTAATTTTGACACTTAAAAATGTAATTTACAGTCACTCGTTTAATTGCTACCCTTTTGTAATTGTACCTTGAAACAACGCTTTTTTTGGTTTGACGATAGTTAGCGCCATTTTCGACATATACGCGTGCGTCAAATGGACGTCAAACAACCCGCACTAAGTAGTCACAGTCAATTTCATGCAGTAGTGAAACTGAGGGATTTATATAAAGTACTTTAGATGCACAAACTGTTCAACTCCCATGGCGCCCTGTCTATTATTGGTTTAACTTCCCAAAGCAAGATGACACGCCCCTTAGCAACAGATACCCGGAAAATTGCTACCCTGAACAATAAATAGTTCCTCGCAATTCCCATGGGAGCTTCTTCTTGCTACAGAACGCTTAGAAACTTAGTACCTTCTACTAAGTTTTCCAGAACTAACAATGTAGGTCCCAACATTTATCACCCGTTTTCAGATAGAGAAAACCTTCTTTTCAGACTAAAACTCTTTTTATAAAAAAAGCATTCGACGTACGACAGCAGCATTGTTCTCACAGAACTGAAGATTTATTAGTACAAACCGGTATTTTGTGAATTAAAAGAAAATACGAACAAAAACGAAAGCGAAATTGCCAGGCGCGGTGACCGTGGACAAACTGCCTGGTGTTTTCGAACGCCCCCAGAATTCTAATAAAGAAAGCAAATTTGAAAATCGAACAGGTATTCGCACCGTTGGAGGACGATAAGTTGCTGAATCGGTGTTCCTTCTCACATGATTAACAATAGCACGAATAAACATAACGCTACACATAATAAATTAATGTCCACTTTATCAAGATGTAGCTGTCCCATTTTTGTCGAGTATGGTAACGAGCGTTTGTTGGCCCATCACATATTCAAGAAGGACGGATGTGTCGACTGATGTACATATGTATTCATAAACCACTTGCTTACTCGAATAAAGAATTTGCTAAGCATTTTTATGAAAATTATTCTTGTAGGAATTGGAGGAGGAATTTTAAATTCACAGCGCTAGCGGAAATTTTGCGTTTTAAATAATGTTTGCAAATTATTATGTTGGCATTTTCAGAAAAAAATTAAGTCACTCACAGCTGTTTTAATTACTTTGAGGCAACTCATTGGGGGTCAAATAAACGCGCGGTTAAGTATGTGTCGATCATGAACTTATGAATTTCGACTAACGCATACATATCCCCGAACAATAAAATTTCAAATACAGAATAAAGAACGTATATGAGTACAAAATAGCTATGTTCCGGTCACGAATAAAATGTTCTAGAGTTGTGCGAGTTACATGACCCCTGGGTACCGTTACATTCACACAAAGCTTGCGTTCCAGCACATTTCAAATAAAACCGTATTTACGACTTCCTGCTTCGACTGCGATCCTGGTACACTGGCTAAATACTGCGCTTTTGTCTGTGCTTTTTTATTCAGCGAAACATTTAACAGGTACCTATTTAAAAAATGCCATAAAAGGGGTCGTTGAAAACTCGTCTGAATACTTATTTAACATTTTTATGGCAAAATGTAAAACAATGAGAACGTAAAATAGCTTATTTCTTCTCGTTTCTCCAATTTCAGGAGTGGACGTGGGTACTTTAGTGCACAAACATTTTTATCTTTAAATAATTCATATTTCAAGCTTATAGGGCAACGAGGAAATGCCTCATAAAATACTGGATGTATATATAAGAGAGAATATGCTTTGTGTACACTAAAATTTAACGAAGTTATATTTCCTACTTCAGTCCAGTAGTGTCCAGCTAGATGGATGGACGACCCAAAGAAGGTGGCTGGAGTGGACTGGATGCGCAAGGCGGAGGACAGGGTGTTGTGGCGCAGTCTGGGAGAGGCCTATGTCCAGCAGTGGACTGCAGTTGGCTGAGTTGATTGATTGAATTGGTAGAAATTTCACTATACAACTGGCCTATAATGTTTCTACTATTAGGAATCAGGCCTCCTTTCTATAAAACAGAAAGGGTTGTCAGAAAACCGACCTATAGCATTCTCACTGCTAGGACTCAGTCATCATCATCTGCCTAGCCTTTTCCCAACTATGTTCGGGTCGGATTTTAGTCTAATCCGATGCAGCTGAACACCAGTATTTTTTAGGACTCAGTCATCCTTTCTCTGACGCAAACCTTCTACTGGTTGGTGGATAAAAGTAAAAGTAGTTCAATACATATTAAACCTTCCTTATTAACAATAAACCAAGCTCGTTTCACTCAATTACCTAACCAAGCTAGCTCTAACATTTTACAGCAGATCTCAAAGATACTGTTAGAAACAATGTTAGTGCTGTAAAACAGTGTTTTATGTGAGCTTTACAGGTAACTTTAGGTAATTTGAAACCATGGTAATGAAGTAAAGTATAGGGTTTTTAGCCCTATACTTGGTTGTATCAAGGTTCTTTTAAATTGAACGAACACAGAACATGAACTGCCTTTAAAACGGTCAGTGAGAACCATATGAGAACATTCTGGAATAATACAAAATTACCATAAATCGACTGAGTGCCTCGTCTAGTGGTTGCAAAGCTCCAAGTCCTGGGTTCGATTCCCCGGTCGGGCAGAGTGTTGTGGGATTTTTCCATCAGTATATTCTCAGTCCAACAGCCCAAGCAACAGTCTGGATTTGTACCTGTTTGATGGCAATAGGGTCGTCCCCTATTATAAATATATATTTTTATTTATTTATTTATGCAAGGCACACCAACGTCATATTATTTACAAATACAACCACAAAGTAATCACAAATTTTCAAAACTGTGTTAATACATCACGTGTGGGCATGCCAAATATTCTTATTAAAAAGTAAACAATTCATTAAAAATATACCCCGGTACTCAGTCATTACTTAAAATGAATCAATCATTTACTTTAATTGACAAGTATAAATTGGAACGCAGTCAGTCAAAAATATGTCAGATTGAAAAGGTTTTTGTTGACATTTGTGCCAAGATATGCTGGTTAATAAAAGTTAATGATTGATTAATTTTAAGTGAAGTCTCTGAGTGCGGCAGTTAGAGTCTTAACTGGTAACTTGTGGGGGTGTAATATATGTACAGACGCCAGCACATCAAGCTACTACAATCTGTCAAATTTCTATAGTAGATTTTCAACTTTATCGCTAAAGCATTAGGTTCAAAGTTGATTGGGAAAATTTGACAGTTTCGGGTAGCTTGATGTGCTGGCGTCTGTACAACTTTGCCTAGCCCTTCGGAGATTATAGGTGTGATGCTATGTTTGTTACCTTTAAACGAAAACGATATTCCGGCACTAGTAGTTACGCTTCTGAGAAGGCTTCTATGTGACAATATTCATCCAGAGTCATAATTTTCCATTCCTCTTTATTTTTGATATTTGTCGGTTGCTCGAGGCTTATTTTCAGTTGAGTATCAAAGAATTAGGTATCTACACACTTAGTGCACCGCTACTGCATTAAAATCGAGCTATTGGATGTTAAACGCTCGATTTAACGTCGAAAATTGAAATTACGGCGCGATATGCGGTATTCCACTTAGGTGTCACCGAGTGTTAGTGAAAACGGGCCTAATTCCTTTAAGAATGACACTAACATGGCTGTGTGTAGTCCGTCCTTAAATTTGATTTTATGAAAAAGTGTGTGAAAAGCGGTGAGTATTGGTGGCCCAGTGGTAAAGGATGTGGCTTACGAGTTGTAGGTCGAAGGTTCGATCCAGTCAGGCGCTTTACTTTGGGTAAATTATTTCATCACCACAGCTCTCAACTTTGTGAGGAAACCGGCATGTCTTAGAATCAAAAAATCGGAGACATGTGACATCTATCAACCTGCACTGGGCCCACTGGTGGATTACGGCCCACTCCCTCTCACTGAGAGCAGGCCTGTGTCCCAGAAGTGGGAACATTTTAGGCTGATTTTGCTGATGCTTATTATGCTAAAACTCATAAATTTATGTCCCAAAATAACACACGATGAAAAACTGAAACACACGTGGTGTTCCAATTAAGAAAACAGAACGATGTAACTTTAAGAATTAACAAGAAGCATTACGAAGTGATTAAAACAAGTTAAGTTAATAATAAAAACAACAGAACTCTCCGTTCCTTAGTGTGAAAGTTTTCCAGAAATCTCCCTTTGGAATATCAAGTTGCTCAGATAATAATATTAATTGGGACTAATTAATAATTCAAAGACACAAGGCAACTATTGAACACGAGGCAATCATATAGATTGCGTGGTATTTTGTGTAAGCTATTCCTGTTTTTTATGTCACAGTAAAGTAGCAAGAGAGTGTAAGTTTTTTTGGCCGTTAAAAACTACGGTTTATTCGCCATGTGTAAGCACTGTTCGTCAGTTTTGTATGGATCACAATGGAAGCTTGTTGACGGACATATTTTTTCTGCAGCGCCGTACCGTAAAGAAACCGTGCCGTGTACCTAAGTGGCCTGAGGAAATGATTTTACTGTTGTTTTATGCTACACTAAAGTAGCAAGAGACTTCTTCAATATCACTGCTCTAAAACGGTGAGGAAAAACATCGTGAGGAAACTTAAAACCGACAAAAATTCAAAGACTCGTGACATCCACCAACCCGCACTGGGAACGTGAGGTGGACTACAGCTCATTCCCTCTTATAGAGAGTAAGCCTGTTTCCCAGCAGTTGGAACATTCATAGATTGATTAAAGCTAAGTTATCGTCTTTCATTGATCACTACGTTTGCAAACTAAACTACTGTAGTGACACATTATATCACTGTAAACAGAGAAGCGACGCATGCGAATTAGAACACGTTACCCCGTTTGCCAGTCGTCAATAAGCTTTTTTGTAGGATTTTTGTGCTAAATATATTTGTAAATTGTACTTTTTTAATTGAAAAATATAAACATCAAGTTTTTACGACCATCTTTAGACCATCTTTACATACCGATACCCTTCCGTGTCTCGGAAAGCACGTTAAGCCATTGGTCCCGGCTATCATTCGTAAATCTTTGACAGTCGTTACGGGTAGTCAGAAGCCCGAAAGTCTTATAACCAGTCTTACCAAGGGTTATCGTATTACCCAGTAACTGGGTTGTGGAGGTTAGATAGGCAGTCACTCCCTGTAAAATACTGGTATTCAGCTGCATCCGGTTAGACTGGAAGCTGACCCCAACATAGTTGGGAAAAGGCTAGGCAGATGATGATAAACATCAAGTTTTTCCTCCCTTTCTGAATTTTCATTTTCTTTAGAAAGAAAAGAAAGAAAGAAAGAATGTTTATTCTGCACGAACAAAACGCACGTTACATAAAAAAAGACATAAAATATACACATACAACGCAGTCAAAAGTCTCGTACTCAAGCATATAAAATGTTGACAATTTTGTCCATTAAGACAACACACATTAATTGACATTAAAACGTTAAAACAACACACTTTACACCTATAAAAATATAATTGTGGAAATATTAGAGTTATAAAACTATCAAAAATCATAACTTAAACTCCAAAACAAAAAAAAATCTCATACACCCTTACACACATTTTCCATACACGCAAAAAAAAGTTTTTACACATCAAATCACCTTTTGTTTGCGTGTTCATATCATATGGACGTCAGATTCAATGACAGTGGCGGGTAGGCACGCGATGTGATAACATAATGTGACTAAATTGAAAATCAATGCCTAGGATTAATTAATGATTGCCGAATGACCTTTTTGTTAAACGGTTATTGTCAAGGTGGACTGTATTTTCCTTAGGAATGAAACGCCTGGTTTGATGATAAGTTGATTTATTCTTGATTCACAGTTTTGATTCACTTTTCACTTTTAAGAGACGACTGCAGCTGAACTATTGAACTTTTGAACTACAATTTTGCGACTAACCACCCTGATTATATATCATTTTTACAGGGTGCAAGTAGTGGGAGGAGGCGAACACGATATATTTATTCAACCAATCACATTTCGTTATTCGGAGTTTAATCATGGCGGAGATCGGACAGGTTTCGACCTGTCCAAACCTGTACGAATGTGTTCGTGTCCTCTTTACAATGTCGTACTTTAACGTCTTACTTCTACAGGATAATAAAACAACCTATTCTGTCAACATTAGTGATTTCCCTACTATCAAATGGTTTTTATTTAATCATCCTTATGTCTATTCTTAATTTATATCATATACAATCATGAAGCGACGACGTCCGTAACATCCTCCCCCCGGCGCAGGGCTACCGTAGCCTTATCTTCCACGCAGAGGACGGCGAGCTTCGTCGTGGGTCGCCGAAGGATGCCCACTGTAGTCCTGACGTCGGCTGATCGCACCTTGCCGTCTGGACCGACGTACGTAGTCTCCACGACGCCTCGGGGCCACGTTCCTCGTGGCAATGTGGGATCGATGATGACAACCAGGTCACCAACACGTAGAGGTCGTCGTTGGTCGTCGGATGCCCCCCTGGGCACGAGCGTCGGCAGGTATTCATTTACCCAGCGCCGCCAGAAATGGTCGGCGAGCGCTTGGGCAGCTCTCCATTGCTTACGGCTGGCCTCCTCGCAAGGCCCAGTGTGAGGAAGGCCTGAGGAGGTCCCGATAAGGAAGTGGTTCGGAGTTAACGCCTCCGGATCCTTAGGATCAACGGAAACGTGAGTGAGAGGCCGAGAGTTTATAGAGTGTTCGGCCTCTATCATTAAGGTCAGCAGCACTTCTTCTTTTAGCGCCCGCTGATATAGTGTCGCTCCTAGCGCCGTTTTGACAGAGCGTACTAATCGTTCCCACGCTCCCCCCATATGCGGCGCCCCTGGTGGTATGAACTTCCACTTCATTCGGTGTGAGAGCCCGAAGTGAGGGAATTCTATGGCCCATTTTTCATAAGCCGTTCGTAGCTCCGTGTCTGCCCCTCGGAAATTGGTGCCGTTATCCGAGTACATGACTCGGGGCCATCCTCGTCTTGCTGCCATTCTCCTTATGGCCATTATGGCCGAGTCGGTGGACAGACTTGCCACTAGTTCCAGATGGACTGCCCTAATCTCCAGGCAGGTGAATAGTGCTCCCCAGCGTTTCTCATGTCTTCTTCCTATGACCACTGTCATTGGCCCAAAATAGTCGATTCCGCAGTGAGTGAAGGGTCGCTGTGTCTTTTCTAGTCGTTCCATCGGTAGGTTTCCGGTGACCGGTTTTACAGGTGTCGCTCTTCTGATGCGACAGAGTTGGCATCGCTGCGCTATGGCTCTTACTGTAGGGCGCAGATTGACTACCCAATATTTTTGTCTTAGGTCATTGACCACGCGTTCATTATTTGCATGGCCGGCTCTTCGATGGGCGTCTTCTACTAGTAGTCTGGTAAATGGGTGTCTGCCGTGTAAGATGATAGGCATCTTCTTCGTGTCTGGAACTGCAGCGTGCCCGATCCTCCCTCTTACCTTGAGAATCTGGTTTTCCAGATAAGGGTCCAGTTTATACAGGCTACTGGATTTGGGCACTGGTCTTCCTTTTTCCAATAGTTTTGTCTCTTCTGCGTAGTCGTCGAGCTGCGCTTGTTTTATCCATGTCTTCTCGGCCTTTTCTATCAGGTCGACGGTCATCTGGCTGGCTCGGCTTTTGCACTTTTCCTTGAAGAGAAAGAGTACCGCTGTAGTTCGTATTAGCTATATATATCGGGCAGATAAGAAGCATGTTTCTTTTCAGTTTCTGTGACCACGTAGGTCATTTCTTCTTTCTGGTCTTCTTTCTTGGCTTTCTCTTTCGGCCAGAGGTCTTCATTGTTATATAGAAACTCAGGTCCGATGAACCATCTATCTTCTGGTTTCATCTGTAGTTTATAATTAGGGCGCGTCGCATCGTCTGCCACATTTTGTTCTGTGGGCACCCATCTCCATTGACTGACGTCGGTCAGTTCTGCTATTTCACCCAAGCGATGTGCCACGAAGGGTGTGTACTTGATGGCATCTTTTTCAATCCAACGTAGGACTGTTTGTGAGTCTGTCCAATACGTCACGCTTTTGGGTTTGTCTCGATGTTCCCTTGTGATTGTTTCTGCTAATCGTGCGCCGATTACTGCTGCCTGGAGTTCGAGTCGAGGGACGGTTACTGGTTTTAATGGTGCGACCCTTGCTTTTGCCGCAACCAGGCTCACTGTCACTCTTCCATTTGGTTTCAGGATCCTCCAATAGGCAGTTGCTGCGTACGCTTGCTCGCTCGCGTCGCAGAAAACATGGAGCTCTATTTCGTCTTCCGAGCTCTTCCCGTAGCACCTTGGGACGCGTAGTTTCGTTGCCACGCTTAGACTTTGAAGCCATTCCTCGAAATGTTGTAAGTCTTCTTCGGGAATCGCTTCATCCCATCCCACTCCGTGTCTCCATAAGTTCTGTAGTATAATTTTACCAGTGATAGTAAAATGGCTGATGAGACCGAGGGGATCATAGACGGCCATCACTGCTCCGAGGGCTTCCCTTTTCGTCGGTGCTCTGTCTCTCATCTTTACTTCGGGTGCTAGACGGCTAAGTCCTGTGTTGAAGCCTAACTCATCCCGTTCTGTATGCCAGAGCAAGCCGAGCGTCTTATCAGAGTTTTCCTGTCTCTGACCAAGCTTCACTTCGGCATTGAGCCCTCGTTTTTCTGCAATCACGCTGTCCACTACATTGGGTTTGTTAGAGCACCATCCGCGGAGGTTGAAGTGTGCGTTTTGATGTATCTTCATGACCTCTTGTGCTGTTCTTATGGCTTCTTCTTCTGTCGTGAAGCTATCGACGTAGTCGTCCATGTAGTGGCTCGACGTTATTGCTTGCACAGCGTTGGGGTATGCTTGTGCGTAAAGCCTCGCGTTGGCGTCTCTCACTGAGTGCGCGATGAATGGCGAGCACGAGGCCCCGAAGATCATTGATACCATCTTGTACTTCTTCGGTGGCTTCTCACGCTCTTCATCTCGCCAGAGAAACATTTGAGCTGCTTGGTCTTGTGGTCTTATTTTTACTTGGAGGAACATCTCCTGAATATCTGCTGTCACAGCTACCTGACGTTCTCTGAATCTGAAGAGGATTCCTGGTAGTGATCTCAAAAGGTCAGGTCCCTCTAGTAAGTGGTCATTGAGGCACACTCCGCTGTATCGGTGTGCCGCGTCAAAAACCAACCGCATCTTTCCCGGCTTGTTAGGATTCACGACCGGAAAGTGTGGCAGATACCATATTTTCTTGTTTTCTCCCTCTTGTCCATCGCACTCTTGAGCGTAGCCTTTATCGAGGAGGTTTCTTACTTGAGCGCGATACTGTGCTGCGAAGTCTGGAGAAGAATCCATCTTCTTTTCCATCATTTTTAGTCTCTTCAAGGCACAGTGATAATTATTAGGCATCGGAGCGTCTTCGTCTCGCCATGGCAGACCTACTTCGAAGTGTTCACCAACCTTCTTCATTGTTCGTTGGACCACGTCGATTGCCTTTTGATCTTCCGGTCTGACTTTCTTCGCCAGGGAGACTCCTAGGGCATCAATTCTGAAGTGTGCTTTCACTATTTCTTCTACGCGCCGTACATCTTCTGTCTGTCTGTTTGCAGACACGTCGTAGATGTGAAGCACTAGTTGACCCTCCTTTTGAGTCAACATTGAGCGCGGCGCTGTTCCATGGATTACCCATCCCAGTTGGGTATATGAGGCCGCAGGCTCGTTCTTCTTGCCCATGCGTAATTTTCGAGTCACAATCAAGTGCCAATTGTCCGCACCTATCAATATTTTTGGTGTGGCTTCCTCAAAGAATGCATCCTGTTGTATGTCTCGAAGATGTGGATATTTAGTTAATATCGATCTATCCACTGTCTGACCATGAAGTCGCAGATCCTTTATTGTTCGTGCGCGTAACTCCTGGAGGTTCTCGTTCTGGCCACGAATTTGCAGCTTAACCTCTTGACTATGTTCTTCGTGTGGCTGTGAGGTCACTCCTTGTATTCTAAGTGTAGAGACTGGCCCTCTTACTTGGATACGGCGTGTTAAATCTTCATCGATGAGTGAGGTCGTCGATCCTTCGTCCATTAGCGCGAATGTGCTCACTTGACCGCCTGGTCCATACAAGATGACGGGGCACATCTTTAAAAGTACACGATGTGGTGCATTACCTTTTGCTGAGACAGACATCACGGACTCCGCTACGGGTTTGACATCCGTTGCTTCTTCTTTTTGTTGCGACACCTCTCTTATGTCTTTGTGAAGCAACGCGTGATGCGGGCGGGTGCATGTCTCTTTGCCGCATCGTTTAGCTCGGCAGTGCTCTCGTCGATGGCGATTAGTAACACATTTAAAACATACCTTTTCTGTTCGTGCCCAATTCCATCTGTCGTCGACACTCATTTTTAAAAATTTGGCGCACTTAGGTACTTCATGGTCACCACCACAACACAAACATTCCCGTTTCTTCTCTCCTTCCTTTTCTAATGTGGCGTAGATGACCTCTCGGCCCGCTTTCCTTTTAGAACTAGCTTGCACCACATTTTTCATTTCTCTCTTCGGTGCGGGCGTGGGCGTCGGGTTTGTGAAGGCGTACCTCATGGCACGGTCAGCCTCTCTCATCAGGAATCGAGACAATAGCATAATTTCAGGCTCACCTGATGTTTCCACAGCCTCAGAAGCGTAGTCACACCATCTTGCTTTCACGTGCGGGCTCAATTTTTCTACGATTTCACGCACTAACATAGGGTTCCACAGGTATCCACGATTGTCCACGTTGGATAGCACACACACTATGTTTTTTAGTTTCACCGCGAAGGAGTTCAGTTCACTTGCTACACTAGTAAGTCGAGGTAACTTCTTTATGTCTTCCATCACGTGGTCCATTAATATCTCCGGCCTTCCATAGTACTGTTCCAGCGTTTTCATAATTGTTCGCGGGTCAGAAGCAGAATACAATAGCGCAGAAATAGTTTCCCTTGCTGGACCTCTGATGCAGTTCCTCAGTCTTGCTAGGTTTTCCATTGCGGTGAATTTGTAGACACTTGATGAGTCTTCATAAGCTGCCTTAAATGGTAGCCATTCCGTAGCCGCTCCGGTGAACAAGGGTAGTTCTGTCACTTGTCGTGGCGGCGGGCGTACACGCATCATTTTGTCTAGCGTGTCGGCCAATTGTTCGATACCTCTTCCTACTCGACGTTCCCCTCTTGTGGGCGAACGTGAGGTCGAACGTTGTCTCCTTCGTGGCATGGCAGGAGTTGTAGCGTCGACACATGTGTTCGGCTCTGCAGCGGTTTCTTGGGCGGTGGGATGCGGCGGCTGAGTTCTTTGTTCGGTGACTGGTGGGTGGCCTTGGTCAATACTTTGCAGCCACTCATCCACCCTGTCTTCACTCCTATGTCCGGAGCCCTCTTCGCGAGCCTCTGCCTCTGCTTCAATCGCCGATACTTCGTATTCGAACCGCTTGTTCACTAGAGCCTTTTCTATCTCTAATTGCTCGTTCCTTATTGCAGCAATTCTTTTTTGTGCCTCATATTCTGCTAGTTTCACTCTTGCCACATCACTGCTGTAGGATCTTCTTGATCTAATCGTGCTTGCAGTGTCTCTTACCGACATATTTGCCGTCATTGTCCTGGCAGAGTCCTGTATTCTTGACTGGAGCGACGTGCTTGGAGTGGCGAGTTGTTCTTCACGCACTGTTACACTCGCGATCGCGGTTGCTCGACTCACCGGTACGCGATGAGGAGCTGGTGCGGTAAGCGCGGCGGACGCACCATCATACGACGGCGCAACCCTTCCCGTCGCGGCGGTGACGGGGGGTGCGGTCACTGGCACTTCATGCGGGGCGCGGGGCAAAACAGACGCAACCGTTGATGGCGATCTTGGCGGTTCTTCGAATGTTCGAGGACGTCGGCTGTCGTAGCCAGATTCCGCCTCACTTTCTTTCGCCGCAATACTTCTCGTCTTCATAATTACAGGAACACTGCACTATTTTCTTGATTTTCAACTTACCAGGCGAGCGATGATCCAAATAAATCCGTCTTCGAAGGACCAAACTGTCAAGGTGGACTGTATTTTCCTTAGGAATGAAACGCCTGGTTTGATGATAAGTTGATTTATTCTTGATTCACAGTTTTGATTCACTTTTCACTTTTAAGAGACGACTGCAGCTGAACTATTGAACTTTTGAACTACAATTTTGCGACTAACCACCCTGATTATATATCATTTTTACAGGGTGCAAGTAGTGGGAGGAGGCGAACACGATATATTTATTCAACCAATCACATTTCGTTATTCGGAGTTTAATCATGGCGGAGATCGGACAGGTTTCGACCTGTCCAAACCTGTACGAATGTGTTCGTGTCCTCTTTACAATGTCGTACTTTAACGTCTTACTTCTACAGGATAATAAAACAACCTATTCTGTCAACATTAGTGATTTCCCTACTATCAAATGGTTTTTATTTAATCATCCTTATGTCTATTCTTAATTTATATCATATACAATCATGAAGCGACGACGTCCGTAACAGTTATTAAATAACGAAAGGGGTAAAGTATTGTGGGAATATTTTTGTATCAAGGAAATCTGGATTTTTTTAGTGTTCTGGGTTTAGTCTTATCCATAAACATGCACACGTTTCGTTTAGTGTTTTTTGGCAATAATTACATTAAAAGTGTGACCGGGTGCCTAAGTTTGCATATCTACGAAAGGATTTTATTACAAATTATTTAAAGTTCAAAAATATAGATATTTTTTTTTAAACATTCAGGGTGATTATTTCAAACATTTATGCAACAAGATGTACCCAAGTCATGTCACGTAAACAAATTTAAATGTCAATATCTTGGAAACGTGACGCTTTACGGGGTTTGGTTCTAGTATGTTTTCTGTTTGCATTTATGCCAGCTATCGATTCATATAGGTTCCATGCGTGGCCGCCATTTTGAAAAAAAAAAAAAAAAGTAAATGGCGCGACAGTCGGTATATCAGGCTCCATATAAAAATTATCAATCCCCTTTGTTCATGAGAGTTTAAGTGCCTAAAGCATCGACCAATTTAGCGGAATTCGGCCTAATTTCGACTAACATCTTCTTGCCTCTACACTTTCCCAGTTGGGGCGTTGTACTACTACGCCTGCTGATATATAGGAGTATTATCAAATAGATTTCCGAGAAACATCCGCCAAATCCTTTCATAAATATTAATACTGACTATCTACACACGAGAAAACTTATTATAACCCGGATATTATCTATCCACCACACTACCCTGCAACATAAAACGAAACAACCTCCACGATAATGATTCATCTACTCCCGGATCCCACGACATAATTACGTAATAGTTATCAACAGATATTACCAACGCAGGTACCATCTTGATGAATAAATTAGTTTGCGTCATTATGGGCGTGTGCGTTTACGCGCTATGGGCGTGAGCGTTTACGCCACGTCATTGTGCGGTGCGTAACACGAGCTTTCTTAATTATTCTGCTCTTGTTTACGGGAAATTGTTTCAGACCTTAAGGTAATTGGTATTTGACTTACTTGTACGTTTTGTGTTTTCATCGTTTAGTTGACGCTTGTGTTATGTTTTCTTGTGGTAATTGAGATAGTTAAGTAGGCGTACGATGAGCTTGTGTTATTAAGTTAGTACATCAAGATTTTTTTATTAACACCCTGGAGTGTGGATTCCTGTCCCGTTGTTGGCATAAAGCTCGCCCCTATTATAATATGTAACTTTAACTAGCAAAGTGTGGGTTTACTACAGCTACACCTCCGCCCGAACCATCGGGGATTACATGCGATGTTTATCACGCATAATTTAATTTATTTATTAGTTCAATTCGAACAACAATATAGTCAATTTCGTTAGTAATTTAATATCTTATAACAAGTGTTAGTAGTACATAAATAAGGAGAAGAATAGTAGGTGCCTGAGGCAGGATGTGCAGAGAACGATAACGCAAGGAATAAGCTACCTGACCATTTTCCCCACATAATGCCTCAGAAAAGTTAGGACCACTGTTTTCAGGATGCTATTGTCACTAACCCGCGTTCTGCGCATCAATGATGCGTTTTTTAACTTATAATATTTATGTTATAATATATCGTCGAGTTACTTGCGTGACTTTCAATTGGTTTTACTGGGCCTGCTGAAGTCAACAGAAAAATAAGAATATTAAACAGTACTGCTGTCTACAGTCAGTTTTGTGTGAACAAGTATTACAAATAGAAATCTTGTCTGTAGAAATTTCTGCTTAAAATGTTTATCTTTCTTCTGCCTTCTCGACACGAGCCACACAAAAATAGCTCTTGATGATTTTACAACGACATGATCGACTTGCCGTGGCTTATGCTACGTTGCTACCAGTCACATGGAGGGTCATAATAATATCAAAAAGAAATAATAAGTAATTTATTTCATAACAAAATACATTGTTTTGAAAATAGTACATGATGATAAACAAAATAATAATTAATTAAAAAACATTACATTCAGAAGGTTTATTTATTTTATTTCAAATTTCGTTATTAACAACTAGCCATGTTTTGTTATGAAAGACGTAATAACCCCTCCACTACTGCTTATGACACCTTCAGAAGAGTCAGATAGTTTAATTACATTATTGAAGCAATGTTGTCAAACATTGAAAAAGGTCTATTTACACAATATTTACCGCTTATAAAACGACCGTGTAAACATTTTCTAAGAAAACAAAACAATGTTACAAAGACACAGCTTTTATTTCGTCGAGACTTCTACAAGTTAATCCTCAAGTAACTGAGCTTAAACAAATAAAATTAACATAATTAAACTTTCTGGCAGTAAATCAGCGACTCTGGATTCTACGAGATTTTAAGAACATAATATAAAAATAACTTGATAATTTTTTGCTGACGAACATTTTTGCGGACTTGAGTTACGGATATTAAAAATATTCTTCGCTTTTTTATGCTTTATCTTGCTAGAAATATTTAGGAAAATTCATCTTGCAACAGGGTTTGCCTAGGACGCTAATAATTATGAAGAATTTCAGCACCTATCAACAAATAAAAAAAAAGGAAAATCCAAAAGTGCACGACTCATAGTGCTCATTTGATCGTATAAAAAACCATAGATGTATATATTATATTAGTTTCTTTTTTAATTACAATTAAACATTACAAAAATACTTTGAATAACAGAGTCATTTGATGAAAAAAATGGAAAATCCAAAAGTGCACGACTCATAGTGCTCATTTGATCGTATAAAAAACCATAGATATAGATATTATATTACTTACTTTTTTAATTACAATTAAACATTATAAAAATACTTTGAATAACAGAGTCATTTTTAATAGGGTTCCTCTTATGGGTGAAAAGATTCTATTAAAAATTGACGGATATTTTTTTTAGAAGCATTTTTATGTTTTTTCGTTTGTAGGTACTGCATTAAATCACTTTTTTAAAAGTTCATTTTGAATCTACATTAAATTATCTACACAGTGCTATATAAACTAAGTGGGTTCTGTGTACTAGCAGGAGTATAACAATAGAAACAGTTGCAGAAAGGAGTAAAAAAAAAATTCGATCGTAAGGCATTCTCTAATGCTTCGCATTATGAGTCGTGCAAAAATGATCCGAACTAGACCAAGTAAAGACTGACTGTCCCTATAAAAATGTATGTCTAGTTTTATGCTAAACATAACAGCATAACATCACGCCTGTAATTCCGAAAGGGTTAGGCAGAGGTGCTCCCATAGTACACCCACATTTCGGCAGTTGCGTCCATAAATTTAATAAGGGACCGCTTTTGGCCACCCACCGAGCTTAAATCCAGACTCCGGGCTACTCCTGAGAAATTTCAGATGGAAAACCCAATAAGTAACCCAATAAGTTTTCCGGATACTGCAAACAGGATGCTTGTGTGAATATGTATATTTAA
Organism: Eremobia ochroleuca; assembly: GCA_949629135.1. Taxonomy (NCBI): domain Eukaryota; kingdom Metazoa; phylum Arthropoda; class Insecta; order Lepidoptera; family Noctuidae; genus Eremobia; species Eremobia ochroleuca. The sequence continues at coordinate 17,216,965 of OX451392.1, forward strand.
ACACTTACACCACTAAACGGGATCCTGCAAAAAACCGTACCTGCAAAAAAAGGGATTTTGTCTTGGGAAAGGGCCCTAACACTATGCCCGATCCGGGAGCCACACCCAGGACCTCATGTTCAACGAGGCAGTCAGTATGTAAAGACGCCAGCACATCAAGCTACCCGAAACTGTCAATTTTTCCCAATCAACTTTGAACCTTATGCTTTAGCGATAAAGTTGATGATCTATTAAAGAAATTTGACAGGTTGTAGTAGCTTGATGTGCTGGCGTCGGTACATGTTTAAAATATGTGAATAATGTGTTATCACACAATGCACGTCATAAAAATACGGTTTACATTCAAACAGTATTTTTGACTGATACAATACGTTTTATGACACAGCAATAAATCCAAATAAAATGCATATACTCGTACGAGGACAATACAAGACATAAAACCTCGTTTCTTTCAAACCACCTTGACGATGCTTGTTCCCTGGTACCTAGGTTGCATTTGGGTCAAAGCAAAGTGACCTTTAGATAGAAAGAATACATTTTGACAGCCACGAAAATTCGTTTCGTACACATTTGGTTTAAACAGTTAAATGAAATAAAGATTATAAACGTGCAGAATCGACAAATTTGGCAATATGGTTATAATTGTACTACTTTTAGCCTGAACGGAATAATTGAAATTATTCCGATCCGACGGGATATTTGCGTAACCGTGTGCGCAACACACTAGCACTTTAATTTTGACAGTTCAACAACATTCATTGCATAATTTACGTAGTTGAGCCGACACATTTTTAGAACCTATGAAGCAATGGATTTGCAATACCTCTTCAAAATGAGAGCAAAAAAAAGAATCTTCAAAATGAGAGAAATGAGTTAGTTGATATAATTGTTTATTTAGAAAATTTATGCATCGCATCAGTTACAATTAGATGAAACTAAACCCGTTTTAAAATAAAAAATATAGTAGATAACAAAGACTCTAGGTATGACTCACAAATCAAATCGTTCATGCCAAACAGAAAACGAATCTATTACCATAGTCAAAACAAGAAAACAAATCAAACGATGTAACACCAAAAACAAAGCTCCCACCTATTACTCTAACTTCGCTAATATTTTAGTGAAGTTACTACACCGCACGGTTCGATAACGCTACTGTGACGCAGCGTTTTCTCTGCGTAAAACGAATGAAAGCGAACTGGCAAAACGCAGAGTCATCCCTTTGCAGCAAACTCGGTTTTTACATAACCGCACTCCCGTTGGCAATTAAATTGAGTACTAAGTTCAACTGAGGACGGGTTACGTGTAGTATAGCTTTACGTTTAATTAAGGGACTGGTTTCCCTGTAATTCATTAAGGGTTACGTAAGTTATAGGCTTATTTATTCATAGGTAAGTATACTGTTTGTTGACAATACTCAGCATAAGCATTACTTAGCCAACCTATAATGTTCCCACTGCTAAGACACAGGCCTCATATTCTTTGAGAGGGAGTGGGTGGGGGGTGGTGGGTGGGGGTGGGTATCTACAACACAGGCCCAGTGTTGGTTGGTAGATGTCTTTGAATTTTGGTCCTAAGAAATTCCGGTTTCCTTACCGTGTTTTCCTTCATAATTTTGAGAGCAGTGGCGATGAAATTATTTACACAAAATAAAGCGCCTGCCTCGGTTTGTACACACCACCTAAGTCTCTACATATAATAAACGGTGAGTCATCTAAAGTTATTCATCAAAATATTACCCGGGATCGATGCTGAGATTGCTTACGAAGTACTGATATTTTTGATTTTTTGACTAAAGTATAAAGAAGAATATTAGACTACAATCTTCTATATATGTAGTTTCGTCATACAATATACCGCTACATCAAAAAAGTATTGCATATTCAGTGATTTTTCATGGGTCTTCAATTAAAGTGTATAGAGTAACTATAGAGTAAGTAAAATGACGAAACTTTGAATTTGTGCTACAAAACAACAATTATTTACCTTCAATTTAAAGTATTAGATAACATTACGTAACTTTTAAGGACGTGTTATTTAATTAAAAGCGTTTTCCAGAAACTTTCCTTTAAACAAAACTTCAGGACTAATTAACTTCATAATTATAAAGACATGAAACTTCGAGTTTCCAAACAAGAAGAAAATTATATAACATTAAAAATATGTTAATAAGTCGAGCCTATAAAACGGCAGAGTTGATAAATTCCTCGAATATTTTTTTTTTTCTCAAGGAAATTACGTAAGCTTCTCTCGCAACGTTTCAGTTCAGTGCACACAGCACACAATGCTGATTGGATTACCACAAAGGAACGACATGTAACTTTCTAATATGTAGTAATCGTTACAACGTGATCTTTATTGCCATAATTACAGATGTGAAACTCCTTTGAACTTATTTCGGGTTGCCAATTACTTACTTTGAGGCTAGAGGGGCTTGTGGCTAAGTAATAACAGCCACACGGGTCGATCGATCAGGTTAAGCTATGCTCGCCGCGGTTCGTCCGTGGATGGGTGACTATCTTTACATACCAAGACCCTCCGTGCCTCGTACGTTAAGCCGTTGGTCCCGGCCGTCATTCGAAGATCTTTGATAGCCCTTATGGGTCGTCAGAAGCCCGAAAGTCTGACAACCAATCCTACCAAGTGTATCGTATTACACAGTAACTGGTTTGTGTAGGTCTGATAGGCAGTCGCTCCATGTTAAATACTAGTATTCAGCTGCATCCGGTTAGACTGGAAGCCAACCCCAACATAGTTGGGAAAAGACTAGGCAGATTGAATTACTTACCTTCGCACGCATCTTCGTTAATGTAAGATGGTCGCTCCCTTAATAAGGAACTAGGGTTGTCGTTTAGTGTGCTTGTGATAATTAACATTCGCTTTTATGACTTGTAGTAAGTAATTAATTTGTGGTTTACATTGGTTTAGGTATACACCACGGGTTAACGGCTACTTTGTAAACTATTTTGGTAAAGACAGCCAAGAAATGTTTAAAAGTGACAGAGAGTGTGAGTAAAAGTGCGTGTGTACACGTTTTATATGGCAATCGTCAGCATGTTTTTAGGTGAATTTTAATACAACAGTCTTCAACCGTTTGCCAAATTAATATACTCTTAGTTACGTACAAAGTACCACGAAAGTCAGACAAAAAGCAGGAGCCCAAATATAATACAACTCTGTTCATTAAAGAAAGTATCACACTAAATAATAATATAATTCTATTACACCAAGTCTCATCAAATTAATAGTCTCCCAGACTTAATAAAACGTTGGCTATTACAAAAATGGATGGCACTCTATACAACCATAATTATGGTATTAATCAAAAGAACAATTTATTTCGGAAAGTCATACCAGCCCCAAGGAAATATTCTCCTGTAGGCAATTATATTGAGCGAAAGATTCTCTGCGCTGTTATTTCTCTATCCCCCTCCAAAGGGTGGGGCAATTTAGGATTATTTGGCCGTTCATGTCGAGGTGTTATGCCCCGATGTTTAACGGAGTATAATCTGCCATGGCATTTTTCGGTCCATTGCTCACATTTGATGTGGGTTGAATATATTAATTATGTGCTACAGCCAGTAAATGGGGATTACGCCAAGCTTTTGTACTGGTTCAAAATTATTGACGAATTTGAAGACTCGAGTTTAAATTGTAAATGGAAACATGTAGGTCGAGTGATTAATGATTCGGTTCATATGATGATGACGTGTTTATTGACACTGAAATTGAGTAGTGTAACGACATGAATACAGTTACGAATATTCTTGTTTTTGCATAATAAGCGATTCCAACACAGCAGCGTTTAATTAAGAGAAATAATTAACATAAATTCAGCAAACTGCTTCACGTTTTCCTAAGAAAAGTAAATGAAAGAACAATTATTTTTACAATAATGTACACAACATCAAAAACATACTAATAAAACCTAACGACAACACACAAATGATTGCAATCAAGCCATAAATTATCAATTCAGCGCAATCCAGTATAATGCCGCATAAAATATGACTAAATTACTCATAAAGTATTCACTGAAGCATAACAGCTTTGCAATAGTAATGTGGGACATAATGTGACACATTTTGTTTAAGTGGCAGTTACAGCTCAAGGCGAATTCGACATAGACGTCGTCGTAAGGAATAATGCGCGAAATATGCATAGTGCTAAAGTGGATCCAACGTCGCCTGAACCATGTTCCAGGCCAGTAATGACACGGTTTACTGATGTTTGGGTTAAGACTCGTGTTAGACTGTGTGAATTCATTAGTCCCTGGATTAGAAAGCGCCATCTATCGCATTGCGCATACACTATAAGGCCGTTCCATTAGTTAGTACGGGCCTCGAATATTTTAACGCAATTCCTACTAAACGCCTTGAAAGTTAACATTTAAACAAGACAACTTTTACATTTTGATAAGTACTTACTGAAGTAGATACTTAGCTTTGAAACGTTTGAGGTCGTTTTGAACCGAATTCAAAAGTTTCAACCTCTCAATTTTCTCGCGAAATATCAAATGATAATGTTTAGGACGTAAATTGTTATAATTTTAGAAGCACTCTACTTTAACGGTAGACTTCACTAAGTGGTTCTAATTATTAGTAATTGAAACTTTAATTACTGAACTATTAGTTAGACAAACTTAAAACCTATACTTACTATTACTGATGTGAATAAAATTAAACTGTTACTAAGGAATAGATAGCTAGAAACTCCAAGTCAGGTAAAGTCGTAGACAGCGGAACAATTTCTGTCGTAAATGCGAAGTGTACTCATCCATATAATCGATGAGCACCCTAAAAAGAAAATGAGCTAACACGTTCAACCGTTAAAAGAAACAATGTGTTATATGAAGTATGTATATTGCTCATGAAATTCAGCTTAAGGAAATTGCTCCTCGTAGGAACTCTTGAAGGCGTTCAGAGGGGAAAATTTGATAGCTTATAGCTTTGATAGCGCCAGCACGAGAGTGATGACGAAAATGTTTTTAAGGTAAAAGAAAAATGGTTTTTGTGCAGGAAGATTTTTAGGGACCGTACGGAATTATTGTTTGTCTAGGGTAATTGGATGCTGGATTTTACGTAAATGCGCGAATGGTTTTACTTTTGAAGTAAAATAAACAGTGCTCACACTCACAAAAAATTCAACAAATTTTTATTTTGAAATGATATTCAGTAAAGAAGAGTCTGGGAAATTAAATATAAGGTAATCAAAGACAAATAACAAGCTACCCTTAACTCTGCTTGGGTTTATATCCGGCTGAGTAGGTTGATTAATTGAGCTAGTTACTGACGGAGAGGATAGCTAAGGCAAATCAATTACGGTAGTGTTTTTGGTTCCATTTCCTACAACTGACTTAAAAAAATCTAAATTCGCGAACAATTTTACCAACAGCTTATTTCAAATTGCGATTTATATCATAATGAACTTTAACACTATAAAAATCCGTTAAAGGTTAGCACTCTAGTTTTAATACAATATTGTCTTACGTAATTACTATCACATGACATGACATAAAGCGTAGCGCTCACGGCATCCATTATCTCTGATTACTAATCACCGGTAATGGAATATTTCGGTAAAATTAGAAGCTACGAGAAAAAAATGTCCAATGTGTATCCGCCCTTTGAAGCTTATATGCAATTTGTATAAAGTAATCATAGGGTTGTGACAGTTAAGAACGATAGACTACAGGGTTTCATAATGGTTGGTTTTATTTTTCAAATAACAGGGCATTAATGAAAACTAGTTCGCTTTGACATTGATTCCGGGTAGTTACGGTTTCCTACAAAGACGGAGTAATAATAGTGAGTCTGTTTTTTCTGTAATACCTCCATTACTTGAGTTAATTGCTTTTATACGTTCAGTTCAACTTACACAAACAAACAGAAATCATACCATCTAGGTAGTATGTTTGGATAAAAAACTATTTGATATAGACTGACACAAGAAATATCACCAAGATCATATAAAAAAAAAAATGTTGACGTATACTTCGGGGCCTACTGAGTAACACGGCTATAAGTTAAACCATAAATATGAAACTTTGTCCATGTACCTGATTTGATGGAATCCGTACCAAGATCAGGAATAGTTCGTTAAATTCCTTTCCTAGTAACTCAGTAACATACTCGTAAGTATGAAGATGGATCAAAATCTTGACTCTCACAACGAAAATGCAGTATATAATGAAAAACTGAAAGCGGGAAAACTTACACAGAATCAATTATATAAAATATATTGTTTCATCCAAGTAAAAGTACCTAAATGTTTAGAAATATAATAATGGATAAACGTTTCACTATAACATTGAATCTCAGAACTTAGAAGCAACACCTTATTTCAAATTTCATGAAATATGGCATCTCGTTACAAACTTTATAAGATATACAATTACAAAACCCAGAGATCAAGATATATAAATACATTTAGGATTAAATAACGAATAATGTCTAGAAGTCTGAAACTACAGTATTGTTAAAAAGGATTCATTGAAATAAGTCCGTTATCAATATTGCTATCAAAGCTTCATAGTAGAAGAAGAAAATTATTTCAAAGACGGGTTTCAAAGACGCCTCCAAAGTGGATTTGTGTTGAAAGGGTAGAAGCCTTTACAAACTGTTCAACTAGGGCGTCTCCTTACACTGTCGAGTAAATATTTGCTGTGAGATGAGTTGACACAGTAGTCTCGTACACAGTCAACTAGAAAAAGTACGGATGGACCCACTTTCGGAGAAAACATTCTACGTAATAGTTATCGGAAATAGATTTGTTGAAGATTTTGCGGTCATAAATGGAACAGCAAATAGTTTTACTCCATTCAGACTGAATTTAGCTTCAAAATCTTAGATTGATCTATAAAGGAGAGGACAACAATGAATATCACCTCGACGTATGATGCCGATCGACTGATCGAGAATTTGAAAATTAATTATGGTTAGGAGTTCCAAGAATGTATTCATTTCTAGCTAAAATATCTGCACTATAATTTCAAAAGACCCTCGCTTGCCAAACAGTAAACAGTTTCATATTTGCACACAATATATAAGTTTCGAGAGGCTTACTATGTTGACAGAATCTTGCTTTATGATTTATAGACAAATATGTTACGGTCAGAAAAAGAAGAAAGTTATCGTAGACGTAAACCTTACCATGGAGATGGGCTATTTATGGCTATCGTAAATGATATTATGCTGTCCATACTCGTATACATATTTTAGGGACCATTCGCTACGTAGAGATAATTACAGACAGGGTGACCTCAATTCATAAAATATTTGATTGGCCAAATGTGATTTGCAGGCATTTATTGAATTGCATACTGTGAGTGTAAAAAACCTAATCAAGCAAAGTAGATATTTTTCCCTTGGAAAGTCTACTTAACATGTTTTTGTTACATATGGGCACACAAATATTATTGTTTAGGTATATGTTTTGTATTCACACAATGAAAATGACATATAGTTCCAAGATATACGAGTACTATAGATCCCAACATTATATCGCTACCTTGGGGTACAAAGGTAGTAAAAAACATAAACCCTTTATGGCTTTTACTACCTTTGTACCCCAAGGTAGCGATATGTTGGAAGTATAAGTCGTTCAAACAAAAAAAAAAAAACATCGTTCCAATATACTATTGGAATCCTCCATTGGAACTATTTGTTCTTTTTCACTGTGTCAAGTTCAACTTCTTAAGAGGTCTAATTAAACTAAAGTATTTTTGTAAACTAAACACCACCTTGCTACGAACATAAATTTTAAAAACACGAAAGGGAACAGTAACAAGCTTGACAAGAAAGTAAAGGACTAAGTAAAGTCTCTCAACTCAGTAACTGTAAAGTAACATAAGGAGGACGTGCTGTGCTTAAATCCGAGGTTAAATTGCAAGATTTTTTTTGTTGCTTCGATTAACTCTTGTAATAATATTCGGTATTATGCCGTTTTTTCTCGTATTGTAATAATGCCTTTTTTTCTTCTTTTGCTTTGATTAATCGTGACTTTTAAACCTAAGAATATCTACGGCAACATAATTGATGATGACTTATAGAACATTATTATTTGCAACGTTTTGAGTTTTATTGCTTCTAATATTGCTTGATTTTGTTTTGTCTTTATATCTTCAAGAAACTGTTATTGCTTCTCGTTCTAACTTCTGAACGATGTAATGTAAATATTTTTCGATCTGAGAGTTGGTTCAATATCTGCAAGACATGTGCATCGGACTTAGTATGGGCAATAGTCCAAGTTGTATTGACGCTAAGGTTTGACCCTTCTTGGAACAATAGAACATTATGCTGAAGTAAGAGTTTGGAGAATTGGATATGCTATAGGAGGGTGTTAATATATAACATAACACAACACTCATAATAGACATAATTTATCTATTTTTTATATTTTATTTAATTTTTATATTTATATTTTTTTTAATTTATAGACATAATTTATCGGCTTATTACCGCTGATTCGCTAGTAATCAACGTTTCATTTTCAAATTCATCATGATTAACGAAATTCAGTACATTCTGTTAAACACAACTACTCAAAATAAATCCGTAGTTTTGTCCGTACACCGTTATCGGACAGAAAACTGTTCTTGTTAGGGCAACCTGAAAATGTGTTTCATTCAAATTCATGTTTTAGCTTTCAGTTAAAATGTTTCAACTTTAAAGGGAAACACGCTCAAAGAAAATGCCATGTGAGGAAGTTGCAAGATATTTATATCCCTCATACTTTATGGCATAAAATATTTATATATTAAGAGCAGTCTTGTCAGACTTATTTAAAATTCAGAGTCTGGCTTTGACATATTATTTTACCAACTGCCGTCAGTAAGCGGTTGGCACAGCTTATCTTTTTCTTTACGGTATAGAAAAGTCTAGACCGTAAAGAATGCTAATCTTAGACATTATGATGGAAATGAAGTCTAAAACTTTCATAAATATGATATACAATGCTTCCAAAAATATCATCTTATTTTATCTGCAGGTACACATTTTGTCAAAATTACAAATCACGTTATGTAAAGTGTCCTCGCTGACTCATAACCGAAATAAGGGTCTTTGATATTAATTTCTCGGTCCACTTCACCCACCTTAAGAGATTTTCCCCTCTAATGACTTACAACTATCGGCTCACTATTTTGAATTCAGTTCGACTACAAAACTTTTATTTTACACGTTCGTTTTCTACTACTACAGTGCAGTTTTTAAAAATAGACGCGATTTGGGCAACGGCTGGGCTCCATATTTCAGAGGGTACCCATTCGGGATGAATCTAAATCTCTGTATCTTTGGCTCTTCGCCCGGCACAGCAATATTAGGTCATCAGGGCAATGACCTCTTGTTGAAAGGGTGGTTAAGTAACCGTAAAGTACTTGGATTTGTTATAAGTTTTAATGATGATTATTCTTGACATTTTCTTTGGAATGTTCTACTTGAAAATAATTGATGTTAGAAAACTAAAATTACAGAGATTACAATTTATTTCCAATAAGATAATACTGGAAAATACTCTAAAAACAAATTGAAGGAAATAAAAACTTTTTCCGCTATTTTTTAGTATCTAATGTCAAATAATTTAACAATGATTTTTTCGTAAACTTGTGAGCAACTTTTTTTTTCTTTACAAAGTATCACAATTGGTTATACTTAGTTAACATTACAATCTAGCCTATTAGCTAATAAATAATTTAAGAATAATATTAACTCCTCAGTAACTATAAAATTAAGAAGTCCTCTGTTAACATCTTTCTTATTCATTAAACGCTAAGGGGAAGACACTTGATTCCGTGTCCTTTTAAAAGTTAGTGACCCACTAACAAATATTTCATTTCTTTAGCCATAGAATGTCATGACCCCTGGCATTTTATTTCTGAATTTTTAATAACACAATGAAAGCGGAAGAACCATATAACATGTTATTATACCTACAGTAAAATGGAAATATAATGCGTCATTGTATTTCGCCCTCGCGCCTCGCTTCAATACCGTAAGTAATCGCAAATGGTGGTTACTAATATACCTAGTAATACTATTGACATGATTTTTGTTAATAGCTTTTTCATTGGAACGAAGTTTTTAAACGCAGTTTTTAACCTATTTAGATATATATTTGTGTACGTAATTTTAATAGCTTTTTATTTGTTTTATCATTGTTCCTCTCAACCGAAGCACCTGCCATCTAATCTCTTCACCACCCTTGGTTGACTGGTAGAGAATGCCTCAGACGTTATGTCCGCCTTTGTACCTTTTTGTGCGAAAAGTTTGAATAAATAAACGCAGTACGAGTAAACTATGTATGTAGCTTTACGTATGTAGGTAGCGTTATACCCGCGTCCATGCGAACGAAAGATTGACTTCAAAATGAAAGTCAAAGATACAACTCCGAGAACAACTACATGAGAGCTTCTAAAACTTATGCTAGATGGCTCTGTATTAAAACGCTTATTAAATTCACACTTTCTTTCTCTTACTCGTATATAGTAGAAACAGTTCTATTATATACGAGGGTGTGTGAGTGCGAGTATCACGTACCTAAGGAACTTCGTTCTTGACGGGCGTCCCCCGACCCCACATATTTTTTTTATTTTATTTATGTGAATCATGATGTACAAGCCTTGAAAGATACTGGTAGGTAACTACTGTAAAAAGCAAACAAAACATTATAAATAATAATTATACGTACTTTCTTCTTTCCAGGTAAGATACTCGTATTCGAAATGGTGAAGAATAACGCCCGTTTTCAATATTAACAATAGGCGACACCTAAGTGACTGTCTAGTGTCAGTGAACACGGACATACTTTCACCCCACTACCCACCACCGTCCTACTATCCCCACCGCACCCACCGTCTTACCATAGCTGCTATTGTTGTTCAATATGTAACATCAATTTTTTGTTCTGGTATATATGTACATACAGTTTGGATTAATTTTGAGATGCATGAAGAAGCCTACTCGTGTAGCGCAGTTTGTTCCGCCAGTTACTCAACTAAACCGAGTGCTCGGCGCGTCCTGGACAGTCACACTCAACACCTTATTTGACTGGCCAATTCTTCCCTTGCGGTGGTAGGGCTAACGCCCGCCTGGTTTGCGACCACCCTCCCACCGGAGTCTGGCGTCTGCTGTGTTTCGTCGATGTGTGGGATTTCCAGTGCCTTAGGCATATTCTGTGCACGCTCATTCCATAATAGACCTCATCCATCGCTTTGCATCAGGCGTGATCGAGCTCAAAAGCGTTCCCATTTAGAAGTAAAAAATAAAATAAAAGAAGTAAGTCCTTTCTTTTAAACCACATGATATATTTATTTACGTTTGTTGGACTTTACCCAAAATTCGCTGCGGTTTGTGGTCTGTAGTCTAGCAGAAGTACTTACAATTTATAGTTACGTACCTAGCCTACATCAGTCTACAAGAGATTTTGTTTAAGATTTCAGACTGTTTAATTATGGCATGTATTTTATTAAACCTCTAATAATTCTCACTATGCTTTCCTAAAAATATTATTGAACATTCTAATATAATGATTGCACCTCTTTTTTTCTCTTTTAAAAATACGAAATAGCCGTGTAACTGTGAACAACTTGGAAGCGCTCGCCGGCTGTTGCCGCGGCACCGCTCGCTTGACTCCCTCGCTCGGCTCGCTCGCTCGGCTCACGCGCGGTTTTTCATAATTCGAACGTAACCAACGTAACCTATTTGGTTGAGGTGCCCTAGTTTAGTTACAGCAACTAACTGTTAGAAAAAGGCCAGAAAGTTAAAGGAGGTTCAGTTATAAAAAAAAAGTGTGCATGATTAGAAGCGCATGATATTTAAGAGGATCAATTAAATATTTGACTTTAATTATTATTCTAGGTTTCCAGAAGTTTTAAACAATTTCACCTACTGTATAGGTTTATCTAGGTTTCGAATAGTTTCGCGGTTATTTTACCGCATTAAATTCTCTGCATCGAGTACCAAGCAGTTATTACTATAATTAACACTTACCTATTAAGTACACGCGATACTGATTAACTCTTTCAACTTGCGGCGAATACTTCTATGTTTTGCTTTCTTTTTTGGTGTTAAATACTGGTTTTTCTCCTGTAAAGTTTTGATAAAACTTGGCTAGAATGTTAGTTCTAACATAGACCTACTTTTTCTGTCACACAAACAATGGGGCATTTAATATCGCGTACAGCGTGTCGTGTTGTCTGCACACTACAGGAGTTGATGGACGATACTGAAGGTGCCAAGCTCGTAGCCAAATTCTAGGCTGACTGTATGTAGACTGCCCAAACCTGTATACAGACTGTGATTTTTTTTTATTTCAATTTTAGAATTTAGTTGATAGTTTCAAAATACTCCTTTGCTAGTGTTTTCATTTATTGTCATATTCACAAAAAATTAGATAAGTATACACAAGATGGAAAAGCCATTTTTTGTCTTAATATCAAATGTATTTTAGACAGTTGCTAAAGCTCAATTCTGAAGGCCTTAACTTTTTTTAGACTAAATTTCATAAGCTCACAATAAATTCAATGGGAAAGTCTAGAAAACTTGACGATAGAAATACTAAGAAGCTTTTTGACAAATGATTTTTAGGATTGTGACTGACAAGAAAAGTATACCGTTAAATCGTTTTGTCCTTCCCGTAGGTCCTTCTCAACTGTCAAAGGAAAATGGAACGAAAATAGGGGTTCATGAAAGGGAATAGAAAAATTATGTGAGTGACAGCTTTGTAAAGGTTTGTTGAATAGTTAGAGAAATATGAAATTGAAGAGGGAAACATTCTTTTTATGAAAGAAAATAAGAAAATCTTGATCTCGGCGTAATTTATATATGGCGTAAGTAACAACGAAAAAAAAAATGGAAAATCCAAAAGTGGATGACTCATAATGCTCATTTGATCCATAAAAAAATGTTATATTAGTTAGTTTTTTATTCATCATAATTAAACTACTTTGAATAAAAGAGCCATTTTAAATGGTGGGGCAATATAAAAAAAAAATAGGGTACCTCTACAAAAAAATTGTCAATTAATTGTCTTTTCGCAAGCTATAATGTTTTCTGGTGTCACACTTGATTGACGGATTTTTTTTTAGAAATATATTGATGTTTTTTTCGTTTCTACTGCATTCAACCAATTTTTAAAAGTACATAATAACCTCCATTATCTATACAATGGTATATAAATTATGTAGGTTCTGTGTACTAGCAGGAGTAAAACATTTTTCAGAAAGGAGGCAAAAACATTTTTCAAGTCGTGCAAAATGATCACACAGTAGATTCAATACGTCTGCCATGGGTAATTGTTACCGCCATTTTGATTAGAGGTTATTCAAAGTTAGCAATAGGCTCGCCCCCATCAGATAGGACTTATACGTAACTGGTGAAATGGGGATGTAAAGACGCCATCACATCAAGCTACCTACTACAATCTATCAAATTTCTTTAATAGATATTCAACTTTATCGCTAAAACATAAGGTTCAAAGTTAATTGCGAAAATTTTACAGTTTGGGGTAGCTTGATGTGCTGGCGTCTGTACTTAGTACCCTTCAGGATTACAGACTTGATGTTATGCCTACCTATGGATGTATCCATGTTATTCAGAGACTCATATTTTTCAAGAGCCAACAACATGATCAATCAAATTACACTTATCCACTTACTTACTTTTCTCATCACTAATATAAAAACCGGACAAGTGCGTGTCAGACCACGTACAATGAAGGGTTCCGTTGTTGGAATGAACATATCTCAAGAACCAACTTAACATTGTAGTTGAAAATCATGTTCTCCCATACAATGCAACTGCAAATGTAAGTTGGTTGATTATTACTCGTAAACTTGTAATGCCTATTTAGCTGTGATAGTTTTCCTTTCAACTTCGTTATATACACTACTACCTTGAATTTTTTTACATATCCTAAAACAACCATTTAGCTGGCAGGGGGAGGGAGAAGGGGGGACACTTGACTCTTACAAAAAATTAGCGATTTAAAACTTAATATTTCACAAGCGGATTCGTGAATCAAAAAAACTGTTTTCACAAACCCGCAATATTTTTGAAAGACCTTTCTAACGATAGTCCACACCATGTGGTAGACGAGAAAAAGAAGAAACTTCCCCACCTTACGTGTACTCGTACAGGAGGTACCCTAATAACGTTTTTTTCATGATTTTATTTTACCTCCTTCTCGGTGTGATTAATATGTATATCCATGCCAAATTATAGCTTTCTAGTACTATAAGTCTCTGAGCTAAGCTGCGAATGGACGGACGGACGGACGGTCAGACGGACATGGCGGAACTATAAGGGTTCCTTGTTGACTACGGAACCTTAAAAATGAAGCACCAGCTCCTCCCTGAAATCCATATTCAATTAACATCAAACCTCATTACTTTAACATTTTAAAACCACTCGCCCCAAATCGTTCGCTAATTAATCCGAACCCATTAAACAAAGGCCAGCTCATTAAAACCTCACAATAATAAATAATTAAAATGGATGCCGACACGTTAGGAGTCCGGTCTGTTATGATAAAGGCTTTATATAGAAGGGAAATAACTGTAATTTAACACCCCAAAGGGATTGTAAATCGTAAGTAATTTATATTAATAGCTTTAGATTTATGTTAGTTTTGGCTCGAGGTGCCGTTTGGGGACCGATCTCGTTGCTAACTAGACAACACTAGATCATAACGGATTGTTATGTTTTCACTGTTATTATGTCTATTATAATGTTTATTGCTGATTTGGTTTACTGTGCCGAAGGAAAGGTTTTTTGTAGAATTGAATACACTTTATTATATACACTGTAAATACAGTACAGTGGGCAACAATGATTTTAAGGGACCGCACTTCAAAAGGAAGCTGGAGCCTGTTACAGAAATTGCTCACATATCCAGTTAGTCACAGACGCTTTTCACAAAAATAATTGAAATACTTGCTTGTATCAAAAAAAAAAAATTGTTTTTGTTTTAGGTACGTTGGTTGTGAGCAAAGTTGTAAATTAACCGTTTTAAAAAAGAAAGAAGGTTTCCAAAAAAGAGTTTAATACCGTAAAGTACGTAATCAATATATGCTCACGTGTTCGTGTTATCAAACCGTTTTTTGGTTTGAAACGGTTTATTTACAACTATAGTTGTGAATCTATTTAGTTTTAAAGACAGCCCGTCTTTGTCCGGTCATGTAGCTTACTGGGCACTTAATTAAACAGCATTCTCGGTTATTGGTCGACAGCCTGTTTGTCGTTTGGTTCACCGTAAAATGTCTACCACCGCAGACACAATGCACCTCCAAAGGATACACACACTGTAACCAACCCTCTACTGATATGCCTTTAACTCTTCGACCGTGTGTACGCTGTGTTATCAGTTAACAGTACACATACAAATCACAAGTACAAACATTGAGATACTGAGCAAACATTTATTGGCCATTCGGTTCGTGCATTGTGGATAGCAATTGTGTTTGCCCTATTGACCGGGATGTGGAATTCTAACCTTCTAACACGAGCAGGGAAAGCTTACATTCGATCGCTTTACTGAAAAGGGTTGTGCATACAGTGCATATTTTCTAGGACTATATTTACATTGAAAGCAGAGATTAAAGGGTTAAATTGTTTGCTATGTTAATTTATCCAAAATTCGTAGAAAACTTGTGGATGCTGTTTTATAAGTTTTAAAATTGCAACCCGCAGCCGCAACAGCATTTATTTTAAAACAAGCTCGTCCCTTTAAATTTCTCAAAGAAAATTAAATCCCATTTGAAACGACCTCTCCAGACACAACAAAATATGAAATTCGCTTTTCTTCTTCAATAATAGGTCCCTACTTTCGCAGTGCATCAAAAACGTTAAGCAACTCAATTTTGGTTTAAGCCCTGCTTGGTTTAAATCCTTTTAACTGTATTTTGAGAGGATCCCTTTAATTAACAAGGTTATTTGAGTGGCTTACACCGCTATGGATTTCCTGAAAACCTTAAAAATCCAAATAAATCTCGGACAAAATTCCAAAACATTGCCTGACGTGAAAAAATTTCGCATAAATTTTAATGTGGCGGAATTTTTTCGTCCGGGTTCCGTAAACTTATTTCTTGATTTATTTATACGATTTAACATCAAACAAAAAATATACATATTTCGTGTTACCTAACTTATCTTTTATTTTAAATTGTAAAGCTATTTTTCATGAAGCAAATATTGAGAACCCTTTGTCATATAAGATGATGCATCAAAGTGTGGCAGATAATTCATATTCATATTAATATAATAATTACGAAAGGAATTCCTTAGGATTTATTTTTGTTTGGATAGCTAAAATATATTCTTCGTTTCTTTTCGATTGGGTATATAATAATAAGGCATTAATTTTTTTATTTTATCTACGGTATCATGTTTTAACTACGTATATAAAATAGATGTCCCTACTATTATTTTTGTAAAGTAAAAGCATGGGCTTTTATTTTACAAAAATAAACGAGCACCGCGAAACACAGCACCATCTGAGAAAATCGACGAATTATACAAAACTCGTAATCTGCGTACGGGACCCAAAAAAATGCGAGTCTTTTTGAATAATCACAGTCATTTTGTAGACGCCTCGACGCCACCCAACGGGCGTAATCTTCGAGTTATTGCGTTAGTATTAACGAGTAGAATAAACATAGGAATATTTCAGCATAATGATACAGTTTGTGGGGCTTGTGACGGAATTAGTTCAACTTGATGCGTATCACTGTTATTTTGCATGGGAATTGAGGATTGGAGGACGGATTTTGGAGACAAGTATTAGTTTTAGGCTGATTCAAATTTCTGATTACGTAGGATGTTTTGGTGAGATTTAAGTGCCTTACTGCATCTTCGTCTTCTCTCGTTTATTTTATACTAGCGACCCGCCCCGGCTTCGCACGGGTGCAATGCTGATCACTATCACTACATAGTATAAAACAAAGTCGCTTCCCGCTGTCTGTCTGTCTCTATGTAGGTATGCTTAGAACTTTAAAACAGATTTTGATGCGGTTTTTTTTAATAGATAGAGTGATTCAACAGGAAGGTTTATATGCATAAGAGGAAGGTTTATATGCATATAATACATGCATAATATAGTAGAGAAACACTGATAATTTTAGAGCCATTATTTCTCTTAAAAAGTATAGAATAAAAAATGGTTATTGTGGGTTATCCCTAAGAGATAGACATATGCCATTGCGGATTTTTTTATAGACCTTTTTAAGGTGTACAATACTGTAGTACATTATTTTGATCTATCTCGTAGGGTTAAGCCAGCGTTTGCAATGTAAGCGCAAAAAAATGTGTTTATGTACGACATCACATTAGAAACCTCTAAAATGTACAGTGTTTCTCTACTATATTATGCATGTATTATACATATAAACCTTTCTCTTGAATTACTCTATCTATTATAAAAAAAACCGCATCAAAATCCGTTGCGTAGTTTTAAAGATCTAAGCATACATAGGGACAGACAGCGGGAAGCGACTTTGTTTTATACTATGTAGTGATAGTGATTATTTTGTAAGCATTGATGAGGAAGAAGTTTTGGCTTAAATTGTCATAAACTGTGCGAGAATAGCTTATGTGATGTTAAGGATAGCCAGTCAGCAATGATATAGTGGGCAGATTTCCCACCTACCTCATTATTCTGGTGTTTTTTTTTTTTTTTTTATATAAAACACAAAAATATGCAAAGAAACCAAAAGTCTCCATTCTTGGCCGCACATACTCGTGGCTTGAACAATTACGTAATTTTTTCCAAAAAATAGAATAAGGAAGTAGCTTAATGAGACCCGTTACCTAAAATAAAATATCCGATTTTTTCCGAAGTTTATCCAACTTTCAAGAAATATATTTACAAGTCTCTCCATGTGAACAAATAATTCCTGAAACATTGCTCTTAGAAGTGAAATGTTATAATTATTCCGTATTTACGTCAGACGCATCATGTCTCGTGTCGGGGTAATATGAGCACAGACAATGTCATATCAAGCGTTGTCATGACACTGGGATACCACTTTGATGTTGGATCTTGTTGCTTCTTTTGCTTTTGAGAAAATAATCCATTTTAGAAAATGTTTGTGAACTTACAAATACATTTTATTTAAAGAAGATTTAAACCTACTTCAAAGTAAAAGCAGAAAAATTTCAATGATAAAATATTGTAATCTGTTCGTTTACCGTCCGTCTTAAAAAAGTGATTTGCCGTTGCTCTAGACAATACCACAGAATTCTATCTTTAACCACAGAGATCTTTAATCACACAATCCGCATTTGCTCTCATTGAACCCATAAAAATGTATAATAAGTTACCAGGAATAATAAATAATTAAATAAATATGACATCTTCAACAATAAATTGAAGCTTCCCTTGTAATCAAATGCTACTATAGTACTATCTATTTATAATTATAAATAATCACTATTAAAGATACGCCTACCTACTCATAATACGATAGATACATTTTTAAATAAATGTGCGTCCAATTAATAACTTACCTTAGGGATAATGAATATTAATTACGTAATAAATAATAATAATAATGTGAAAGATTGCACGGTCGACATCTGTCGGGCATGCCACCAGCCGGGGGAATCAATCAGGCATATTATCTCCGGGTGTTCTCCTGTAGCTAACTGATAGGTCATCAGCAACTTGCTCTGAAATACAGCCTTGTAGAATCTGAGGTGCCATACTACACGTATGTGCCCGACCCAGTTTTTGAAAATGGG
Source organism: Eremobia ochroleuca (assembly GCA_949629135.1). Lineage (NCBI taxonomy): Eukaryota > Metazoa > Arthropoda > Insecta > Lepidoptera > Noctuidae > Eremobia > Eremobia ochroleuca. The sequence goes on from OX451392.1 coordinate 17,235,699, forward strand.
AATATCACATTTTACTGGGATCGATCCATCATCACTGACAGGACCATTGTTTCCAATAAGCCTGATATAGGGGTGGTGGATCAATCAGAGCGGCGCGCAATGATTGTTGATATAGCCGACGACTTTCAAGCGGCTTTCACGAGGTTTTCATCATGCGGGACATGATGAAAACCTCGTGAAAGCCGAGAAAGATAAACAAATCAAGTATCTTGACTTGGCTCACGAGGTTGTCGACATGTGGCACATGGACCCAGCGATCATTGTGCTGATAGTCGTGACAGCCAACGGGTTAATAGCCAAGAGCCACGACCAACACCTGAGGAGGCTGTCGTTGAGCAGCAGTACTGAAGCATACAGAAAGCGGTACTTCTGGACACAGCTCGCATTGTCAGGAGGTTCCTCTCTCTGGAGCCCTGGCCGCCGGTAGCTTAGACCCTGTTTCCGATACCGGTGGGCTATTATGTTTTATGTTTAAATGTTTTTATTTTTTTTATTTTTATCTTTTTGATCATAAAAATAGTTAAAAATGTAATTTACAAATAATTAAATGAAATAAAGGAAAATATTAATAGAAAACAATACTAAGTAATTTAAAAAAAAAGTTTTTTACTATGTTAATAAATAAATGAATGCATATAAATTAATATATTTTTATAAATTAATTTATATGCATTTTATTTATAATTTATATGGATTTTTTTAAGTTGTAATTTATTTTGATTGTGATTTTTATTTTAATTTTGATTGTAATTTTGATTTTGATTGTAATATTTATTTTAACTTTGATTTTAATGTGAAGATAATTTAATTCTAATTTTTAATTTTTCGTTTTCATTTTAATATATTACGTGTACTAACATAGTTTTTAAAAATATTGTATTTACTAACGAAATATGGATTTTTTTACTGTCCGAAATAAACATTTTGATTTGATTTGATTTGATATAATTTATAAAACAATAATTGTAATTCTTTTTAATTGTGTATTAATAAAACAGTATAACTTACTAACTACTTAACTAATAATATAATTTATGACAGTATACACACAGTGTTTTTTCTCCTCTCTCCTACTTGATCTATGCTGTGCCCGACAGGGTCCTTAATTGTGACTAATATAATTATTTCCCTACCAGCTATACCGGGTTATTTGTAAAACACCAACAACCTCTTAAGAGGTCATTGTACTCATCATTATGAACAACTTTTACTATGGACCACACCTGAAATCGCGAAAAAAAAATCAGCTGTTTATGTTCGTACGAGTCGCCAAAATGTAGGGAACAGCTGATTTTTTTTTCGCGATTTCAGGTTTGGTCCCATAGTAAAAGTTGTTTATAATGATGAGTACAATGACCTCTTAAGAGGTTGTTGATGTTTTACAAATAACCCTGTATACATGCTGCCATGGCGACAAACAGGCCATCAATCGATTAAAATAATACTTTCTCTAAAATTGATGGAAATATACACCCACCATAAAAAATCAACCTAATCGGATGAGCTTTACTCGTTCGGATTTTCTCAAAATTCAACCTTAACACAGCTCCCAAAACCATTTTCAGCCTCCATTCTAACTGAAAACATCAAACATCTCACAAGATGCGTTAACCAAACTGACGAACTCACGGCACCGAGACCCGGCACTACCATGGCGACATTTAGGTCATCAATCGATAGCTTAGTTGATGCCACAGTCACGTTAGTGCTAGTAAAAATTTTTAACGGTGTCATGAAGGGCTTTTGGTCGATTGACATTGACCATTAGTTCTTTATAGCTTAAATACGAGATAATATGACTGTCTGTGTAGTTTATTTTAGGTTTAAAACTACCAGTAAAATTACATATACCCCATCGTCCGTCCGTTAAGGCGAAAGCTTCAGAATAGCCGCGCGAAATTCAAATTTTCTTACGTTTTTTAAATTTGCAGGTGTATATTTTAATCAACATACAATCTGACACTGATTTGATTGCAAAAAAACGTAAGTAAATTTGAATTTCGCGGGTTTCCTTAACGCATCCCCCTTAAAATACTCAACTCAAACTCAAAGCATTTATTTCAATTATACCAATTATAAGCATCTTAGAATTGTCAACGAGTCGATCAGTCAGAAAGGTGATGCGAGATGTCCATTCCAAAGTGTAGTAGGCTACTATGGAGAAAAACGAGCAAGATACTCAATGGACACTTTTTTAAATCAAAATATAGTTTTACCTCTCAATACTAACTAACTTATGATAAATACCGTACATATTGTAGTTCATAGAACCCTATAAAGATCCGGTAATAATATCAAAATATTATGGAACATTCCCAAAAACGTCGGAATATATAAATAACCTCGACACACAAACACCGTATACAAAAATGTTATTTAACAAAATACACTCCTACCATATAGGCATTCGATATATTCGATATAGATTAGATACGAGTATCTTTCAAATTCCTCACGAATACATTTCCTTTTTAGATTTTACTCATATCAATAGTATGGGAATATTCGCTGGGAGTACAATACCGTTTGATATTCCGTGTATGTATCCTGCCCTGATTCCGAATGAGTATTGACTTGTCACGTCTTGAGCAACTACGGGACACGTCTTCACATGCTTCCGGTTTAAATGTACTTTTTCTTGCCAATTTCTTGTGTATTGTGACTGTTTATAGGTGCTGAACTTATTTTGTTACCTTTTATGTAACACTGTTGACGTCAGTAAACTTACAAAGCATGATTTGTTTTGCAAGATTGAAAGTAGTGCTTTTTCTGACAAAATATTTTAGATTAGATTTTCAATTTCAATCAATTTGTATTTCACATGTCCATCGTTGTTGCAATCTATCGACCGCCTTTGATCGATTAGAATTCCAGTTTTCACTTTTAATTCGTTTGGTTTTTTATCAAAAATATAGTAGATAAGAGTACATCATCGCGAAAACACATCACGTCCTCTTTTCTAAGGTTTATTTCCATCCCATATTCTAATACTTCTAAGCCTCGCAACACACTCTACACGCGTGAAAAGGAATGTATCTTCATATGATAAATGACGGCTCCTCTGTATGCATGGCTCACGCGCTTTTTTCATTCTGAGTGAGAACGACAGGCACTTCACACAAGTAGTTCGGTCTGTTTATACTAACGTATGCTGTCTGAATGCTTGCCATATCCAACATTTGTGGGTGAGTGAAGAGAAATATAGAACAGGGAACAGGACGTGAAGAGCTCCGAAAAGGCTTTCACTTATTGTTAAACCGTCTATCAAATACTATCGGAGACATAATTTGACGCTATTGTGTTTACGTAGGCGTGTAAATCCTTGCCTTTTCTAAATTTAGTCCTCTTCACACTTGTGATGTGGACGTAAAATGGTAAGCTGCCGTGCGATTCTGTAACCATCTCAACGTGAAAGCTTGGGTGAAGTGAGCGTGAAGTGAGCTGTCATTCGCTATGGATTAACACTATTAAGTGCTCACTTCACTTATGATTTAACGGTGAGATTTTTACAGAATCGACTGGCTGGTATCGTTTTGTGCATATTATACACATTGCTGACAGATGCGGAAAATCCTACTAATATTATAAATGTGAAAGTTTGTGAAGATGTTTGGATGTTTTTTACTCAATCACGCAAAAACTATTGAACGGATTTAGATTAAATTTGGTACACAGATAGTTTATAACCATGATTAAATAGAATATGCTTTTTTGTTTTGATTATGCTCTTTTTATCCCGATATTCGAAAAGGGATCAAAACTTATGCGGGTGAAACCGCGGGGCGCTGCTAGTAAAACTATAATCATTATAATTATCAGCTTAAGTAGTTCCCGCTGCTGGTATAGAGGGGCTTGTGGCTAAGTAATAACAGCCATACGGCGGGTCGATTGATCAGGTTAAGCTACGCTTGCCGTGTTTGGTCCGTGGACGGGTGACCATCTTCACACACCAAGACCCCTCCGTGCCTCGGAAAGCACGTTAAGCCGTTGGTCCCGGCTCTCATTCGTGGATCTTTGACAGTCGTTACGGGGTGTCAGTCGCCCGAAATTCTGACAACCAGTCTTACCAAGGGGTATCGTATTACCCAGTGGAGTGGGTTGTGGAGGTCAGATAGGCAATCGCTCCATGTAAAATACTGGTATTCAGCTGCATCCGGTTAGACTGGAAGCCGACCCCAACATAGTTGGGAAAAGGCTAGGCAGATGATGCTGGTATATAGACCTCCTCTCTTCGAGATGGAGTGGGCTGTTATCTACCACGGGCCTGTGCAGGTTGGAAGACGTCACATGTCTTCGAATGTTTGGTTCTAGGACATGCCGGTTTCCTCAGGATGTTTTCCTTTGCCGTTTTTAGAGCTGTGCTAATGAAATCATTTACTTACTTTAAGTGCCTGCCTAGGTTCAAACCCACGACCTACAAGTCGTAAGTCGGGGCCGTTGAAGAGAAAATGAAATATGAAACATTAAAATGTTGGACCAGACAAGAAGATCTTGATCATTAAACTGTATGTACATGTGTTTAATGTAAAATGTAAAACTTGATGCAAATAAATTATTATTATTATTGTTATTATTTACTTCGATGGGTGGCTTAAAATAGTAGATTTTCTGTAAGCTGGATTTTTGTCTAGTCCAACATTCTCTTTTCTAGAACTTAGGATTCTTAGAATGAAGCATCATTTTCCAGTACACATACGATCCTAAAATAAAGCAATATTCATTATTCATATTTGCCATTACTTTAACATTGTTTAGTGTGAACGACTTCATAAGGTGCAGTCTCGTTATTTTAATAGGCGTTTTGAACTAATAAAGGCAAGTTCGTCCTTTGAAGAAGAGGCAAAGTTTTCGCTAAACATACAGTTTCGCTAGATTCATGTTTGCCTATAGGCGAAGTTATAATGAGTTACAATGTTCTATTTGTTTGTGTAAGTTTTCGTGACATTTCTTCCTTTCGAAATATTACTTTGTAATAAGAAGTGAGTTCTGCAGAATTACTGCAGTTTTGGTTCGTTATAAAGTTGGTTATGATATATCGGGGAATATTTTAGACTATTTTCAAACTATTATTATTCCTTTGTTTTGTTTTGTTTTAAAATGCTAGCATTTAAGAACTCTAATCTAATGCAACTCGAGGGGATTGGCGCTCCGAAATACAGGTTCCTCCTAGTTCGGCTCCAGGTGCTAAAACTATTGTGTACTTTTGTTTTATCATAGCACCTAGCTGTAATGTAATCTAAGTACATGGTGTTGGGATCTTATTGAGTGTACTGTATGTATAATTTTCTGGGTTTTGTTGGCGTCGGTGGTGTGTGTGGGGCGACTGCAATGCAAACTCTTTATTTCCAAAAATAATATAATAATTGTATAATGGTAGGACAAACAACTCGCGTGCGTTACTTTAAAAATCTTCCTTGACAACTGGAAATGTTGCGAGTATATAAAAAATATTAATCTTTGTTGGTGTTGCCAACACATGGGTTTGAAATCTTTACTTTGTGTAAAAAAATTCATATCTCAAAACAATGAAGGAAAACATTGTGACGAAACCGTCAAGTCCTAGAACCAAAAATTCGAAGACATGTGACATCAACCATCCCGCACTGGGCCCGCGTGGTGGATTACAGCCCACTGCTTCTCCAAGAGAGGAGGCCTGTTTCCCAGCAGTGAGAACAAAAAAAAATAGAAAAAATGTTTATTTCAATAACTTACAATATTTTTATTATTACTTTTAGGAATAACCTTTTAAGCAAAATAAATGCTTGTATTAGGACATTCCGCCCTTCCATTACATACAGTGATTTATTTAAGCTATTGAAATTAAAGTTATTAGTTAAGAATAATAAGACAAATCCTCCATTTTAAAGGAGGAGTCTAAACTATACAAAAAGGAAACGAATGAAAATTGGGTAATTTAAGTAATTTAAGTGTGCGCACTAGAGAGCGTGTGTATGTTTGTGTGTGTGTATGCATGCATGTGTGTGAGTGTGCGTATGTGTTATTTGTGTGTGTAAGAGGCTATGATGTGGTGGAACAGGATAGGCCGATTATGCCATTATCAAGCAAAAGTAAATACGTTTATGTATCTACAGTAAACATAAAACGTAAATAAAATTGTCTGCTGTGTATACATAGCCAGCGTCACGTCGTTACCCCTCGTTAGACTAAACGTGAGTGACATGCAGAATTGCGGAAGTCAAGTCCTTATTTCATTAGCAATGAATGAATATTGACGAATTGGAAGGCTGTAGTTTTCCAGAAATATCTCCGGGTATTTATTTATTCAGTTGTGTATGTCTGGAGCTGGATTTTTGGCCGTGAGCGTTCAAATGTCATGTAGGTACTGTGCTATTTTGGGATGAAACATTTCAATCGACTTAAAAAAGGAGGAGGTTCTCAATTTGTTTGTATTTTTTTTTTTGTTTTGTAGGTACCTCAGAACTCCGTCATTTCTAAGCCGATTTGAAAAAATGTTTTGTTTGAAAGGGTATACTTAGATATAAAGAACAATGCCCACTTTCCATACATTTAAAATCAAATAATTAAAATGCATCTATAGTTATAAGGTATAGTAGAAAGACTACCTGTAAATTTAGAAAATTTTACGATTCAAATGCTAAGAAGACCAAAAATATGAGCGTTACTTTTTAGGTTAGGATTTGCCGTTACCAAATAGGTAATAAAGAAATAAATGTGCTAGAACTAATTATCATATTAATGATCAACGTTTAGTCTAAAATAGAAATACTTACCTAGCTATGGTCCAAAACATCTTTTTACTTTGTTAATTCCTTAAAACCAACTGCCCTTACGTCACTGCTTAGACTGTCGATGATTGTCACTATAAATTATTGAGATGCCAATCTGCCAATCGCAGAACTATCGAATGTCAAAAAAAAACCGTATCAGTCGTGCAAACTCAATTACATACTCCATGATGAATTTATTTAATTATTATGTTAATTTAATTAATCTGTATTATACAAATACTAGTAAAGAAATACTTACTGATTAAATAAAACGTATCATAATGTATAAAACTCAGAAACAGAGTTGAATAAAGTCAAATAGCAGGGTCTAAAATGGAACGTCGTAAAAAAGGGTAGTTGAGATGCGTTCAAAACATTTGGCCTTCACGTAGAACAAGCACAAAGAAAATTTAAAGAATATTTTATTCCTGCGTTTCTTTTAACATTGTGATAAACGTAATTATTATTCAATTCAATTAGATGAACTTTAAGAATTATTTCATTTCTGTAATGCGAAAAATGGGCATTTTTCTTTGGTTCAGTTATGATGAGTGGTTTTTTAGTTAGCTTCATTAATACGTCTTTATTCCTCTTAGGGCTAATTTACTAAAGTCAGATATATTTTATTCGTGGAGCAAATTTGACGTCTGACAGTTAAATAAGCAAAAACTGACAGAAATTCAAAATTTATTCTCGGGATAAGACTTATTCTAGGTATAAAAGTTTGGTGAAATTCTGCCTTAGTGTATGTTGATGATGTTACAATAACTTTCTATCAGTGTTATTTACTTAGCAAGTGAAGGAGTACGAATTTATGTAAGGTATGTACCACAGCTTAAAAGTGAAAATAAAAACGTTTTTACAAAAAAATAACAACCGACTTACAAAACATACTGAAACGTGAAAAATAACTTTCATTTCGGAAGTCGGTGGCAAAAAACAAAAATACAAAACCAAAGTCTCCGTTCACGGAGCCTGGAATCGCTGCGTCGACAAAGTCTAGAGATGGCATTAATAATAAAATTCGTGCGCTTAAAGTGCGTTGAGCGCACAACTTCTGAAACGGACCGCCTTTAAAGCCGTCAGTTTCTATACGTCATTAGTGTCGTAGTAAGTGTTGACCAATATTATGCAGGCTTCACACAGCTGACTCTAGTCGCACTTCTAAATGGCAATTCAGTTAGGCTGCAGGTACTAAAATCGCAGGTTCCAAAGTAGTTCGAAACTTTTTTCGAGCAGGCGAGAGGTCGCATGCGGTGGGTGACTAAATTCTACTGTGAAAATGCTCAGTCGCAGGCGATCGCCCGCCACATGAAGGTCGACATTTTGATGCAAAATTAACACCTCCGATTTTTTCGACCTGTGTAAATAGAGTGGCGATTCGACTTGTGACGCAATTTGGGAATCGACCAACCACACGGTGAAAATCGACCTAGTGTAAATTGCCCATTATCCACTCTGGAAAGGCATAAAAGAAGCACATATTTAATGGTAGGATAATACAATAACACGACTGTATTAGAATTAGAACTGAAACATGCTGCCTTTATAGCGATTTATTGACTAGCAGTAGCTAGAATTGCTTTTGCTTTCGCCTCAGAACAAAAATATTTCAAAAGGGGTTGTTATATTGCTACATACAAGAATGTTTGTAATAATATAAGGCAACCAGCCATTTGCCTGCAACTTAGTCCACCTTATTCCTATTCCCTATTCCGTAGAAATGTCAATTTTCCAAGTCAGTCAGCGAGTGAGTCAGGATTTTTCCTATGTAGGGGTATCAAGCTAAATAATGTAAACGGAATCAACAGACAGCATTGTACTATTTATATTCACATTTTGCCTCTACATTTACTTGATAAGGTGAGTTCATGAAAAATGCTAGGAGAAGTTTTTTCTGTCCAAAAGTTTAGGCAGCCCCGGTCTAGTTTTATGATGTTTCGATCGGACGGAACAAAACGACCATGACAAAAACTTTTATATGAAACTTGAGGAAAATAAGATAAAAAGTAACCCAATATCTAGAACCTTCCTTTGTAGAAGAATATTATGTTTAGAAACTTTAATGAACAAACGTCAGTAAAAATGAACTACGTGTAGGTAAACGCGATAGACTATCTAAACGAATATTATAAAGAGACAATATTTGATTTTTTGTATGTTTTTAGGCTTTCACGCTGAAACGGCTGAACGGATTTGAACAAAATTTAGCTCATAAGTAGACCTAAAAAGGGACATAAAATACTTTTCATTCGATATTCGTACCGAATCGAAAGAAATGCAGGTGCAACCGCGGGGTGCAGCCAATAGTGTATAAATTTGTCAACAGGGAAAAGCGAGATAAAAAAAATTCAAAAGAAAATAAGCGACACTGTCGCAAGTCAGCAATAAATAATGCATACAACAATAAGCTTCTCATACATTTCAAAACCGTACCACGATTGAAAAAAATTAAAGCACTTAGCAAGCCATATCCAACTAAAGATATTTGCCCACCATAAATTCACTTAGTTGGTGGAACATCGTAAACTTTTACACCGCCCAGAACTTACGGTGTTATAATGTAAATGAGTTCTCTAACTCTTCTGTCCCTAAATCTCCGCAATTTTCGCGGGGAACGTGACAGGTTTAATCTTAGTTGATCGCGATCAGGGAAACTTGTAAATAATGTGTGGTGAGACTCATAAATACTGGTAAACAAGACAGTTCAAATCCAAATCTCGAAGTTTGGCAGAAAAATTTAGCAAAACGATCGAAGTTGTTTGTGAAATTTCGGTTTCGCATTATAAGATTGTGAGATTAGGTAAGCCTTTAAAATTGGATACATTTTCAAGACTGATTTATTTTGAAAATTGCTCTGCTGCTTTAAAAATAAAAGTAGTATCTTCTGCCAGTGACTTAGTTTGCGTGAAATTTCTTGTTCCTCCGATCCACCTCGTGGCATCGCATCACATGCCGACGCTGTTACTTTGTTCTCACTAAGCGTTCTTTCTGGCTTTTTTTTGTTTTTGCTCGGCTCCTAGCGTGATCTTAAGTAGCATCTACAACGTGTAACGTTAAATGCACAAAACCTGAAATAGTTTGATCAGAATAACGAGCAGAATCAACACATTCTTCACATTTTTTCAAAAAATCTTCATGTAAAACGTTGCCGTGTCTATTTATTAATAGGTCAAGCCATCACAGGCGCAAACCTGCCAAAATAGGTAAACAAACACAAATTATTGTCGACCAATTTAAATTTTCTCATACGCGGCATAATAATAGCTTTTATTTCAATGCAAAAACGAATCTTCCATACAGTACCATGAATAAGACAATTTGAAGTAAACAATAATGCTACCTATCTTTTTTTAACTTAAACGTAACCTAAGGGTTAGAAAGAGAAATGACGATCTGCACGAAGGCGGAGCGTGCGAAATACGTGACAGTACCCATGTATACTTCAGTCTGAGCGGTGCCGGCACATGCGTCACAGGTGTAATTGTTTCATCCCGTTACCCCGTCAGCGCGTGCGCGCGAATTTCGCGACGATGGCGTTTTTGTACACTAACATTCAATATTGTGAAATGGTGAGAATGTTGGCGAAAGTTTTTCCAAAGCCTGGAAAAGTGTGATAGAAACATTTAAATCACTGTTCAAAGATAACCTAACTTCTTTATGAACGTAGATGCGTAATGTCAGCGGGGCGCAGAGGGCCGGTAACGACTCCTCCCTCAATAGAGCGTCATTGCAGACGCAAGAAACGACCAGAATTGCCAGTAAAACTAAAACAGCACATAAAACCTTTACAATTTGTTTAATGATTTTTTTTTCTCTCTGAAATTAAAAATCAGTTGGGGTGTCTGAGGTTTTGCGCATTTAACGTTACACGTTGTATATGCTACTTAAGATCACGCTAGGAGCCGAGCTATTCTCAAGAATTGGATTATCAAATTCAAAAACCTTTTTTCAAATCCGACTGGCAAACCAAACTCTTCGGCTTTATTATAAGTTATACTGTTTTTTTCACTCTTTTTTTTTGGTAGCTGTGTTGTGTTGTTCACACTCTTTCTTTCCAATCTGTTTTTAGAAGTAATGACTTTTAATTGGCTGTCAGTCTTACATACTGTTATATTTTTTATTATGTTTGTTTTAACATTACATTTCATTTACATCGTTATTCTCAGGCAGGTGTTGTAAAACATCTAAGTGTCCATAAAGTTACACTGTAACAGAACTATCAATCACTACCAGGATATTAACACTTGAAGCAGTTGATATTTCGGAAATAATGTTACAGAAACTCGAGTCTCTCATTTATCTTTGTCACCTTTAGACTGAAACATTACTATAAGAAACAATATTGTTGATGTCAAATTGATCTTTATTTAAATTAACCAAACTTAAAGCCTTCAATCATAAAACTTTTAACAGCTGCTCATAAAAACTTATTTAGCTCAATCAGCCTATAATGACGGAGGACCTAAAGAAGGTAGCTGGGGTAGACTGGATGCGGAAGGCGGAGGACAGGATGTTGCAGGTGGCACAGTCAGGGAGAGGCCTATGTCCAGCAGTGGACTGCGAAAGGCTGAGTTGATTGACTGAACCTATAATGTTTCCCCTGCTAGGACTCAGGCTTCCTCTCTCCGAGAGAGAGTGAGCCGAATTTTCGGTTCTGAGAAATGTCGGCTTCCTCACCCTTTTTTTTTTTTGGGTGGGAAATTAAGAAATAACTTCTCCCGCTCTGGGCGGAGCGGGAGGGTCTGTCAGACTTTTACTGACTAAAACCCACCCGTGTTCCTTTAGGTGCCTGTGCCAAGGGACACGGTAACTCTTTCGAACAATCCGCGACGGCTTCCTCACCCTCACAATGCACAATGTTTTTCCTTCACCGTTTTGAGAGCAGTGGTGATGAAATTATACTCTCACAAAGTAAAGCGCCAGACTGGATTCGAACCCACGACCTACAACTCACAATAAAGGGTTGTTACCACAGGACCAAGTATTTTCACTAACTTATTCACCAAAATGAACTTTACATAACGTGGATTAACTATTTAGTGCACGACCAGTCCCATTATCTTCAATAGTGTTGATAACGTTGAAAGCTCCTGCAGGCCTTACTAGTTTTAATGCTCTCTAAATTGTCCCAGTTTGACCGTGGGGAATAAACTTGAGCGTGCCACGTCACAAACAACTTTTGAGAATTATTCCGGTGCAAGGATTTGCTTTATGACGCAAACTTTTCTACTTTGCCCGGTCTCATGCATTCTTAGTGTTGTTCGCATCTCGAGTTGTACAAGCCGAGTCAGTGCTTATGCACCGTGTCTTAGTCTTGGCACGGAATATTCAAGATATAATTCAAAACTATTATTTTAGAATTTCTTTGCATGAGAAATATTTTCATGTTTTTGTATGTACTTTTCCTTGAATAGCTTATTGTGTTTTCCTGTATTCAATGTTCTGATTTTGTTCTTAGCGTATCGATGGCAAAAAGTTGGGCCATCTTTGAACTCCGCTCGCTGACGCAGTCTTATAAGATCATCAAATGCACAAGTGACAATCAATATTCCAATTAAAAATTATCTTTGAATATTATTAAAAGTCGTTGATCCCAACTGTTATTTGGTTGTTACTGGTAATCAGAATCCCAAAACTCTTACAACCGGTCTTACTAAGGGACATCATCATACCCAGCCAACTATCTGACCTCCACAACCCTGTAAAGTTAAGACAGACAGTCGTTCCGTGTAAAATACTGGTAACTGCATTTGGTTAGATTGCCAGCTAAATATCTCATCTGATGATTCAATATACATATTTTAAAGGCAATCGTGTTCAGCAGGTCGATTCTGTAAAAATCTCACTGTGAAATCATAAGTGAATTGAGCAGTTAATAGTGTTAATCCATACCATTAGGGAATGACAGAGCTCACTTCCCGCTCACTTCACCTAAATTCTCACGGTGAGATTTTTACAGAATAGCACTGCTGTTTCGAGCTTCTATGAACGTTCAGATTACCTCAGATTAATACCGTTTGACATACTTTTTACCAAAAGAATGCTCTATTGGTCTATTCCATTTGTATGAAGCCATAAAAGTGACCACTATTTTACCTTCATCGCATAATCACATTGATCGCATTTCATTTGTTGGGAAACGTTTTGAAGTAGTACATATAATCGTTTTTAGGGCTCCGTAGCCGTTACTAAGGCTCCGTTGATCGTCCGCCCATTCGTCCGTCTATCACCTTTTGAACTACAGTAGGTAGATAGGTACTGAAACTTGCACAGAGTGTGTACTACTATGGTCGCTATAGCAATAATTAATAAAATAAAGTTAAAAATTAAAGGGAAACCCCTTTAATTTTTAATAATTGCCCATACAAGAAACGTGTTTTACTCTTTATTAAAGTAAATATTGTACGGTGCTAAGGATCCCTTACATTACCCTTCGTGTAAGAGTCCGACTCATACTGGCCGCTTTTTTATTGCCAATACAAGACTCATTTTTATAGTCTGTTTATATGAGACCGAAAGGAGAATGGATAGGTTTATGGCAAATGGCAATTGGATGTTGGTGATTTTATATTTGCTGTCGGTAAAATGTCATATAAATATGAAAGTACCTCAATGATAATTTCCATCATTGAGGTACTTTCCTTTTTATATACCCATTCATTAATATCAGCTGGAGCTACCTAACGCCACACGTATCTATTTATATTTATTTATTTTATTTCAGACATAAATGTATTCCATAGTTTTACACTCATTGGTACACACATTGGCACTTAGTTTTACACATTTAAATTTTAAACATCTTAAATTCTACGCAGATAAAAAACACAAAATAAATTGTGATTAATTAAATTTAAATATTCAACAATCTCATTAAAAATAATAATAATGATACTTAAAATTCTCCAAGAAATTATAAAAATGTCAGAATCGTATAAAGAAATATTAAAATGTTAAATATAAAACTGTCCAATTGTAAAAAGTTATAAACATGTCAAAATGGCGAATGGCGAATGGCGTGTCAAATGGTGTGGCATTCGGAAACACCAACTGATATTAATGAATGTGCTTTTTATTCAACTGGTTATGATGGTAAATTTTATATTTTTTTAAATATCAGCTACTGTTTCAACAATTATTGTTATTTTGAAATATACTTGGTTTTCACATTGTGGCTGAACGACGGCTGAGTGTTAGCATGACGGCAAAGGTTTATCAAACTCAAAGCATTTATTTCAATTCGATATGCAAAGAAAACAAATCCTACGCTGATGCCAAAACCATTTCGAGCTTTTAAGTTTATTACACTTATTTTTCAATTTTTAGCGCATAAAATTATAAGATGGAGTTTATTTTAAAATAACCCCTTGACTTTCACTTGACCTCCAAATGACGTAAAAAAATTGGCAGATGGGAATACTTTTGATGCCTTCCATAATAAAGAATCAAGGCATATAATGTCAACTTAAAGGAATGACCATAATAATATAATGCAGTCATGTGAAAAATTCGACATTTGAATCGATTCAAATCAAACGTTGAAAATCAATGCACATAAAAAATCTGAATTCCGAAGTCTGAATGATCGTTAATCAATATAACGGTAACTTAATGAAAAACCATCTTCTTTAAATAATAATCGTTATAAAATCATTTGAACTATTAAGTAACTGCTACATGTAATGGTGTTAGAAACTTACAAATATAACTCATAATAGTTTCGAAAGAAATAATTCAATGTGGTGCACCACACGGTACACATATATGTAGATACTATATGTCTTCACTCGCCAAAAGTAATACACTCTTATTTCTAACCACTAGTAAGGACAGATTAGTAATATACAACATGTCCCAGAATTAACGCACAACCTCTTAAGGGGTCATTGTACTCATCGTTATGAACAACTTTTACTATGGGGCCAAACTTACACTCGCGAAAAAAAAATCAGCTGTTCCCTACATTTATGTTCGCATAAGTGGTCAAAAAGTAGGGAACAGCTGATTTTTTTTTCGCGATTTTTATTTTGGTCCCATATTAAAAGTTGTTCATAATGATGAGTACAATGACCCCTTTTGAGGTTGTGCGTTATTTAAGTTACAACTTGTATAACTTTAGTAACTACATATAATCGATGAACTGTAATCGAGTTACTAATTTCATAATTGATTAGTTTAATGTAATTAGTAAATGTTCGATTATGTTGAGTATTCCTACCTTTAAAACTGTCAAGTGTCATGCTTGAAGTTTCTGATGTCAAGCAAAATATATATACATAGGTGGCAGAGTTTTTGAACTCTTCAGCCTACCTACTAGAATTTAGAAAATTGATTTTAAATTATTGACTGCTTGGAAAACCAAAAAAATGAAATTAGTTGCTTAAAATAACTAAATCTATAAATTTAAAATATAAAACATAAATTACTTGAAAAAAATTTTACATATCAAATCAAATCATTTACAGGCAATTTTGAATTGTCAAGGAGTCAGTCAAAAAATATGAAGCTAGTTGCCTATTCCAAAGCGTAGTAGGTACTTATACAGAAGAACGGGCATGAAACTCCATGGACATTCTTTTAAATTATATTGTTAAAAAAAAACAATTTCAGCCATGCATCGAATACGTTCTATGTACTAACGAAGACAGAAGTGCATGGAGAATTCCAAACCAAAATCGTTTGTACTGGGTTTCATCGCCTTAATAATATGTCTTGGATGGCATAGATGGCGCTAGTATAGTAGTTGGATTGGAAAATATACATCTCTCATTAAAGAACATTATCTTGTTTTTTGCTTGTTACAATATTACTTAATTTTAACACAAATATAATATGGTTTGTAATGTCGTAGGAGACTACATTACAAACCTTATAAAGCAAAGCACGTAATAACTAGGATTTGAACTCGGTGGCATAAAATTTACCGACACCATTAGCCACTGGACCATCGCGTCGCTACGCAATGAGTTGAAATTATCCTACTCTTTGTTATATTGAAGTTGTTTAGCGACTTTAACCCGTATCATAAATCTCAAAAGAATTGAGGGTAGTTTAATATTGACTGCATAACAATTAAATCTTTTTGTTTAATCATAACGTTCTTTACTATCTTTGAGTGAGTTCAGTTACGATTGCGTTTAACAAGTTTTTAATATTTATTTTTATCATGAGTTCGCGTTCAAATATTGATATGGCTACGAGGGCCCAAATAATAGCATTGCATAATCAAGGCTTAAATTATTCTGAAATTTCGAGAGAAACTGGCTTAAACGTAAGTAATGTTTTAAAATCACTGTTCGTTATTTATTTTATTATCCATGGTTATCGATACACGAAAATAATAAATAATATATTTCCCTTATAGGTAAAGACTGTCACTTTATGGATAAAGCGGTTTCAAGAAGAGGGTTCGTTGGAACACCGTAGTAGATCTGGCAGAAGACGCCATATTGACTCAGACCAGCGTCAACTTATGGTGCAAGGTTATGAGGAAAATGGCTTTACCTACACCAACAAGATATTACTCAGAGTTGTTTGATACATCTTTGCGGACGGTGTGTCGTGCTCTTCATAGTGAAGGTCTGCATTATCGTCGACATGCTATTAAGCCATTGCTAACCGAAGCTAATAAAAGAGCACGATTGGAGTTCGCTTTGAAATACAGAAATTTCGACTGGAGCAACGTCATCTTCAGTGATGAAAAGACTTTCAAGTCTAGCCAGCACGGGCGAGTTAGGTTGTGGCGTAGGAATAATACGCGTTATGATAGTGATCACGTTGTGCCTAACTCTGAATCCGGTCGTATAACAGTGAACATTTGGGGATGGATGAGTGCTGCAGGACCAGGAGAACTTACTGTAATACCCAGTCGTGCAAACAGTATAAACTACATAGATGTGCCGAATGACGTCATATTGCCCACCGTGCGGAGTGTTTTTCCTGTAGAAGACATGCCAGTGATAACGTTCGTGCAGGATAATTGTCCTATACACCGTTCCATAATTGTGCAAGAGTGGTTTAGCCAGCAATCGGACATACGGATTATTGCTTGGCCTGCGAGATCGCCAGATTTAAACCCCATTGAAAATGTAATCGATCAAAATGGCGGGTAAAGAAATATTAAAAAAAAGAATATAAAGTGTTGACTATTGGATTGAGTAATAACAAAGACCGGGGTAGCTATAATTTATTTGATAAATTACAGTGATCAAATTTAGTGTAAGTGGGATAAATTTATTCACTACTTTATAACAACAAAATGTTATTACACTAATGATTTTGATTTCTTATATAATATAAGAAATTAAAATAAAAACAATATAAATATTGATTCCTGTCCAATATAATAAATTATTTATTTATTATTATAAACAACTCGGTCCCAAAATGACAGCTATAACCCGGTCTTACAATTGTTATTGATTTTAGGTTTAGCTTCAATTTCTTCCTCGTTCTGGAACGAATACTTAAGCTATGGACCTTAGTCATAACATAATGCACAAATCAATCATTATAGTCAAAACCACTAACCATAATTATGCAAAACGTAATATTTTTATAATTTATGAGTAGATAAAATATTTATTTACAGAACTAAGGTTGCATATATAGTGAAAGCTATTATAACATTATGTAAATAAAACTAAATAATAGAAGAATAGCACAACACAGTTTTGATTTAGGATACTTATA
This sequence comes from Eremobia ochroleuca, assembly GCA_949629135.1. Taxonomy (NCBI): domain Eukaryota; kingdom Metazoa; phylum Arthropoda; class Insecta; order Lepidoptera; family Noctuidae; genus Eremobia; species Eremobia ochroleuca. The sequence goes on from OX451392.1 coordinate 17,253,143, forward strand.
ATATCTATTATACAGTTTTACTTTTTTAATGTCTTCCATTTTGTAATAGAGTTATTCAGTTATAAATTTTACTTGTATTTCTCATAACAAGTGAATTAAATAATTGTCAATTGGGTGTAAAACTGTTAGGTTAGGTTATACACTGTATAAGAAAGAAAGAAATAAATAAATTGTATTCTTCTTTGAGAATTAAATGTCTTAAACTATAATATCACTAAAATAGTTTCATTTCTTATCCTTTACGAGAATTAAACTTAGTAAATCTTAATCTGTAAGAAAAATGTATCTAAATCTTCTTACATAAATGTTTCTTACTAATAATACTAATACTTACCACCAATTATGAAATTAATTTATATATATATATTTATATAATGTTATATATAGTAGTATATTATGCCTTTATTCATTTATACATCTTATACCTCATATTTTTTATATTATTTATAACAAAAAATAAAATAAAAAAACGTTTAAAAATATAAAAAATAGAATATAAATTATATTATATAATAATTAAATATAAAACAGAGTAATGAGAACTGAGTTTCGAACCGGTGCCCTGTGGAACGAGCTATGTTATTCCGTCATGCTTATCCACGTGAGCTACTGATCTAATTATTAAACTATGCGAAAATTAGAGCTGCTTTGTGAATGTAAGGATTTCTATTATTTATGATCTACGCCATCTGTAGTCGAATTAACTAATATGGCAATCGGCTTATTTGGTTTGGTTTGGTTTAGATGGCGCTGTATTAAGTACTCGGAAATAAGAAAATAAAATAATTTATGTTTATTTGAATATAAATATATTATTATTTCTTAGTAATTATTTTAGATATTAAAAACCTTATTATGTGCCTCTGCATAATAAGGTATTAAGCTTTGCAGTGTTATTTTCATGTTTGAACAGCGCCATCTAGCCGTCTCTTGAAAAGTAATGAAACGTAATGCAAAACCTCACAGTCAAAAGTCGACCTTAGGCTCTCCATGCACTTTTGTCTTCAATAGTACATATGTGGACTGGTTTTTGTTATTCTACCAAACTTTAAACGTTATTGAAGACGCATGGGTTTGATGGCAGATAAACAGGATGTATCAGAAATGGGTGGCCACATTTAAGGGTATGGTAGGTATGCACCATCAAACTGAACAACTGAAATACAATCAGCTGTCCCATAAAAAACTTCAATACGATATTTTTTTTCTGATATTTTTTTGTTTTGCGATGTTAATCCCATGGAGAAAGTAGTTCAGTTTGATGGTCTGCACCACACCCTTAAATATGAACACACATTTCTCATACCCGTTCTATTGAAAATCGTATAAAAACCTGTTTGCCTAGGTATATACATATCTTGATGTAGTATTGTTTTCTTTTGTTCTGTTACATCTACTAGACGCATTCTCGTTAGCCATAATTGGCTGCAGACAAAATGATCCAAAAATACTTTGTTCAGTTTTTAGAATCTCGTTACCATTTTTACAATGTCACGTTTATTATACTTTTCACAAAGAACATTATATGTTTTGCTTTGACTATGATGTGTGTACATAATACCATTTTCTTTACCCATTTTCTTTGATATTTTTATATGTTTACCGACGTTAGACTCGGCATTAAGTAAGGCAGCGCCCGAAGTGAAGGGAATCTTGTTTCGTCAGCATTAACATTAAGACAAATTGGAAAAAAGATTGTAGGCCGAGGAAATGATAGGATTTGCCCGTCTCTTTGAGTAATCACAAGCTCTCTTTTATTTCCTTTTCCAGAATTATTTTTATTACTTCATGAGGATTAGTTAAATTGCAAACTCACTTTTAAATAAACAGTTGATGTTTTAATGTGTCTCCAGTTTAAAGACTATGATATTATTTATAATGGTTTTTGTTTATAGCCGCACAGGTCGATCGATCAGGTTAAGCTACGCTTGTCGCGGTTGGTCTGCGGATGGGTGACCATTTTTACATACCGAGACCCCTCCGTGCCTCGGAAAGCACGTTAAGCCGTTGGTCCCGGCTGTCATTCGTAGATCTTTGACAGTCGTTACGGGTAGTCAGAAGCCCGAATGTCTGACAACCAGTCTTACCTAGGGGTATCGTATTACCCAGTAACTGGATTGTGGAGGTCAGATAGGCAGTCGCTCCATGTAAAATACTGGTATTCAGCTGCATCCTGTTGGACTGGAAGCTGACCCCAACATAGTTGGGAAAAGGCTAGGCAGATGATGAGTTTATAGTTTCAAAAATATGAAAACCCTTCTCGGTTTTAATAGTTAAATCGCCGAGACAAATGTTGTGAATCGTCGAAAATAACCCACATATTTTCATAACTATCAGTTGGTTACTATCGAACATTTAAAACATTAGTCTGCAAGTTCGTATTGTAGAGATCTCGAATAGTCATTTATTCAAGATGTCTATCCACAAAACGTACATACACTATACTTTAACCACAAAGCACATAAAATCTCAAAGCGCAAAGAAAAACCAAATCACTCAACTCCATTACCCCTTTAAAACACAGGTGCACTCCTGCAAGTACCCATTCCAGTACGTTTCCACTTCATTAACAACAACTAAAACTGTGCAAGCGGAACGTAAGAAACCTTGCACAGGTGACAGCGACAAAGAACAGATAGAAGTGACATAGGTAGCGCCGTTTCTGTGGTACATAAAGAGCTGGAACACAATACAATTTCTGCCTCGGACGCCTCCAACAATACACGTCGTCCTTTTCAGGTCACTTCCAGTTGTAACATGTTCAACAAAATTATTATGCTTCGTGTATTGTGTGAAAAAACGTTTGTGTAACGCGGTCCGGTAAACGAGTTTATTGAATGTTGGAATTCGTAATTCAATTTTTGGTCGTTTATGTTTTTGTGTTTTTAGTCTTTGCAAGTACATCATTATGATTTAAAGTTAAATATAATTTAAAAATTCTTGTACGTATAGATAGGGACAGACATTGCTTTTTTTAAATCGGTGGTTTTAGGACGAAAAAAGATTGATGTATTGTTTTGAGACTGAAAGTTTCGAACATGGTATTTATATTCATTACATTGTTTTTACGTGACTTCATTATATGGTTCTGATTTTTTATGTGGTTTAAGACGACATGCAGCTACAATATAGCAATAGAGCAAAATGAGCCTCATAAAAATAGCGGAAGAACAATGTTGCCCGCGCCTTTTTCTATTGAACCAAAACTGCGCCATGAAAACTGAAACATTAATATTTTTTTTATGATGTGCACCCTTGTATTAACCCTTAGCTGGTATCGCCTTTTTTGGCAACACTACCGGTATCGTGGGTCATATTTTACCCATGCCAAAAATCTGTTGTAGAACGTAGATTTTTTTTATTATTTGTATAAAATATGGTTAGTTATGAAATAAAAAATAACATTTTTTTACCAAATTATCTTGATTTAATTTTAGAATATTAAAAAAATATCATGTTTTACACGCGTTTGTAACTAACCTAATTTTTTGGCACTTTTTGGTTAGTGTAAACTGTAAACATAAAATTAAAATAGAAATGTAAGAAAAACGCTATGTTCGCTTCTGGGTCAAATTTGACCCACGATACCTACTTAGGGTTAAATTTGGTATTTACTATTTGCACAAGTTTTCGTCACGAAAAATAAAAAAAATGAAAAGTAGTGAGAATATTTTTGGTGGAAATGTGTTTGATTATTTTTGTACGGCATTTTATTAGTAAGGATATTTGGAAAAAATACACTATATTATTATAAAAAATGTATAAAATATATTGTAAGCGTAGTGCAGTGACAAGAATCGGGATATATTTCGGGATTTGAAAACTTTACGTAATTGAGACCTTACATTGATCAAAGACATTTTTTATTCGGCATCCGGCATCTCCGAAACAAATTTAACAGGTTTTCAATTAGGTAATGCGGTAATTGTAATAACATGAAATGAAAATATAATAGGACATTTAAACTAAATCTTAGAACATAACTTAGGATACACGCTGGGTAGAAACAGAATCACGTCTTAGAATAACTTGGCGAACCCTTGGTTATGAAGTCTTACACATTCCCTCGGAAATGGGTTGCTGTACTGTAATGTAATTAGCTTCCAAGAAATTTTATGTGAGTGCCCGTGTTTCGTAATCATTATGTTACAGGGAAACAGGCGTTTTAGCAGCTGAAGTATTTCGATTAAAACAATTTTTTTAAAACTGTAAATCAAAATAATTTGCAATATTATCATCGAAATAGGGTTCATGGAAAACTAAATATGGTATAAAAATAATTTGAAACGCATCAATCTATTTATTCTCGGGACGTTTGACCGCTATTAAAAAAAAAAAACAATTACAAAAGAAACATTGATAAATGCATAATATGGATTCTAAATAAAATTAATGCTTAATATTATTATTGGTCTGTTAGTTATTATATTACAAGAAGATTTTCCAGTGTTTACTCTGAAAAAAATATCATTATTTTAACAAAAATCTCTTTCTTTTACAGATGTAACCGCAACGCTACCCAGTCGAAATAAAACATCAGAAGATAAAATTCCCCTTAGGAAGAACGATGTCGATTAAAAAGTCGGATGTTATACAAAGAACGATGAGTGTGCCGAAGGGTTTTTAGTGAGAAATTGTGAAAAATAGAAAGAGTGAAGATGTCGGTAAAAGCCAGCGTTGGTTAAACAAAAAGGAGAAAAATGGCCTTCAAAGGATTCTGTGGCGAAGTGATCGGCTTTTTCCTGGCAGTGGTTTTTTGCATCATATGTCCCGAATATGGTGAGTCTAACTTCTAGTGTTGTAAAATTTTGCTGAACATTTCAGAGCGGATTTTCTAGGCGCATTGTTTACTGATCGAGTGAATTGATTTGAATATCGAAATGTAACGTGAAGCTTTTTGCAAGGTATTTTTGATTGATCGAGTAGATAAAACAAGTTAGAAATGTACCTATCAAATAGTTGTATTACAGCGGGGTACTCGTAATTTCGTAACACGCTAACAATGGTAATGCCTTGTGCTTCGACAGATCAACAATATTGATTGCTTCACTGTTACGGCGTTGTTGAGCTGACGATTTTTTTCAACATTCAGGGTCATTTTAAACTGGCTAGCTAAACTACGCCGACGCTATGGGTATCGATATCTAAACATGATAATATAAAAAGAAAAAGGTTTTTTGTTTTTTTTGAGAGGTCAACAATCGATGTTAGTATTATTACTTGAATAATATATGTATAAGAAAACAGATTTTTTTCAACTCGGGTATCGATAAACTCATCACGTTTTTGAAGTTTAAACAAAAAAAAAAACTTTTAAGTGATTACACAATGAACCCACAAAAAAATTACAACGGGTTAGCAATTTCCTTCAAAATCTTTCGGACCGTGATTGAAACCTGCACCCTGGAGGTGAAGGTTTACTCGATTATATATTATATCAGTCTGTTCTTATCCCCTTTACTTTTTTCCTGAAAAAGCAAATAACAATATATTTGACACATTTCATAGATCTTTCTTCACCACCTGAATTCCTCGGATAAATCATTTTTATAAACCAAATCAATCCTTGCTCAAATAACACATAACTGCAGATTGCGGAAAGCTTACAGATATCAAAACGGATCTTTATCCACTGAAATTATTCGTCAAAAAGCTTTGAATGCAAACTAAAGATCAAAACTCGGGATAAGAGTATTAAACCCACATGGTTCTTTATTTCCGGATCCGCCCGCAGATGTCAGACCGTTGTCATGCTGAACAAAAGCAATGTCATGTTCTAGCCAAATATGTACTTTGTATCTTTTATCCTTCGAGGTAAGCAGAGCGTCTAATTCTTCTGTAGCTGCGATTAAATGTTTTTTTTCCGACTGGATGTGCAATTTGGATCTGAATTCAACAAAAGTGATGAAAATAATATTTATCTCGATTTTTTTTGCATTTCACTCTAGGTTATTGCTTTTTCTTTTGAAACTGAGTTCAATATATTGAGTAAGAAAAATATGGAATTCATTTACACAGTAATTATGCCCCTAAAAAAGTAAGTAAGCAAGCAAAGTAGGCTGTAAGTTTGCAGATAATGCATATTGGAAATGAAAAACTTATTTTTCCACAATCACAACAAATACAATGACATGTTCTAGATAGACATACTTAGTTGTATCTTTTATCCTTCAAGGCAAGCAGAGCGTCTAAATCTCCTGAAGCTGCAGTTAAATGGTTTTTTACGATTGGAGGTGCAATTTTGATGGGAACTCAACGTTTTATGTGCGAATAGTAGAGGCAATATTTTTGGTGAAAAGGTTTTTGATTATTTTTGTACTCGGTGTTTTATTTCGGAAGTCTTTTAAAATAAGTCTTCGGGTTCAAACCAAATAGTTTCTAAATATATTTTGGTTGCACCTAAGAACATATCTTCAAACTGAAAGAAATCCTTTGCTTCCAAACCAATCGAAATCACAAACAATAACGTTATTTCTATTTGCGTCAAATTATCATCCACTAACCCGTATTACGCCCGAGTGGTTGATTACGGCCCGCTCTCTCTCACAGAGAAAAGGCCTGTGTCCGAGCTGCGGGAAGTTTATCGGCTGAATATGCAAATTATTACTTAATTACAAATTATCCATCCAAAGGTTGTCTAAAAGATCGCTTTTAGGAATAAGGCCGCCCATTGTGTCACCCCTTGTACAATTTGTAAATTTGTATCTGTAATACAAGTATTGGTGGTGTTCATAATAAAGAATATTCTATCCTCATAACGCCCAACCTAAATTTAGGTCGATGTACATTACGACCTAATGTAATAAAAATAGGTGCAAGTATTTTGGGCCCAGAAATTTGGATTAGTTAAAAAGTGCTTAAATGTAATGCTTTTGGCTAAATTCTTTTAAGGGGTATTTCTTATTTCTAAAGTTACCTATTTCATACAAAAAATATGTTTTAATGATTTATCCTTTTTTTTATGTCACTGTGCCTTACGAAGCTATTAATATATCTTATTTAAATAACCTTTTTGCATAAAAGAAAATCTGTTATTGATAAAAGCTGTACTATTCCACTTTGTAATAGAAGCTGACAAACCTGGGCCAAAAGATGCAAATTAAAGTTAAATTAACGTTTATTAAATACCTTTACTGAAATACTGAACCTTATTAAAGAGTAATAGGAAACAGTGGAAAATTAATTGTACTGGATTGCAATAAAACCAGGACATTTTTCAATTGAAACATGGGAGAGAAACCATTTTAATATTAATTCCACTGAATTGCACTTCTTTATTCACATAACTGAAAATATTCGAAACGATAACTAACAGGCTTTAGTTGTGTAAACGTTATTTTGTAATTTTGGTGGAACTTTACTATTTTGGTAACAATAGGATTTTCCACTATATGAATAGTTATAACCCAGGGAGGGGCCCGTGGCTAAATAATAACAGCCGCACAGATCGATCGATCAGGTTAAGCTACGCTTGCCGCGGTTGGTCTGTGGATGGGTGACCATCTTTACATACCGAGACCCCTCCGTGCCTCGGAAAGCACGTTAAACCGTTGGTTCCAGCTGTCATTCGTAGATCTTTGACAGTCGTTACGGGTAGTCAGAAGCCCGAAAGTCTGACAACCAGTCTTACCAAGAGGTATCGTATTACCCAGTAACTGGGTTGTGGAGGTCAGATAGGCAGTCGCTCCATGTAAAATACTGGTATTCAGCTGCATCCGGTTAGACTGGAAGCCGACCCCACCATAGTTGGGAAAAGGCTAGGCAGATGATGAATAGTTATAACCTAATAACTATGTATAAGGTTATGAATGTGCTATTTATAATATTCAAAGTCAAAGTCAAATTATAATGGCTTATTCATAAAATATACATTTAAGTACATAAATGTAATTATTATTATATGCCCTTTGAAATATAATGAAAGGGCATAGGATAATAAATATACACAATTTGGTACCACAATATTTGGTACTATTTTTTAATTTTATTTTTTAGATATAGCAGGTATAATTCTAAGACTGCTTTGATACCTACTAAAAATCTGCCTAGCTTTATCCCATATGTTGGGGTAAGCTTCCAGTCTAACCGGATGCAGCTGAATACCAGAATTTTACATGGATTAACTGCCTAGCCTCCATGACCTAGTAACTGGGTATCACGATACCCCTTGGTAACACTGATTGTCAGAGTTTTGTGTTACAACTGTCAAAGATCTATAAATGACATACGAGACCAACGACTTAACGTGCTTTCCGAGGCACAGAGGGGTCTCGATATGTAATTGATGGTCACCCATCCTCGAACTAACCGCAACAAGCGTAGCGTACCTTCGATCGACCCGTGCGGCTATTTCTTCGAATGGGCTTGTGAGTCCATTAAGTTACTTCTAAATACCGATCCAAAAATAGCTTAGTATAATGATCAACAATGTATACGAAATATAGAGCATTTTTTTAGCTGAACCCTCACTGCGTCATCATCCTCATATTATAATTTTCTACCAGTTACGTGTTCCAAACCATTAACCAACTTTACTTAATTATTCTCGTGTTTACTAAACTTAATAGCACGCTACGCTACCGCTCCGGAACGCTTGGCCGTTGGTCCCAGCTGTCATTCGTAGTATTTGACAGTAATTACGAGCAGGAAGAAGCTCGAAAGTCTGACAATCATCCTTACCAAGGAGTATCGTTGTACCCAATATCTTCATTGTGGGCCAGATTTATGCAGTCACTTCATGTAATATACTGGTATTCAGATGTTTCCGATTAGACTGGAAAACCCAAGGCAATTTATTTTAGTTATTTTTTATTGCCTACAACGGAACGAGCGTGCTCAGATGATGTATGTTCACTCTTGCTCTGAATGCTGACTGGTTACAGGTGGAAGGGACCTGTCACGCTGGTACAGATTTCCATACTTTGGCCGTATGCTTAATAAATGTGTGTAATGATCTGCTCCCAGTCCTCTTGATACAAAGCTATACCCCTATTGCGTAATATCTGCCTGGTCTTTTGCCATCTATGTTAGGTTCAGTTTCTAGTCTAACCGGATCGGCAGCTGAATACCATTATTTTACGCGAAACGACTGCCTATCTGACCTCCATAACCCAGCTAACACGATACTCCTTGGTAATACAGGTTGGCATATTTTTGGGCTTCTGACTTTCTGTAACAACTGTCAAAGATCTACGAATGACAGCCGGTATCAATGGCTTAAAGTGCTTTTCGAGGAACGGATGGATCTCAATGTATTGCATGGTCACCCATCTACGAACCGGCAACCGGCAAGCGCTGTTATTATATAGTCGCGAGCCCTTTACCCCTATTGCGTAATATGTTTTTTTAAAACGTTCCAATGACCGCGCCAAACCAAATAATAAAGCTACGAATATGGGACCTCGTATTACCACATCCACGAACTAAAACCGCCATTGCAAAATTGTTGCCGAAGCCAATCATCGTGGTTTTGAGCCCGAAATTCGGCGAGGCCACATCAAGTTCCCAAGTTTTACTAACAAATTTACCTTACCGATACAATACCTAATATTGTACGAATGCCGGTGGCGAGCGTTTCAAAACTACCTCTAACAGGTATACCGTTATTGGGTAAATAAATACCCGCAGTTACAGTATTGGATTCGGATGGAAACACTCAAAAAATGGATTTTGTTGTGCTCATTCTAGTGGAAATAGTTTCTGTAGTTTGATCCGGTTAGAACACTAAATTGAAAGGAATGCTGAACTGTTATACAGTACTGAAATATACTGACTCAAAAGATAAACCACAGAATAATTCAAGACATGTTTTGCTGATAATTAATCCCGAAAATTCTCCTGACGATACAGTGCAGCTTGCCGAAGACACAGCTTTGTGACATACTTTAATTTTTTGCGTTTTATTTTGTTTTTTAGCAAAAAAAAAAACCAAACCAATAATAATAATATCATGATGGTGTTCAGGTGTACACTTTGGAAAATTCCCATGTTTCTAATTTTTTTATGTGATGGTGCAATCGGACAAAGTCAAGCCACTGGCTCTCTGACTAGGTTCACCTTAGTCTTAGTTAACCTACCGTGTCTCTTGACCTTGATAGATTAACTCTACTGAATTTAGTATAAAATGACTATTATCTTAGACTAGTTCAATTTATTTAGGTAAAACCATTGGTTATTAAATATCATCGACAATTTGAAGTTGTGACTTTCTAGTGGCAGCTAAGCATGAGTGATCTAGCTGTATGTAGGACTTTTCAAAATGGACAGATAAATCTTTACGTCTGAAGAAAGAAGAGGGAAGAATTTAAGAGGCTACTAATGGCAGATTGTTATAATTTACGGATCGTTATTGGTTAAAATTATAACTCTTGTATCTTAATCTTATGAAGCAAAGGCTTACATACAAGACAAACAAAGCTTTTCATAATAGACCCTCCCATATGGAAGCTATCACAGGTAAAATTAGCTCACGAATTATTACCAGTTTGGCATTAAAATAATTTAACATTGGCAAGCAAAACGATTCGTTTTCGTTTATATTGGGTAGGCACAAAAGTAATGAGACATTCTACAAAACTCTAAACATTTCCTTTTTCAAGTTAATTGTTTTCGATAATATTCTAGAATGCTGTACAACATTCTAGGTACTTGTGATGTGGGGGTATATAAAGCCGTCCTCGCGATCGGTTTAGCCAGTTTGAAGAAAAATGGACGAGCGACAAGTTCGAACACTATACTTATACGAGTACTTGTTAGGCCACAGTGCGCGGGCTGCGGCTGGCAATATCAACATTGGGCGCTGGAAGTACAAGCCATGCGACGGTGTCCCGATGGTGTGACCGTTTTAAATTAGGAGACAGGAGCCTTGAAATTCAGCCAAGCCGTGGAATACCATCTGCATGAGCTTGGGTATCGAAAAATGTTGGCTCGATGGGTACCGCACATCCTTACAGACGCCAGTCGTGCAGTCCGTGTCCGTGTATCTGTCAATCACTTTTGCTGCGACTCCGACGTAGAGTTTTTTTGTCTGATCTGGTTACTGGAGATGAATCATGGATTCATTACGAGAACGATAAGAAACGCCACCAACTCAACCGAAGCTGAGCCAAAAGAACAGCTTAATAGTTCTGCTTTGCTGTTTTAAAAAATAATAGTTCCTTATTTTCCGGCGACAATCGGCCGACTGGCGTGAATACTATTTAAAAATTTACATTTGTAAATACTTATACATAAACCTGAGACCTTGTGTAGACGTGAGCTTATTTTTCTCTTTGTCAGAACATTGAACCCAGCTCTTAAATTCAGCTAGCGTGCTGTCAAAGTAAATGAAGCAAATAATATAATATTCTATAAAAGCTCACGAAAAAGAAAAACATACGAGTACTAAACCTACGTCATTTTTTTTTTTCAAAAGCCTTGTAATTGGACCAACCCAATATTATGTAGTATCGTTAGTGACGTATAATAATACCAGCTTATTATTTTCTCTTCTCATACAGAGAAGGCACCAGCATTAGTCACCGCGCTTGCTCAACACGGGTTGGCGTTTCAGACTTATATCTAAACTAATAGTATAAAAGGAAAAGATTTTATTTTTTGTATGTTTTTTTTTATGCTTTCTCGCTAAAACGGCTAAACGTGTTTGGATGAAATGTGGCCATGATCTGGATTAGAGTATAGATTAATTTTTATCCCGTTATTCTTACGGGATTGAGATCGTTGCGAGTGAAAACGCGAGGTGCACCTAAGTAGTTAATTAATCCCGGTTTCCTCACGATATTTTACTTTCACCAATGTCAGTATAGTGTCCAAAATAAACTCATCAACTCAGCCTATCGCAGTCCACTGCTGGACATAGGCTTCTCCCAGACTGCGCTACAACACCCTGTCCTCCGCCTTCCGCATCCAGTCTACCCCAGCCATATTCTTTAGGTCGTCCGTCCATCTAGCTGGGGGGCGTCCCACACTAAGCTTGCCGACACGCGGTTTACACTCCAGGACAGGACAGGAGATAAACTCAGAAAGTGCATATGAATTGAAACAGTCTTATTGTTACTTGTTCGGATTGGAACCCACAACTTCGTGCATGAGAGGTGAGGCCTAAAGTAATGGGCCAGAACGATGGTATAAAGGTACCATAATGTTTTAAAAGTCGTCAACCGACGTGCGATTCTGTAACCATCTCACCGTGAAAGCTTGGGTGAAGTGAGCGTGGAGTGGGCTGTCATTCGCTAGGGATTAACACTATTAAGTGCTCACTTCACTTATGATTTCACGGTGAGATTTTTACAGAATCAACCGGCTGTGTATGAATAAGTCTCATCGTCATTAATTTACCCTTCACTGAACCTAACAGATTGATGAAAGATTTTTCTTTTTAATAATACGCAAAGATATTTGTGCCCAAGCCATCTTACATCGACGTTTACAATTTGCGGTTAGCAGCTGACATATTTTTTTATGACGTAAGCTGAATAATATGATATAAGTATCACAAAAAGCGTGGAGGTATTTCTTTAGTAAATATATAGAGATTGGATGCCCTTGGCTTGCGAGCTTTTAGAAGTCGTTTACACAATGGCAGTGACGGGTCACATTTGAATTTTTTCATTCTCCTCAGTTTAGTGGAACTATGGGTGTTTATTAACCTCAAAATTTAAGTCATTGTGGTTTTCGAATCACTGCATCATTCTTACGTGCCTAGAACGAGATTACAATGCCTTAATTAATTTAATTTAATGACTTTCTCAAAAAACGTAATTTTCTACAAAATCGTAGTTATTCATAATTGAGTCACGTGCGAGAATGGGAAAAGAGTTTGTAACTGCAAGCAGAACTTATATTGCAGAAAATTTCTTAATTTGATAAATAAAAGATCTTAAATCGTTATAACTAAGGTTCAAAATATCTTGCAAGATGGCACCATAAATATTAATTAGTTATTCAACACGAGTAGCCTTCGGACAACAGTTAAAGTGGAATGGAAATAAATATTTATATTAAATTCTCTTCATATATTTTTGTTACGAAATATTAACCCGTTGTTCGCTGCTGTGGTACAAATTACCCAAAATTCGTAGACATTTTAGTGCAATTAGCGGTCGTGAGCACGTACAGACATTTAGAATTCTCAACTTGAAATTAAGTCTAAGTTAATAGACTTAGAGTCAGGTAACAGTCATAATTGCTGAAGTTAGATAGCTTTTAGAGCACATGAGGTTACTAAGTACCCAAAATTAAAGTGTCCCAAAATTGTTTAATCTATTTGTCAGAAAGAATGAAAGAAGAATTACAAAGAAGAATAATAGAAGATCGTTATTTAGGTTAGGTTAGGTATTTTTTTGTCAGTTAGCATTCAAAAGTAAGATTGAAAGTCTAAAGTATCTTGTAAAAACTTATCTTGCTTGAGATATTTTGTTAATTTTTTAAATTCAAGAAAACCAACACAAACAGTGGAAATCTAGACTGATGGAATGAAAATTATAATATAACGTTCTTTATTAGGTGCTTGAAATAAAGTTTCTTGGGTTCTCCTGCGTGACTAAAATTTTATTGAGTTAAAACTTAGGTTTCAATTAAAAACTTAGTCACAATTTTTTTATTAATTTTGTTGGGGCACTTGACGACTTATTGCTCAACCATTACCTAGTGAAAATATTAAGTACGCACTTATTAAAGATTGAAATCACAAACTAGGCATAAAATAATTCAAAATGACGTTCGGAGCTAAAAATGGCACCTCAAAGCCACACTTATCACTAGAAACAAAGTCGAAGTCAGCACAAAAATAACATTTTACAAGTAAATTCAAAGGAAAATATTGAATAATGTTCCTTCTTTGCTGTAGCTGTAAAGTAACAAAAGTATCTGGAAATTCCCACAGACATTTGTATGTTTTCAAAAGGCGCGAACTTCGCGAAACGACGACAAAACAGAAATAAAGTTTTGAATAAAATATTACATTATTTGACCGCATCGCGTTTGGAGGGTTGGGGCGGGTGCAGTTGACATATTAACTTATAAATAAAGAATGTTTGGGAACAGCACCATAAACATTTTTATCGTGTTTTGCATGAACATGAAGTTTTTACGTTTTGCATACGTGAGCAGTACAGAAACGGTCGTAAAATATCTTGCTTTGGATTTTGTAATCGGTTTCGCGTAGTCGATAAAGGGATTTGAAATGAAAAACAAATTCCATCTATGTTTGCTTTTTTTATGAATTGTTTTAGCTGATGTCCAACTAGGAAATAATCCATTTAATACGTAGTTATTTATTCCACTGGCTCGTTGGTCTAGCGTTTGCGAGCACTAATGCTGACCTTGAGGGTGAATCTTGGGTTCGATTCCCGGGTCAGGCAAAATTTTATTAGGCTTTTCCATCTGAAAGTTCTCAGTAGCAGCCCACAGTCGGGGTTAGTGCCCGTGATGGCAAAGGGCTCGCTCTCTATTACATGGGACTTACGGCCTGGCCACGGGACATTCGCGCGGTGCGAACGGCAAAGCGTCTTGCGACTAAAATAAATGTATAGAAATCTACTAGCCATGCCACTGGACCAGACATGCGACTGAAGAAGTTTGAAGAAGGTTTTTTTTTTCCGAGCGAAACGCACGAGCGACTGGCGGCGCGGTAAGCAATAGAAACAAATGTATGAAATGCTACGGCGCATGCCACGGACTCGCGCGGTAGACGCGGCGAATAGTGCAGGAAGCCAAACAAGTTTATTTGTATTCGCCGCGAAATAATGAACACCGAAACTTTAAGCCCAGGGCCGTGCAAACTGCGCCGCGTATAGATTGCTGCGTCGCCAGTCCTGTGGTCAGCGGGTTAAGCATAACCGGTAAAAAGTAGGTGTTCTATAAGTACAGACGTCAGCACATCAAGCTACGAAAATCTGTCAAATTTCTTTAATAGATTTTCAACTTTATCGCTAAAGTTTGACAGTTTCGGGTAGCTTGATGTGCTAGCGTCTGTACCCACTCTCCTAACTAATCCATCGGGGAATACAAGTACCTAAATGATATTATGTTATTCATTCCATGAAAAAACCGTCCAAGTGCGTATCGAACCACGCACAATGAAGGGTTCCGTAGTTGGAATGAATTTATCCCAAGAACAAACTTAACATTGTAGTTGAAAAGCATGTTCTCCCATACATTGCAACTGCTTTAACTTGGTCGACGATTACTTGTAAACTTGTAAAGCCTACTTATCTGTATTAGTTTTCCTTTTAATTTCGTTATATCTAGTACTGCGGTGAATTTTTACACATATTCAAAAGCAGTCGTTTAGCTGGCATGGACACACTTGACTGTAACAAAAATGAGCAATTTAAAGCTTAATATTTCACGAACGAATCCCTGAATCGAAAAATAGTTCTCACAAACCCACAATATTTTTGAAAGACCTATTCAACGATACCGCACACTATGGGGTAGACGATAAAAAAGCATTCCACTTTACGTAGTACCCTAAAAAATGTTTTTTTCAAGATTTTATTTTACCATTTTATCGGCGGCTTTGCCAAATTATAGCATTTTAGTACTAAGAGTCTCTGAGCTAAGCTGCGGACGGACGGATTGACGGACAAACGGACATGGCGCAACTATAAGGGTTCCTTGTTGACTACGGAACCCTAAAAACATAAAAACAGACTAGCGTCATTTCTAAGAATATTATGTTTTAAAAGAAAGTTTTAGTTCTTAATGTTTTTTTTTTTTTAATTTAAAACCCATTAGGGGCCTCTCTACTTATCAAAATGTCTAGACTTGAAAACTTGTCTCATTTCTATATTTAGAAAAAGCTTTTTGCTTAGCTTTTGAGATATAATCATAAAGTCAATGCCGAAAAAATGCTCAAAAAGTTTTATATTAAAAGAGTTTTTCGAGGAAAAGATTTTTATAACAAACACTTTCTCTTAAATTAGGATCAAGTTATTATATCGCTTTAGGAATCTTTAGAGATTTAGAATAATGGTAAACAGCGCTGAGTTTGACAATATAATATTAAGATGAATTCCTGAAAAGTTTTTTTGGAACTTTGTTGCCGTTACTGCTGTTCGAAGGTGTGCAATAAGAGATAATTATTAGAATGTTAACATAATCATTTAGATGCTACGCAACCACAAAGTTCATATTTAGTCGAAAAGACATTTCTTTTCCACTAAATATGACAGTTGTGGTGGACGTAAAATCATTAATTTACGTAGAAAATAGTTAGAAACTGTTGAGAAAATAAACGAATGGCGACTAACAAAAGGTATTTACAAGACAATTTGACGGCACGGTTGGCGCAGTGGTTAAGCGATTGACTGCTGCGCTGCGTGCCGCGGGTTCTATTCGCGCACGGAACAAATATTTGTATGATCTACCAGTAGTTGTTCCGGGCCTGGCTGTTTGTGTATGTGACTTTTAAATGTTTGTAAACGCACCCACAATACAGGAGAAATTCCAGTGGGGCAACTAAAAAAAAAAAAGACAGATGTGAGTGGACACTCCGGGATGGTACGCCCTAGGAGGACATATTGGTGATGTTTTTCAGAAAGGTCAAGTGTACCTGCAACCAGCGTGCGTGTATCAACATAAGCGAGGCAAAAGGACTATGTAAGCATCGCAGCAGCTGGCGTTCTATAGTTTCTGCCTACCCTCATGGGAAAAAGTTGTGAGTAATGTATGTGTGTCTGTAATAGAAACTAATAATGCTCGAGTCCTGGAGTGGAGAAAGCGTATCGGCAAGCGTCTTGTGTGACGCCCCCCAGCTAGAATCAGATGGACGGACGACCTAAAGAAGGTGGCTGGGGTAGACTGGATGCGGAAGGCGGAGGACAGGGTGTTGTGGCGCAGTCTGGGAGAGGCCTATGTCCAGCAGTGGACTGCCATAGGCTGAGTTGATTGAATGCCCGGGCTAAAAATATTTCTTTACTTACATACTTTGCGTAAACCATGACTTTATGTATTCTAGTTTCTTAGCCCTTATTATAAAACTGGTTTCCCCGATACCATCTCGTTGTTATCAACCCACATAAAGACAAGTTATTATAGCCAGGCAGCGTTCTAACAAGCTGTCACTAATTATGCATGATTGCCTTTAATAAAACCAGCACGTTATGGATGTACGTGGGTTCAACCCGTGTCCGAGTATACCTTGGTAATATTTATGAGGTATACGTTCATATTTTGTATTATACATTTTCATACATTTGACCATTAGGGGATGTATAAGATGCAAAGTTTAGGGGGGTAGGTGTAGGTAAAATGAAAATACCTCTAAAATATATATACATATATATACATAGGTATATATTTTCCTATTGCGAATGGGCCCGTTCTTGACTTTGATCACGCCTGATGGAAAGCGATGGATGAGGTCTATGATGGAACGAGCGTGCCCAGAAGATGCTTAAGGCACTGGAACTCCCATGCATTGACGAAACATAGCAGGCTACTTGACGCCAGATCCCGGTGGGAGGGTGGTCGCAAACCTGGCGTGCGTTAGCCCTACTACCCCAAGGGAAGAATTGGCCAGTCAAATAAGGTGTTGGGTGTGAATGTTCAGGATGCGCCGAGCGCTCGGTTCAGTTGAGTAACTGACGGAGCAAACTGCGCTACACGAGGAGGCTTATTCATGCATCCCAAAAATATTTAACGTGTTTATGAAAAACATAGCTCTACAGGCATGTATGATAAAATAAGTAAAGTAATTAAAATGAAACGGTATTAATGCAAACAATAAGGCTTTCTCCGTGGCTTTGCCTGCCTGTTAAGCTGACTTTCTCATACAAAAATCTGTTAAAGGCCATATTTTTTTTAATATAGCTATAAGTCTCAGGAATAATGTATAATAGGCTCGCTAGCAAAATACAGAAATTAAAATAGTCTCAATTAAATAAAATTTATTTTAATATTTTATCAGTAAAAGAATTTTCTGAATCGGATCAGTAGTTCCAAAGATTATCCCCTACGTACACACTTACAATTTTACCTTTTTATATTATTAAATAACTAATAGTATACATAACTAGAAAATAAAAGAAATAGCCATGCTTTGAAGATCACTTTTGAAGCTCCTAATACACATACAGGCACGTGAGTAGGCAGGTAGTACTTATGGAGTTTGTTTCATCATCTACTAGGTAAATAAAAACGATAAACAGTTAATTCCTTGACATAATGAGGAAACAGCTTTTATGAAATGTATTTGATAAAATCTTGCCTAGCATATATATATAGCTTTATAACGCCAACATTACCTAATACAGAACTTAATAAACTCGAGAAAATTCACCGAAAGCTAGTCCAAAGTTGGAACAACGACCATATCTTTTACATACGGAATAAGCGAGAACAACAGTCGAAAACATAACGTAATATAAATTAGTTTTTCAGGCTTTGTATAAAATTGTTTGAATAATTACGTATTCAGACCTAGAACGTCCATTTTGTAACGTTACCCTCACTCTAAGTAAACTGTTTTCGTATGTTAAGTATAACAAAACAAAGAGCGTAATTATTTTAGTACAATTAAGTAGCTCGACGCTTTAGTTCTGCGGTCGAGTAACAAACGGAACGTAACATACATTTTAAATATTCATTTTGGGACGTACCGTGCAGTACCGACTCCATTACAGTTGGTAATTGGACGATTGTTCGGTCGTTTGCTTTGCTTAAATCCAGATAGAAGGAAAACATACATACATACATACAGAAAATGTCAGTTTAGTTTTGTGATTAAACATGGTCCGTTGTGTTGAAATCCTAGAGATCCAGCCACAAGCTGGATGATAGTAGTCGGGTGCTACTAATGAACGTACTATATAAAACTTTTGCCTGGACAGGGTTTAGAAGTGAGCTGAGGAGGGAGGAAATAGAACTTAACAACCCATACTCTGTAAACGTAGATGCAGCCAGTATTTTTCGTTACAATACAGATTATAACCAGGTATACTTGCTTGAGACCAATCTATATACAGGGTTACTGGTAACTCGACCACTTCCTTGAAGGAGATGATAAGAGACATAAAATGTAATTAATTTAACCCCTCATATGTATGGTCGAACACGAATACTTTTAGAGATATTTGAGAGAAAAAAAAAATGCAAACACTCTTACAAATAATTACAAAAACTTCTTCTTCTTTAAATTATTTGATATTTTTTGACATTTTACTGCCGTATTAGCTTTGTTAGAATGTTACTTATAAATAAAAGTGTCTTTTTTTTATTATTTTTTTTTTATAAAAAGTTTAGTGTGATAATTTGGAGTAATTTAAAATTTCAAATAACTCTAAAAGTAGGTATCAGTTTTCGGCCATACATATGGGGGGTTAAATTTGTCACATTTTAGCTTCCCTATCACCTCCTGCAAGGAAATTGTCGAGTTTCCAGTAACCCTGTATATTAATAACAAAGCTGTAGAGTTTGTTTGGCCGTGCTTATCTCTGGAACTACCAGTCGGCTTTGAAAGATTCTTTTTGCATTTGACAGGCCAATTCTTGAGAAATGCTATTTGACAATATGCTTGGATTCATAAGAACACAGCAAAAAGAAATAAAGTCTGAAAAAACGCTAAGCAACGGCGACGGGTCGGGTCAGGGGAACAAGAAATTTCACGCGGCGCAAGTCTTTTGTGCATTAAAAATTACCAATCGTTTTAGGTACCTTGACCACATTGTCACGAACGACCTAAGGGATGACGTAGATATAGGGATAGCGCAGGGCGTTGTCTGTGAGGAGCAATATCTTGCCTGCAGGTTCGCTCGTTGTACTACAGACGTTAAAGTACCCTACGTACCCTTTTTATTGCGTTCTGTCAATCATTTTACACGAGTGGCCTGTGGGTGTCATACATGCGCCGAGCCTACAACTTAATAATGCGTGTTTAATTTAATAATGCTTTTAGGAAGCTGTTGTGACTGCCGTGGCGTTGTAGTGCTTCGGGAATGTTCGCAGAGGCTCGCACAGATGGTTTCCATGCCATTATGCGAATGAAAGCGGCCTCCTTACTACAGCGTCTGCATGGTATTAACAACACCATTCTAAAAAAAACCGGCCAAGTGCGAGTTGGATTCGCGCACGAAGGGTTCCGTACCATTATCTATAAAAACGGCAAAAAAATCGCGTTTGTTGTATGAGAGCCCCCTTAAATATTTATTTTATTCTGTTTTTTAGTATTTGTTGTTATAGCGGCAACAGAAATACATAATCTTTGAAAATTTCAAGGTTCATGAGCTACAGCTTGGTGACAAACAAACGGACGAACGTACGGACGAACGGACGAACGGACGAACGAACGGACAGCAGAGTCTGAGTAATAGGGTCCCGTTTTACCCTTTGGGTACGAAACCCTACTGATCGCTGCCAGAGCGGACTGTCCCTTTCAGGAACACTGCGTGGGGACAGTCCTAGGTCTGAATTAGTAATAATAATTACTATTTTGAAAAATAACAAAACTAACCTATTTACATAAGCATTATTGTTACTAACACCAAAATACTAACAACGTTATGGACCTAGTCTGAAATAAAGATTTATCAAATTTAGAGTTTTATGAAGTCGATTACTATGTTAGAAAGGAAACGTTTATGACATAATTTTCAATGTATATTCTCTCTAATTTGGTAACTTACTAACTACAGGCCTCTTCTCTGTGAGAGGGAGTTGGAATTGGCCGTACTCCAACACACGGGCTCAGTGCGGTATAGTAGATGTCACATCTTCCAATTTTTATAAGGTAAGGACCAGGCTCGGGTCGACGGCGCGTTGTGTTCCACGCGCGCCTCAAAGAGATGTCAGCAGTGACGGGGTCCACTGGGGCCGATGCTTGCCAGGGTTGCGGGTTGTTCGAAAGAGTTACCGTGGCCCTTGGCACAGGCAATTGAAGGAACAAGGGTGGGTTTTAGTCGTAAAAGTCTGACACACCCTCCTCAGAAGTTATTTGATAATTTCCCACACCCAAAAAAAAAAAGTTCTAGAACATGCCAGCTTCCTTCACCGTTTTGAGCGCAGGGATGATCAAACAATTTACGAAAAGTAAAACGCCTGTCTATAATATCTGTAGTTATATAAAGTTTTAGAGAACCTAAAATTATTTCAAGGGCTAAATATCAGAAACTAATGATATACTAGTTCTATTGTTTTAATATAAAAACAGAACCGACATGTTTTCTTACTTAGTAAAGGCATTAGGGCTTACAAAAAATGTATAAAGACGAGACTTCGCGGACATTTCAACAATTAATCAATACATTCGAGAGGTTTTGTGTGTCTTCAAAAGATGTCTTGTGACTTTGGTTAGTGTCTAATTGGTAAATCGACCTTTACGCCGACAGTCGGGTATTCGATATCAGCTCAATGATTACATGAGTGCCTTTGGAGTTTGTATTCATTGCCTGCTACATACACATAAGTATCGTGAAATGTAGTAATGGAACGTTGATGGATACATGACTGGATAAAAGAACTGAAAGCTAAGGTGTAATTGTAACACAATACGACGTATTCCAAAAACGTATATTGGGATGACGCGGAAGAGGTTTAAAAAGGTAAGAATAACAGGAGCTTTTGAAGGACAGAACAAGTGCGAGTTGAAGTCGCGTGGAGAGGGTTCCGTACGATGAATATGTAACCCGCCAGAAACATTACATGTAAAGTAGGCTGCCAATACTTACATAACGTAAGAAAGCTTATGAGAAGGCTTATGGTAAGAATTTAGATCACTGGTCTTTAATGTTGTGCCATGCAATACGAGTAAGTCCATGGAACAGCTAAGCCAAAGATTTTGACCAAAATTTTTGTGGGATTTCATTATTTTTATTTTAGTGGTGATATTGTACTCATAATATCACAGATACATGTTAAAACCATAAACCTTAAAAAAAAAACTGCTCAAGAGCGAGTCGGACTAGCGCACCGAGGGTTCCGTACAAATTTTTTTTGTAGGTAAGTTTGTGGGGTTTCCTTTACTTCTGCTACATGACATTGCTTATTGCCAAATTTCATGATGCTAGGTCAACGGGAAGTATCGTATAAATTTTAATTCCCTTGAGAGTGTCGAAATATACGTTTTTTGCGGCATAAACGGCCGTATCTTTTTTTTTACTTTAACTTATAAGTTTGATTTTTTCACAGCTTCAAGGGATCGTAGATTGGAGTATCATCACTACATAGTATAAAACAAAGTCGCTTCCCTGTCTGTCTGTCCCTATATATGCTTAGATCTTTAAAACTCCGCAACGGATTTTTATGCGGTTTTTTTAGTAGATAGAGTGATTCAAGAGGAAGGTTTATATGTATAATACGTGCATAATATAGTAGAGAAACACTGATCATTTTAGAGGTTTCTGATGTGATGTCGTAAATAAACACATTTTTTGCGCTTACATTGTAAACGCTGGCTGAACCATTCGAGATAGATCAAAATAATGTACTACAGTATTGTACACCTTAAAAAGTTGTACAAAAAGTCCGCGATGGTATATGTCTATCTCTTAGGGATAACCCACAATAACTATTTTTTATCCTTAACTTTTTACGAGAAATAATGGCTCTAAAATTATCAGTGTTTCTCTACTATACGAGCATTATGCATGTATTATACATATAAACCTTCCTCTTGAACTCATCACTCTTATCTATAAAAAAAAGCCGCATCTAAATCCGTAGCGTAGTTTTCAAGATCTAAGCATACATAGTATGCATAGTAGTACCTATAGACAGACAGACAGCGGGAAGTAACTTTTTTAAGATAAAGAGTCTTGACAGACAGAAAGACAGACGGACGGACGGGGAAGTGATCCTATAAGGGTTCCGAGGGTTATGAGTAAAAAAGGTATTTCTTGCACGCCAGAAGTTACTCTCGTCATAGCCAACGAAAAAGAGCTTCTTCTTCGTTGTTTATGTACATGCTAATCTAGCTTTCATATCGAATGGAAGTGGGTATAGATATTATCCGTAAAAAATACAGACTTGCACCTCTCTTTATTTATTTATTTTATTTATTTATTTACCATTTATGTACACACATATATAAACAGACAAGAAAAAACAGAACAGAAAAATAGGTACAAAGGTGATGCTTATTTCTTAAGAAATCTTTTCCAGCATACCTGCGATAGGACATTAGATAGAGAGATGTAGACAGCGTGTGAAAGAGTAAAGGAGGGTGAAAGTTACAGATTTCTATTCTAATCCTAGCCTGCATACCAAATTTCAACTTTCAAGGACTTCGGAACGTACCCTAGAGGTTTTATTTTATATATAGGCCTCAACCCCCTTAATACGTGAGTGGGAGGGTGAAAGATAACAGACAAACTGATGTTAAACCCGAGTCTAAGTTGTCAATTTTGTATTAAGCACTTTACATTTGTCGGATTAAAGTTCAAAATACAGTAACTGGCTCGAAGGTTTAGGCTTGGTTTAAAATTAGAAATAATTTTGTAATAAGACGTTTTGTGTTTTATGAGTCAGCTAACTACATCTTATCCTGAAAATTTGAGCTCTCTAGCATTATCTAGGCCGAAGCTATGAGGGTATAAAAATACGACGAAACGTTTAGGTGAACAGTGCTCCTGCTTTTGGTTTTTGGCTCGTCTTGACGGAGATACTTCCGTGCCCCCAGATACCTAGAACAAACTTGAAATTGTAGTTGAGAAACATGTTCCACCATACGTTCCAAATGCAATTGTAAGTTTGCACGCATAATATTTAAAGATTTACCGTGTTATTGTAAGAATATAGACTTCTTACAGGTTTTCCTGTAATATTTAAGAAAAAATTAATTTCTGTTTTTTTTTATATTAGGCCCAATATTTTCGGAGATAAGTGGGAGGGGGGGATGTTGAATTTTCATATATTTTCTTTAATAAAATTAAAACTGTTAATTTTAAAATTATACAAAATTTGGTATTTTGCAAAACTTTTGTTTTTAATTTTCGAATTTGCCCTCCAAAACTTACTCCCATATTCAAAATTAATTTATTTACGTTACACGTTATTTTTTGGGTCATAGATATGAGTATTTCAAAGGAGATTGACCAAAAGCAGTCTAGAAAAGTTGCACGTATGAAAACCAAATTAATATACAAATTATTTGCTTATTTTTTACAAGCTTTGCTTATTTTGTTTTCGTATCCGGAATTATGATGTTAAGATAAACAGTAAATTAACGATTGGTAGGTACATTTCCGTATACTTAGTCATGATGGACGTTTCGTTCTCTTCATTTGTACGAGTTACGTAAGTATGAGCCTTTACATAAAAACATCACAAAAATGATATTAAACTCATAGATAGCTAAATAATTAGTAATATCATAATCATAACGTAGGTACTGTATATGTATTTCATAGTTCCATTGTGAAAATATTTATTTTTGTGTTTCGTCTCACGCAGATGCAACTGTCAAGGCAGATGACAGACGTACCGGTAGGGATGACGATTATTCCTAAACAAGATCGATTTTTAAATCTACCCGAATCGCAGGAAAGAATCGTTAATAATTATAATCGTTAATCGTTATAACGATATAACTACTCCAGCTTCGTATTTAGATAATTATTTTGATGAGTATGAGGAATAATAAAGGTAATTGGTACTTAACACAATGGTATTTCTGCTGATTTTACATGTCAAATACGTAGAATATCTATAGGTATACTTGTTGTAACATTAAATACACCTAATGACTACCTACATGAAAAGTCTGTTCATATTATGTGTTTTATACCTTTGTATACATTAGGTAGGTAACTTATTCACTTGTGTATAGATCTGGGATAAATTGAAGTTAATAAAATATAATCTCTATCTGACTGAAGTTGTTTTATTTCGATAATGTCACATCAACGCTGCGAGGCCATAAAAAGCACGATTATTCGTTATTCACGATTATTCACGTTTTTTTTTCAATTAGCAGCTGTTCTCTTATTTTGTTTTTAACTATCTTTGTTGTTTTGTACCTACATGAGTGATCTGTGGTCATTTTATAAGTTGCGAGTAGTTTAGACATAATTTTTAGGTTATCTCCTAATTTGTTTAATTACTTTAAAACTCGGATACTTGTGTGAAAATGAACACTTTTATTTAATAGTATATAAAGCGTAGTCTATAATAAATAAAGATTTATTGTGTTTCAACTTAAGACGGATTTCCATACATCGTTGGTCATGATCCTTTCAACTTAATCAGTCCAGTAGATTCGGAGAAAATTGGCTGTGACAGACAGACAGACAGACAGACACACGACTGATCCTATAAGTGTTCTGTTTTTTCCTTTTGAAGTACGGAACTCTAAAAAGGCATGATTTTCAAGTAAGATGCATTTTTATTATTTTACTTGTATAATCATAAGAATAAACTAGTTTCAGATATTTCTTTTACTGTTCCTCTCACCTCGGCCAAAATGTCTCTGCATAAAATGTCATGTGTGTTTGAATAAAGATTCACATAATAGGTTTCTTATAAAGAACACCCCTACCTATTTATCCCCAGATTACTGCGGCTACATAGGCATTTGTTCGAAATGAAATAGGTCGACCTATGTTTTCATTTTAAATGCAAATGCCAGCATAGCGAAAAATTTAAATTTCAGTCAACAAACTTTTGAGGGATAGAGAGATTAAAATTCCATGATCAAAGAAAAAAAAAACTTACAGTAATACGGTCCCTCTTGCCCCATTTGGTAGGTAATTTTAATTCACAGCCAACTCAGAGTGGTAGCCAATATTTCACGCACAAATCCCCCGTAACAAAAGTTTATTTACTCAAAAATTCTCTAAATCTCTTCATATTATAAAAGTCGGAATTTGGTTCGGGGCAATGTTACAATCTTTCGCAGTAATCCGTGTATATAGATGAGGTCTAACCACAAAATAACAAGCCTTATGCTAAAGTTGTTGACGTAACAGGTCGGGAAGGTATAGCCAATTTTAACTTTTATTGATTCCCTTTGTACCCCACTCACACACCACACGCTTATTATGCCTGTGTCAATGTACACAGCTTATAATTAGATTACTGACACGCCAATTTTCTTAGATTGATATAATTATTATGCTTACAACGTTAAGCTTTAGATATAGATTAAATTAATCTAAAATGATGGATCAAGTTAGACATATATACATAAACTCCTTCACGCCTTCTTCCAATGGGGGTAGGCCGAAACTATACAACTCCACCTGCTACGATCCTTGCATAGATAAGTTTATAAAATATATCGTCGTGTTAAAGGCAAAACCGACTATCTACGATTTTTTCAGTTTTTCAATTTAATATACCATTAGATAAAGAATCAAATGCCGATTCGAATGGTATATTAAAGTGAAAAACTGAAAAAAACGTAGATAGTCGGTTTTGCCTTTAACACCGCGATATGTATACATAAGAAACTTGTAATTGGCCTTCTTCTACGTATTACTTCTGATTACACGAATGTATTTTCTTAAAATTAATAAAATAAAATAAAATAATTGATGGCAGGGACATCGATGCGCAAACTGTAACCATGATATTCGGGGATTCTAGACGCAGAAATTTTTCGTCGATTATCCAAAAAAAATCTTCTGTTTCATAGAAAAGTGCAATAGGTAGGACACGTTCTGTGACAGCGTTTTTTTTTCCGTGTTAATCGTGATTACTATGCCTGGTTTTCGTCGTCATATGGACATGGAAAGCGCAGCAGGAGCTGTTGCTATGCTTCAGGGGGAGGCTCACAGAGACCTGTAGCAATACGTCTCGGTGTGTCGCAACGAGCTACCCGAAAGATATGGGAACGCTTTCAGGAGACCGAGAGTTTAGCTAGAAGGCCTGGATTAGGAAGAATAAGTGCTATAACTTCCCAGGAACGCCGGTAAATTAGGTTAACTCCACGAAGAGAGCGTACAAGAACCGCTCGGGCCTTACAGATGCGACTGCAGCAATCTACTGATAGTAGAGTCCGTGATCAAACCATTCGTAATCATCTCCACAAAGATGGTCAACTTTCTCTAGTGCATATTGTTCGACTCAAACTAATAAGGGCCCACAGAGCAGCGCGTTTAAGGTAAGCTCGCGAGTATTTGGGCTTATATATTATAATCTTTATTTTTTTTATTATTTTGTATTATATTGGTGAACGTTTTGCAGAACCAAGCATCCACGGAAGAAACCGTTTTGTGGGGTCAAATGTTATAGGCTTGGCAGGCAAAACAGAGCTGGTAATACCGGATGAGGGTACCGTAACTGCCGTTTGTTACGTTGGATGGGTAATCCAACCTCATATCATCCCATTTTCGCAAAGAGTGGGTGCCAGCGTTGTTTTAATGCATGACAATGCTCGCATACATACGGCCCGGGCCACACAAAGAGCACTTTCTGAGGCCAATATCACAGTTTAGGTACCATGGCCGACTATGAGACCCGACCTCAACCTCATCGAGCATTTATGGGATTAATTGAAAAGAAGCCCGTAAGAAAACTGCAACCATGTTTACAACAGGAGCTTGAAAATGCGCCAAAACTCTATTGGGAACGGATTCTGGAACAAAATGTTACCCATATTATTGGAAGTGTACCAGATAGGCTTAGAGAATACATACAGAGCAAAGGAGGCGTCACTCGCTACTAACCATAACATTTATCATCAAACGGTAACAGGAAATGGGCCACAGACTTACTTTATTTTTCAAGTTTATTTGAGTTTATTTCCCTTAAAAGTGCTTTTTTTGTGTAAATCGATCAAAATAAATAATTTTTACCATTGTTTAAACAATTTTATGTCTAAAAAAATCACATAATCATTAATATTTTTATATGACAGCCTCAAAATTGGGTGAGCCCTATTTTATTTTGAGTAGTGTATAGAAAACGGGCCAAGTGCGTGTCGGATCACACACAAGGAAGGGTTACGTAGTTGGAATGAATTTATCTCAACAACAAACTTAACATTCTAGTTGAAAATCATGTTCTCCCAAATATTGCAACTGCAAATGTAAGTTGGTCGACTATTACTCGTAAACTTGTAAAGACTGTGACACGTAAACTTGTAAAGAATGTGACGTGTGAAATCATAGTTTTCCTTGTAACTTCGTTATATATTATTACCGTGATTTTTTTCTCATTTCCAAAAACAACCATTTAGCTGGCAGGCGGAGGAGGGAACACATGACTCAAACAAAAATATGCACTAGAGCTTAATATTTCACAAACGGATCCTTGAATCGAAAAATTGTTTTTACAAACCCTCAATATTTTATAAAAGACCTATACAACAATAGATACTCCACACCAAAGGGAAGACAAAAAAATAAAAAAGATCCCCACTTTATGTGTTCGGGAGATACCTTTTTTTTTTTTTCATGATTACGTTTTACTACTTTGTCGGTGTGATTAATATGTATGCCAAATGCCAAATTATAATGATTAAATTTCAAATTATAGCTTTCTAGTAGGTACTAAGAGTCTCTGAGCTAAGCTGCGGACGGACAGACGGACATGGCGAAACTATAAGGGTTCCTTGTTGACTACGGAACCTTAAAAATAACGAGGAAGAGTATCATCGACATGATGAAGAAAAACCTCAATAATTTATCTGAATAAAACTGACGGCAGTTGAACCAATGTGGCATTCCACAGCACCAATTCCGTCATAGCTAAGTTTCGCGTTTATTTGAACATTATGTTAAAATGAAAATCAACTTAAGTTTTACCTCGAAATAAAATTTTATTCTAGTCTTTTCTGAGTCCTGAGAAAGTTTCAAAAGTGCACTAAAAGATAAGGACATTACGATACACCTGAGAATCTTACTGGACTCAGGTACCTAACGTTATGGCTCATTACTGCAATACGAAAAGTACACGACTGAATTATTTATCTATTTAATCTTTTCGCACACAAAAAGGTACAAAGGCGGACTTAATGCCTTAGGCATTCTGCATTCTCTACCAGTCAACCAAGGGTAGTGAAGAGATTCGATGGCATGTGCTTTGGTTGAGAGGACAATGAGAAAAAAAAAAAAAAAAAAAAAACTAGACAAATACATAAATAGGTGATAATGAACTGAATTTCAGAACTTGTGACTATGTGTATGTGGGCTCAATACCTAGTCATAAATATGTCTAATTACACACTTTCATTAAAAGTACAGCTGGGAGTGGAATTCCTTGCTAGCTTATCGACCAGGGTGTAACTACGTAACACACTATCAGTAGCAGTGGCTTTCATCTTGAAAATTTAACAACATTCATTGCGTTATTTACGGGTTGAGTAGACAAATTTTTCGAACATATAAAGCAATGGATTAGCAATTTCCTTCAAGATGATACAAATTGAGATTGATAGTATATTACGTAACCTCAAAAAAAAAGTTGATGTCATAAAATAGCACAATTTGATCATATCCGTCTAGAATAATATGTGTGACAACTACATACATTTCCAAACCGTAATGAATAAATACATGAGTATTACTTGGCACCATCCTTAAGCTTGATTTACGAGCAAAACTTACAGCCCAAACGATAAATCGATTCCTCAAATACCTCAGTCTCAGTGGGAACTGATCGCCAAAAGTTCTCCAAAACGTAGTTCTTCAATCGACTCCGGACTTCACGAGGGCGTTATTAGGAACCAAAATCCGAACTCGGAAATTCTTTCGGGTATAAAATATCCTTCTTTAGCCCAGTATAGAGGTGGGATTATGGATCCCTGAGGGAGTTGCCCATTCGTCGGAGCGAGCACGTGCATTGCTCTCAAAGCGTTCGGGATCGCTTCGTAAGCTCTGTCTGAAAAATTAAAAGAAAACTACGTACGTCTTTGTTATATTCTGAGGGAATTTTGTTCAAAGAATTGTTCAGGGAGCTCATCAAATAGCGGGGAGATTTTATCGATACGATATGTTGTGTTTGTAGTATGGGATTGAACAGCTCGTTTGAGAAGGTAAATGTTTGAGAAATTGATTACTTTGTAAGACAGTGCTATTTTGTACTGCGAAGAATGAACAAAACAAAAACTTGAAAATAAATTGAAACACTATGCAAAAGAATTAATAAATCAGTATATGCGCTACATGAATTAAAACAGATTTCAAATATAAATACCTTGTTAACGGCATATCGTGGTTTAGTTGCTCCTGTCCTGAGGTATAGTGTAATTTTTTGAGGAAATTCGACTGACATTGATTTAATTTTTAAAGCACAAAAACGGTGCATAAGGGCTACATTTGGGCGGCAAATAATTGAAATCTGTAAACGGTTTTTCCAGGAGTACAGATTTCTAACTCTCCTAAGCCTCTATCTATATATACGAGGTCTCAATCTTTGTTAAAGTCAATAAAAACTTATTTGAATTGGCCTCAGAAACAGAGGCCCCAGACTCATTTCGCCTCTGTGTGCGCCGAACGTATACCACTTTAATGCACAAAAGCGTGTTTTGCATGGCTCCTGTAATATTCAATATATTACTTAAAGAAATAAGGGCAATGAATACTGTCTTAGTTAAGAAAAATCTAAAGAGCTTTTTAGTTAATAAATGTTACTATAACTTGAACGACTACTTAAACGACAATTTTTCCAAACTCAAGACCTCACAGTGACATCAAGTAATAGAACAATTATGCATGTATTTTTAAATAATTAATCTGTTAATGTATTGTAATATTTCTAGGATTGACATTGAAATAATTTAAGTATTACTATTACTAAATAAATAATTAATCTGTATTAATATAACTTTAAGAAGGACATTCTATTAATTTAACATCTTAAAATAGATATTTTTATCTAATTTTATACAGTACGGAAACCACATTTATGCAATAAATTTTTTGAACATAATTATACAAGAAAGTACGAAATCGGTCGCGAAAAAAAATCTGCTGTTCCCTATATTTTGTCGAGATATGCGAACATAAATGTAGGGAATAGCTGATTTTTTTCGCGACCAATTTAACCATAAAAAACTTACGAAATCATCAAGCTATTACAATCTGTCAAATTTCTTTAATAGATATTCAACTTAATCTATAAAACATAAGGTTCAAAGTTGATTGGGAAAATTTTACAGTTACGAGTAGCTTGATGTGCTGGCGTCTGGACATAAATAATTAAAAGTATGGAGTACAAAGGTATTGCTTATTTCTTAAGAAATTTCTTCCACCAGACCTGCGAAAGGAGAAATGAAAAAGAAATGTTTACATTAGTGTGTGAGAACAAAAAGAGATACAGATACAGATACGATATATATATAATTATCTCTGTATTCAATACAAAAAAAAAGTATTGTGGCTGTAATAGGAAAAGAAAAAAAAAACATTCCCTAGGCTTAAGATTTCAAACCCATCTGGTCAGACAGATAGGCTAGGATACCGATAATTGTGCCGATAGAAATATTCTGTTAAAGACGAATTGGCTTATAAATCAAGTAAATTGTACCGTAGCCAATTCTGTAGCCGACAAATCGATCCTTCTTAGATAAGCTATTAACCACAGAATAAGGAAATTGGTTTGTGGTGTCCGTGGTCAGTATAATAATATAGAATAGAAGATGTATGGCACTACTACTTTCTACTCCAACGTGGATGTCGAAAATTATCCCGAGGGAACGTGCTACCGGGACTAAAAGTAGCCTATGTCCGTCCCCGTGATACAAACTATCTCCTTGTCAAATTTTATTGAAATCCGTTCAGTGATTTAAGCTTGAAAAGGTAACATACAAGCAGAGTTACTTTCGAATTTATAGTACTAAGTATGGATAATCGAATCGAACAGTAGCGGCTTATAGGGAATCACCTTATCAGAGCGAAGAACTTCTACGGGTTTATGCGATTCGTTAGCGGTTAGTGCGAGTATATATTTGAGAAAATCCCAAATATGTAATCATTAGCGTGTTAAGTTTTCTAAATAATCTTTAGATTTTTCCAAAAAAGATTGTATACCGGCTGACCTTTTTTATCGTCTGGATAATAGCAAGGTATACAAGGTGAACGGAGTAGAAGCCTAGCACAGAAATCTTTTTTGACAAACAATAAAATAATAATCTTTTTTTGAAATCCTTTGACTGAAGCCGGCCTATGGCTTCCATCAAAGGATTATTTTATTTTTTATTGCTGAATGGGCCCGCTCTTGACCTAAATCACGCCTGATGGAAAGCGATGGATGAGGTCTATGATGGAACGAGCGTGCCCAGAAGATGCCTAAGGTACTGAAACTCCTACGCACCGACGAAACACAACGGGCTGCTTGACGCCGGGCTCCGGTGGGAGGGTGCTCGCAAACCAGGCGGGCGTTAGCCCTGCCACCGCATGGAAGAATTGGCCCGTCAAATAAGGTGTTGACTGTCCAAGATCCGCTGAGCGCATGGTTCAATTGAGTAACTGGCGGAGCAAACTGCGCTACACGAGGAGGCTTCTTCAAGCATGCCTAAAAATGAATGATGAAAATGACGCTATGAATTCATTAATAATTTCCGCGAAAAGAGTAGGGTGCCTATAGCTTGAATTTTTATATAAATTTAGTTGTTTTTTTTTTTTAGTATGAAAAGTTTACTTCAAATAAGTAATAGTATTTATTGATAGGTTTCTTTCATTTTAGGTTTGTGAAAAATAAAAAATAAAAAATTCTTGGGCTTCTACTCCGTTCACCTTTTATACCCTGTTTTTGTCCAGACGGTAAAAAAAGTCAACCGGTATACTCTTTACGTGTCTAAAAAATAAATTGACGCACACTTTAAGATAAAAAACGTGAAAAAAAAACGAACTAATAATGATACCTAACTGCCAAGAATATTACCTTTAAAATTGCTAAACAAAGTCAATTTAAATTTTACGAAACATTGTCTTATCTAACATAGTTAAAAGATTATAAACTTTAAGATTGGCTCGCTCGTTAGTGAAAAAGTAATTGGGCTGCCCTCGAAGGGTGATGTAGCGATGATAATTACGTTTGCCGTTTGAGACCGATAATGTTTAAACTCAGTACACCCAATTTTGTCTTTATAGAGACGTAGTCATAAGACGTAATAGTCACTGAAATTTGGGAGCCAAGAGGTAAATTATGGGTCCGCATGACTGCTAATCACTGCCTAGCGTTTTAAATGTAAACTATTTTGGTACTTTATTATCAGAATTGGTCTTCTTAAATCCAGATTAAAATATATTAGTGCTAAATATGATACCTACTGCTTATGTGGATGGAAACAATCGTGACCAACCAGATAGGCACTTTATCTACGAATGACTAATGAAAGAAATAAAAATAAGGAACGTTATTAGGAGTTCTATATTATATTATAATATATTATGGCTATAATATTATAGCTAATCAAGGTCCTTGTATTTTGTTCTACATTGTATTAACCTGGTAACAGGGCTCGTGACTGAATAAGTACGAGTCGATCGAAGGCTAGTTATTACTCTTTGGCGAGGTCGGTCCATGGATTACCGTCCATTACATATCGAGATCTCTTCGGGGCGTTTGTCCCGGCTGTCATTTGTAGATCTTTGACAGTCGATACGGGTAGACAGGAGCTTGAAAGCCTGACTACCAGGTTTACCAAGGGGTATCGTATTACGCAGTAACTGGGTTGTGGAGGTCAGATAGGCAGTCGCTCCATCTAAAATACTGGTATTCAGCTCCATCCAGCTAGACTGGAAGACAACCGCAACATTGGGAAAAAGCTAGGCAAATGATGATTGTGTGGAATCTGCTTATTATGTACATTGTCACACACGAACTACGCAATTCACTGACGTCGAGCAATATCCTGCAACGTGCAAGCAGAGTTTTCCTTACGTTTACCATATTCAACGTCCCGACATAAATTGCCCACCAGACACAACACCCGTCTGTCGATGGATCCTCCCTTTTCTATGGCGGATGAGTGAACACCCAAACACCCTGTTCCTCATACCTCTATAATTATATCAAACTGTCTAAATACCTATCTAGTTAGAACTAGAATACACTGGGTAATAGATTACCCAGTATAAAAGGACAATAAATACTAGTAAATTACCGAACAAAACACAACAAACATTAACAAAACTACATAACTCAAATGTATAAAACCGATATAAAACGTTCAAAACTAATACAGAAACCAACTCCCAGTAATGAGCTCCAAAACTTTTCAAATTACGGAATAATAATTCAAAATTATTGTCCGTGTTGTTGTTACTTTAATGCTTTTAACTGCTTCAAAATTGCTTCAGAATTAAATTGCTATAACAAACGATTTGGTAAAAAATAGGTAAAAAAACTTTTTAAGTTAAACGGTTTTATGTTAAACATACATTGCAATGTTTAAGATAAATGTACTAAAAACCAAAAAATAATAAAATAGATACAGTCGTGGGAATTATAAATATATGCATAGACTAGACTAAAATAAAACCGTGGGGCACGTCAATTGTCTACAAATTATCGACTTAATGTGCGATAGAAGAATCGTTTAATTCGTCGTTAAAATAGGCAGTTGGCCCGC
Source organism: Eremobia ochroleuca (assembly GCA_949629135.1). Lineage (NCBI taxonomy): Eukaryota > Metazoa > Arthropoda > Insecta > Lepidoptera > Noctuidae > Eremobia > Eremobia ochroleuca. Next base: position 17,287,596 of record OX451392.1, read on the forward strand.
AGACGGTGAGGAAATTACTTACTATTTTCTTGCTCATGGAAATTCCAATAGTTATACACTCCATGTAAATAAAAGAGATGTTTCAACTAGTTTATCGTTGGACATTCACACTGCTGGCTGGCGAGGTATCGTTTCACTGCTCGTAGTTTGTCTTTAATCGACAAAACATATGATAAAAGTACTACTCGCTCACCACTATGAAACCCTAAAACTCGCTTATAATCGAGCTTGCTAGCTTGTTTCCACATTATTAGCCCTACTTATCACACGTCCATCGTTGTCGGTTGAACAACTGCCTAATTATAGTGTAACATTACAAAACAAACATTTTAATCAACGATTGTAGACAATTGACGTGCCCCACGGTTTTATTTTAGTCTAGTCTATGCATATGTTTATAATTCCCACGACTGTATCTATTTTATTATTTTTTGGTTTTTAGTACATTTATCTTAAACATTGCAATGTATGTTTAACATAAAACCGTTTAACTTAAAAAGTTTTTTTACCTATTTTTATTTTCTAGTTTTTAGTTTTTATTTCGCATTCTGTTTAATTCATTTAGTGCTTCGTTATTGCAAGGTTTCTTGCCCGTTAGTTTATTGCAGTCCAACTCCTCTATACGTAGTCCCTGCAAAGATCTTACTCTACTAAGAGCCACGTAGGCTTGACCATTGGGTAGCGGCGGCCATCTTAGATTTCAATTTTGCATAGTAAATTGTATTCTACTTGTTGAGACCTTTCATTTGATACCCATATTGATGGGATTGATAAAACCTACGTTATCCGCCATTTTGTAGCGGCCGCCATCTTGGATTTAAATTTTTTATAGTATATTGTATTCTGCTTGTTGAGCCCTTTCATTTGATACCCATATTGATGGGATTAATTAAAAATTGTTATCAGCCATTTGGTAGCGGCAGCCATCTTAGATTTCAATTTTGCATAGTAAATTGTATTCTACTTGTTGAGACCTTTCATTTGATACCCATATTGATGGGATTGATAAAACCTACGTTATCCGCCATTTTGTAGCGGCCGCCATCTTGGATTTCAATTTTTATAGTATATTGTATTCTGCTTGTTGAGCCCTTTCATTTGATACCCATATTGATGGGATTAATAAAAAATTGTTATCAGCCATTTGGTAGCAGCGGCCATCTTAGATTTCAATTTTGCATAGTAAATTATATTCTACTTGTTGAGACCTTTCATTTGATACCCATATTGATGGGATTGATAAAACCTACGTTATCCGCCATTTTGTAGCGGCCGCCATCTTGGATTTCAATTTTTTATAGTATATTGTATTCTGCTTGTTGAGCCCTTTCATTTGATACCCATATTGATGGGATTAATAAAACATAAATTATCCGCCATTTTGTAGCGGCGGCCATCTTGAATTTATAATGATAATGAATAAACATAATTGTATTGTCACCAAAATCCAAAGTGTATACAAAATTTCAGATTAATCGGTTGACAGGAAGAGGGTGAAATTTGAATTACTAAATTTCACCCAAGAATAATAAATAAATAAAACAAACGGGGTGAGCTAAATAAAACCGTTTAAAAATGGATACGTATTATATTTTTGAAATGGTCGAGTTTTCTGCTATTTTGGTTGTATACGGCTGTACGCAGACCTAGTCAAGGCTGTTTGTTAGACTGACTGTCACCCTTTGAAAACAGTGATTTTGTGATTTGCACACTTGCAGCAACACAAAGAGGCAATCAGTCCAATCATTCACAATCCGTCAAAAGTATTAATTAAAAATCGAATGTTTTCTGAACTAATGTTGGTTTTGACAGATTTTTGACATTGATTTTCGCTGAGCTGAGATTGTTTTGAACGTTTTTAATTACGAAAATTGGTCTTCAGGTCAAAGTCACATACGGTATCAAAAGCCATCATCATCTGCCTAGCCTTTTCCCAACTATGTTGGGGTCAGCTTCCAGTGTAACTGGATGCAGCTGAATACCAGTATTTTATGCAGATGCAGCTGAATACAGTATCAAAAGTACAGAAAAATCCTTTTGAAATATTTCTCCCTGTAAAAGAGAAAACTGTATTTCTGTTCCTTTTGTGTACAATGTCTTGGGAACTGAGAGTTATAACGCTTTGCTTATAAGCATTATAACTTTGTTGCTTATGGGGTAACAGTACCCACCTAAGTGTATGGAAGGTAAAAATAACGAGAAACTAATGGGGAATTTCCTTATTATGGCCTGTTAAAATAAACTAGCCAAGATTGGCCGTGGGTATTGTGCAGTACAGTGCTCAGTTACGAATTATATGTGCCAGTAATGTCTGAAGGAACAGTATTACCGAAAATAGACGATTTCCATGTGTGTAAAAAAGTGATGGTTTCGGCTCCAGAAATGCTTTCCAGTTTGAATATATCTGGCCTACGTCTGTTTTGGGAGTACTTTTAAGTTGTAACAAAAAATATATGATAATTACTTACTTGCAGATAATTGCTGTCTTGTATGGATCAGAATGTTGGGCCACAAAAGGGATGGAAAAAAGGAAATTACATGCAGCTGAGACGAGAATGCTAAGAGAGATGTGTGGTGTTACGCGAATGGATAAAATAAGAAATAAGTACATAAAAGAAAGTCTGGAAGTGCTACAGGTAACAGAAATGTTGTGTAGCAATCGGTTGTTATGTTATGGACATGTGTTACGCAGGAATGAGGAAAATGTCGTGAGGAAAGTTTTGACTATGAATGTCTGGCTATAAGAGGGGGGTGTGTGGCTATAAGAGGGAAAGACCAAAGAAACGATGGATGGACTGTGTGAATGATGATATGGAACGTCTCTGCTGATGCAGAGATAAAATAAATAATTTATCTATGGGTCTTTGTTACCTGAAGATAAATGGTTTTATTATTATTATTAGATGAAAATCTCCAGGGACATATGGAAGCATTCACATGTGAACTAATTATATCATGCCACGATCGCTAATCCCCCTGCCATGGCTTGATTAGGGCAATATCCCCTGAGACAGATCTCTTTGGCTTTTTAGGGGGTTGACCCAATTTCAGTAGTGTGGAAGAAAAGGTCAAATAACGTATTTACCGACAAGGTACAATTGAAGTCCAATTTGGAACGGATTTTAGGCATTACTTTTACGCATAGAACACTTCCAAAATATTATTTTCCACATAAACCTACATTGGCAGTTATTTATGGTAGGGAAGCCCAGAGGGTTTTTGAGCAAGCATATGCAGGGCAAAAAGTTTATACCAGGTGCGGCATGAAGAAGGAACACCAAAATTTTGAAAATTTTCAGTTGCGAACCCCGTGGTCAGTGATCCACTTTCAGATTTCCAATATAGACATGCCGCTCCTACTCAGCTATCAACTTTTCGCTTTGTTTACATAATTATGCTTAATGCTGCGTCAATAATAGAGAATTTTATTGGAAGTTAAACATGTTTATTTATTTCATAGTTTTTTTTTTGTGTTTAGTTATCAGAACATAATTTCAGTCACAATTAGTTTTTAGAACTCATTTTTTACAATGTCTTTTTAGTTGTTAAATTACTATCATAATAATATTAATAATTGCAAATACCAGCTCTTGGGTACAAAAAACCTACCGGCCAAACAATGATTATTAATTCTCTTTGTGGCCAACTTTTGTTAGAGTACTAGGAAAGCCACATATTATTACAAAAAATAATATAGCCCTATTTCGGTAATTTATTTATTTATTTGAACGTTTTGCACACAAAAAAGTACAAAGGCAGACTTCTAAAAATCGAATTCAAATTCTTATTATTTATAATTCTTTGGATTTACAGCAACACGTAGTAAGCAAAGGTATAATCGTAACTTGATGCTTCAAAGATGTTTCAAGAAAGCACTCTTCAAGTAGGTATCTCAAAAAATAGAACGTCACAACAGAACCAAAAAAAATTTTCATAAATTAATAACTCACGAACTTGTTTTTGGAACTTGTACTTGGTACCATATCCCTAGTAAACTTTATTCAGCTGCAACCGGTTAGAATGGAAGTCGACCCCAACGTAGTTGGCAAAAGACTAGGCAGATTGATTGATTAATAGTAAACTTTATTAGATAAATAAACTCTTCTAGGAATATGGGTACCAGTCTGTAACATCCCCACTGCTGGGACACAGGCCACCTCTCAGTGAGAGGAAGGGAAGTGGGCCGTCTATCTACCACGTGGGCCCAGTTTGTGTTGTTAGATGTCAAATGTCTTCGAATTTTTGGTTCTAGGATATGCCAGTTTCCTCGCGATGTTTTCTTTCACCGTTTTGAGAGCAGAGTTGAAGAAATAATTTACACAAAGGAAAGCGCCTGTCTGGGTTCGAACCTACGACCTAAAACTCGTATGTCGCGGCTGTTACCACTGGGCCACGACGGCTCTGACTGAACTTATGCTAGAAACGAATTCATAATTTTCCTGCCACCTTGTCGGGATCAATTTCACGACCTTGCGCTCACCAAGAGCTTACCGCAACCCATTCAAATATCACGTGTTGAAATTACTTATTTTTCAACCAAAAACAATAAACAGCACAGCTTTCCCAGCTATATACAGCATGTGTACTTCGATAAATATAATTAAGGTCGCACCAAAATATGACCCAATAATCACACGCGATTCCGCGATTACGTGATTGTGGAAATGAATGAGTAATATTTTAGTACAAAAATACGACTTCATGAAAGTTGACCACCACTGGATTTGGACTTGGCATAGATTCGCCTAGAGTGGTCTTAGGAATTTGGTAAACTAATTGGTAGACCGAGTGAATGTCCGCAGTCTGAGATAAAGGTAATCTTAACATCATGACATTACGCCTGTATTCCATTCCGAGCTAGGCAGAGGTGCACATTCACACCCACATTTTACCAGTTAATATTACCTACATCAGTCCCATGAAAACGTGGTAGATTATTGTTACCAACCCAGCACAACTCCAGTGTTCAGTGTCTGTGATAAAAAGATTTTTTTCATTAGTACAGGCACGATACACTTACACAATACACTTTTTTCTGTAATAGTCATTTTTCACCTTCGGAAATTAAATTTTATTTCTTAGTATTTACACAGTGCTATTCTGTAAAAATCTCCCCGTGAGAACTTAGGTGAAGTGAGCGGGAAGTGAGCTGTCATTTGCTAGGGATTAACACTATTAAGTGCTCACTTCACTTATGATTTCACGGTGAGATTTTTACAGAATCGACCGGCAGGTCTTCACCAATAAAATAAAATTGCATGGTTATTATAGTAGCCATTACTTTCTTGTAGTAGACAACGGGGCCCACTGCTTATCTTCTTAATAAAGTGCCTAAGATGCCCTATTAAACACACACGAAAGGAAAAGTGTCGATTACCTACTAGTAACCTCATACCTAAGGATAGATGCAGATAACAATCGTATAAATCCAAGGTGTGCTATTACCATTTCATTAGCTAATCATGTAAAGCAGAAGGCGGTTACTGCACATGCGATCGTTTTAGGCTACGGACACGAAATAAGCGGGCGCGGGGCGGCGGCGGCGGCAGCGGCGCGGGGAGCGGCGCGTTTTTTTTTTTTTTTTTGAAACAGCATCTCGCTATTTAACCTATGAGGTTGTCGACTACTTAAACGGGCTTGATAGGAACGGCGCAGGGAGCGGCGTACGAGTGATGCGCACTAGTCTTGCCGTACCCGCGCGTCTGCATTGACGTAGTTTTGTGTATTTTATTTTTTGCTTTTTAACGACCGACGTTTCAAAATGTTGTATCAAAAAGATGTTACCGTCGCTGTTAAGAAATTTCGTTCCGAACAAAGACAACCATTTTTCATAACACAACACTACGCTGCTCGAGCGCCGCGCGGTATGCCCGCTGGCTTCGAGATTGGGTCTGCATTGCCGCGCCGCTCCTCGCGCCGCCGCCGCCCCCGCCCCGCGCCCGAGTCGTGTCCGTAGCCTTACTACGTCGAACGCTTTCGTACGATTCTCAGAAAACTCCATTTTGCAGAAATGTGGGTAGGCAGGCACATACTCTTTTTAGTGTGATAACTACAAAAATGATAATGTGCTACTTTGTTATTTGATTTAACGCCGATTATTTTAAAAATTTGTTTAAAATTCCAATCTATGTATCTATATATTTACTTAGCCTGTACTGATCCACCGCTGAGCAAATGCTTCCTCTTAGTCATACTGCGTTCCATCACTCTTTGGCGACTCGGTGAGCGACCAGGTCTGAGCACCGTAGCTTATGACGGGCAGACCCCAGAAGTTTAATACGTTAAGCGCTGGATCGAAAAAACTGGAAGTTATGAGGAGAGGCCTTCGACGAGCAGTGGGATGATATAGGCTAACAGTAACAGTAACGTTACGCTAAGCTTGCCGCGGTTGGTCTGTGGATGGGACCATCATTACATACTGAGACCCCTCCGTGCCTCGGAAAGCACGTTAAGCCTTTGGTCTCGGCTGTCATTCGCGGATCTTTGACAGTCGTTACGTGTAGTCAGGAGCCCGAAAGTCAGGCAACCAGTCTTACCAATCGGTATCGTACTAACCAGTTGTGGAGGTCAGATAGGCAGTCGCTCCATGTAAAATACTGGTATTCAGCTGCATCAGGCTAGACTGGAAGCCGACCCCAACATAGTTGGAAAAAGGCTAGGCAGATGATGAGTAACAGTAACGTTAAATTTTAAGCAAACAAATTCAGGTCGAATGGATACATTTTATAATATATACAGTAATACCAAAATATTATGTAAAAAAAATTCAATAGTCTAATCTATTTTTATTCGAAATATATTTATAGCAAAAATAATATCGAAAAACTTAAAAACATATGAACTGTAACGTGCTCCTTTCGATTAAGTGTATTATTTCTTATAAGATCCAAAAACGAAAGGAAAGGTAGGTAATAGCAACTGCTTATGAAAGTGACCTAAAAGAAATGGGTTAAGGGCTCCTACGCCATTGGCGTGGGAAAAGCGAACAGAAACATAGTAATACATAATAATTTATAGCTTACATAACTCTTGGTTTGCTTTTATTGTTATTTCGGCTGTGATTTGTTTCGAAGATGATATTTTCCTTGTGTATTCCATTAGAAACATAGTGGCTATAAGAAATATAGATATGAAAAACTCTAGACCATTTTCTATTTAGTTAGTACTTATTGGCAGGCCTAAACTGTCCCCGCATACCTTTTAACACTGTAATTTGAAAATATTGTAAAAGCTAATTATTTTTAAAAGAGTAACCGTGGAGTTTCTTGCCGGCTCTTCTCCATAGGAAACGACCGATTGCAAACGTGCATGATAGGCCATGGTGTCCGAGGCAGTAGGCTGCTTCACCGCCTTGACAGCGATATGGAGCTTCGCAAGGAGCGCCCAGACATAAACATGTAGCGAGATGGAATGTGGTGTCAGGTGTCATCCTGCATAGTGCCTATGTTGGGTTGCGGTTGACGGAAGCGCCTGAAGCCAGAGACCCGACTCCCATTCACCCACAGCCAGCAGGCGGGCACGCTCAGCAGTATCGGTGGACGTATTAATAAGTTTATTCCGTACCAACCTGCAGAGCGGCTCATACCACTGTCTCTGGGAAAACGGGTTCTGGGGCTGAACCGTATCCGGGCAAGCCACTTTCCATGCGAAATTATTATTAGATTAGTTCAAGTGTTTTACGATTGTTAATATTAAAAACCTACAAAAATATAAAATGAGGTTCTTGTACGAGTAATTTGGCCACAATCTAAATAATGTTACTGCGTACTCACATGTTTCAAAATAAATAAACGTAGTTTTCTATGCAAAACTCTAATTAAATAAATACGACTTTTATTACTAAACCACAGAAAAGTAATCTAATATTTTAAAATAACTCGTTACATTTTACATTATACAAATAGAAACTTACAACTCGTTTATCGAAGCATAAATATCAAAACATTTCGTGGAACGTTCCAATATTCATTCAAAACAAGTTGCATGTCAACCAACACAAACATTCCCTGAAAACGAATCAGAAATGAAAACATTCCCAGTCAACTAACATTACAAAAATAAAGCCATCAAACCAATTAAATTAGTTTACGTTACCGATAACAGTATGGCGAGCAAACATTAAAAATTCTAATAAAAAAATCGTTCAGCGATCGAAAGCAAACTCGTATAGAGCTTCGTTCATTTATTGAAGATAAACAGAAGAACTAGGCCGGGTTAGGGGCGCCATCTTTGAGGAGTGAAGAAGGATAATACTGGAGTTTTTTTTTATAGAATTTATTGAATGGCTGGTATAAAAATGTTTTGATGATGGTTAACCCTTTGTATGCCATGCCAAACGTGGACCCACCCGAGACCTTTAACCGGTCCGTAATTACAGAAACAATTAACACATTGAACGCCATGGTGGTCACCGGTGAGCGACAGCAATTATTTTAGTTAATTCTTTGAATAGTAATAAGAAATAATTATTTAGAGTGGGGTTTTTGACTATTTTGAACCGTATGATCCAATAAAATATAACGTGTAAAAACGTTTGCCGAAATTGCGAATCAGCGTCAGCCCATATGGAAAGTTCAGTGGTGGTCAGTGGTGGTCACCGGTGACCACCACGGCGTTCAATGTGTTAATTGTTTCTGTAATTACGGACCGGTTAAAGAAGTGCTCAGCACCCTAATTGCGTAATACACTATTACTCTCAATTCGAATCATTTGCTAATCCATTGCTCCATATGTTCCAAAAATGTGTCTGTTCAACAACATAAATAATGCAATTAATGTTGTTGAACTGTCAAAATGAAACCCATTGCTACTGATAGTGTGTTACGCAATTACCCTGCAGGTCTTGCTTAAAATATTAACGCATATCTATTACAGCAGTGAAGCAGTGGTGGGCCAGTGGTTATGGTCTTCACTTGCAAGTCGAACATAGACAGGCGCTTTTCATTATAAAATTTATTGCATCACCCCAGCTCTGAAAGAAGGAAAACATCCTAAGGAAACCGCCATGTCTTAAAACCAAAAATCCGAAGACATGTGACATCTACCGCACTGATACCGCGTGGTGGCATTTTTTTTTTAAACGTTGCACCACTCTAGGAATTTATCCTGTATTGTGGGTGCGTTTACAAACATTTAAAACTAACATACACGAACAGCCAGACCCGGAACAACTACTTGTAGGTCATACAAATATTGGTTCCGTGCGGGAATCGAGCCCGCGTCACGAAGCGCAGCAGTCAATCGCTTAACCACTGCACCAACCGTGCCGCCGTCATTACAGCCCCATCCCACACACAAAGAGGATGTGTCCCAGCAGTGGGAAAATTATAGGCTGATTATGCGATCTACTATGAGCGTCGCTTAGTATTTATTTTCATACTGAGGAAGTGGAAAGTGAAAGGAAGTGTTGAAATAACTGAATTTTTAATCATATCAAAACAGAAAATCTTAAATGATATAATAATATGTACAGACGCCAGCACATCAAGCTACCCGAAACTGTCAGATTTTCCCAACCAACTTTGAACGTTATGCTTTAGCGATAAAGTTGAAAATCTATTAAAGAAATCTGACAGATTGTAGTAGCTTGATGTGCTGGCGTCTGTACATAAATACAACTTCGTCATATCGGGCATCGCTCAGTGGTCATTATGGAAGTGAGCCAAAAACAGATAAATAACTTAAACTTCTATCAGCAGATTACATAACGCCATCTGCCTTTTGAGGAAAAGTCCGTTAAATCTCAAACGGGCTGTCACAATACCTAAGGCAAACCCTATTAAAGTCCCCGACGAAATGGTTCAACTTGCACAGTTTACTTGAACCTTTATTTGTAAAATAGTCGTACTTAAGCGTACACTCAACCGAATAGTCTGGTATACATGTTAGGAATAATGATGCACTACGCGGGCATTAATATTAACGCGTGCGAGTAATCTTAGAGTTTCTTGCCTCTTTGCCATAGAAAGCTGCACTTTAAAACAGGCAGCTAACTTTTTTACGAACGTTTTAATTACCTACAGACTTCTTGACAATTCGAAAGTGCCTAATAATCACATATTCAGTCTATAATGTTTCCACTGCTGGGACATAGACGTCCTCTTTTTACGAGAGAGTGGGCCATAATCCACCACGCGAGCGTTGTGCAGGTTTGCAGATGTGGACGTGTGACGTCTTTGAATTTTTGGTTCGAGAACACGTCGGTTTCCATGTTTTCCTTCACCGTTTTGAAAGCAGTGATGATGAAATAATTTTCTGAAAGTAAAGTGCTTGCTTGGGTTCGAACCCACGACCCAGAACTCGTAAGTCGCAGCCATTACCACTGGGCCACCACTGCTCTCCTGCTCGCCTAGTAATTATTAAATAGAAAATAATGAAATGTACCAAATCAAATTAATGTTTTTATATTTTGTGCAAGAAAAATACAGGGTAAGAGCAGGCAAGGCAGTTAGCCGAATTTAAGTGCTTACTCAACTTAGGAAAAATAAAATACGTCGCTCAAGTGGCCGCGATTGCATATAACTTGATTATAAACCTTAATTTTAAATCATACAGTTTATTATAGTTTGCAATATGCTGACTATGAAAACATAAATATGTTTGGAAAAATATCTACGGTTGGAAAAACTACGAGTATGTTATAAAATATGATGTGATTGACTGTACAATATGGCGCCTAACAAACACATAACTATATATGGCGTACATTTTGATTAGGTTGTCTGTCAATATTTTTAAACCGTTTGTGAAGTTTCTCTTATTAGTATTTGCCGGTACTTGAGTTGTGTCAACTTAGATTAGTTTGTTTGTGTTTGTCTCGCCTTGTTTTTAATTAAACGGAGAGTTCGTACTATATGAGTTTGTTTGTTTGGTTTTATTTATAAATAGCTTTCATTTTATTTCGAATAGATAATAGTAGGGTTCCGCGCCATTATATTACCTTCTGGGATTGTAAATGAAATGAAAGATGTCTCTTCTTCCGTCTCAGATCCCGTTATTTGGGCTCGGGACTCCTTACTTTTCTGCGCCAAGTTATTCGGTCTTGGATTGTTGGTTTTCACAATTGGCCTTTCTAGAGGCCTCTTTTTATATGACTACCAACTATACCACTATATAGATTCTACCAACAGGTCAATGGCGGGCGGCTTCAGCCTCTCTTGTTTCCTGGCAGATTTATTTCAATTTGAACAATATTCTCTTCATTACGTCTTTTAATGTGTCCTTGCCATTTTAGGCGGTCTTTGGTAATTTTATTAGTGATTGGTGCGAATTTAAAGTTGCCTCGTCATGCCTCATTGCGGATTTTGTCAAGTGTGGTCACACCTCCTAGCATTTTCATTACATTAGTATGGATCTTTTGTTCGTCTTCTTCGCTGTCCAACATTTGGATCCGTGGATCCATACATAAACGCTGGATGAACTGCTGTTTTATAGACTTTACCTTGGTTTTACGTGGAATACTTGGATCACACAGGAAATGAAAGACGCATTTTATAATAACTAAATACTTTTAGAGTTCGATCTATATTTTTTACACGGTGACGCCCTCTGTCAGCCTCATAAATGAGTTTGTATTATTTTTAAATACTTAATAGTGTTTAAGTCATCAAACATGCCATCAACTTATAAAATTGTTGCGGAGGTTAATTTTCAAAGCCAACCGGACCAATCCTCTATAATATCTACAGTCCTCTAGTCAAAAGTTCTTTTTTTATATTTTCTGGCCACGTTGTCGCTCGCGTGGTGTGTCGATAAAATGGCCTATGTCCTTTTTCAGGGTCTAAAGTATTCCCAAGAAACGTTTCATCAAAATCGGTCCAGCCGTTTCGGATACTAGCCGGAACAAACAGAGAGACAGACAAAAATTTTTTTTTTTTTTTGTTATTATTACTGTATACATACTTTAATATTATTATGCATCTAGTAAAATGGTGCTATTTGGGCATTATACGAGTATACAGACACTTCAATTTTATTTATTTGTTTAAATAAATACGATGTATAGATAAAATGATGAACGATAACAATTTTAGTTGAAATCGCAAAACAGTCTCAACATTCCTACATCAATTTGAAGCTCAAAATAAAATTACTTACACTGTTGGAGAAATGGATTTTATGGCATCTGTCTATCAGAACGAAGGACGTTCGTAGCGAGAAAGAGCTGTAAATAAATCGTTGAATAGAGATAGATTTATTTTCATTCATTGATCATTTTTACTATTCTTAGTGTTTAGTTTTGTATATTGCATCGCAAGATGTTGTAGGGTTATAGGTACAGACGCCAGCACATCAAGCTACCCGAAACTGTCAGATTTTCCCAATCAACTTTGAACCTTATGCTTTAGCGCTAAAGTTGAAAATCTATTAAAGAAATCTGACAGATTGTAGTAGCTTGATGTGCTGGCGTCTATAAAAGAATTTTTATGTTTTTTTTTTTATTTTATTTTTTACTGCTGAATGGGCCCGCTATTGACCTCGATCACGCATTATGCAGTTTGGCAGACTTTATGTAAGCTATTGTTAATACAGATTTTGAATAAATAAATAAATAAAAACGCCTGATGGAAAGCGATAGATTAGGTCTGTGATGGAACGAGCGTACCCAGAAGTTGTACTGGAACTCCCACGCATCGACGAAACAGACGAGGCTGCTTAACGCTGGACTCTGGTGAGAAGGTGCCCGCAAACCAGGCGGGCGTTAGCCCTACCACCGCAAGGGTAGAATTGGCCAGTCAAATAAGGTGTTGGGTGTGACTGTCCAGGATGCACCGAGCGCTCTGTTCAGCTGAGTAACTGGCGGAACAAACTGCGCTACACGAGTAGGCTTCTTCATGCATCCCAAATATGTATTCTTTAAATGTTTTTACAGTTAGTACAAACTATGACCTACCTTGGGACTTATTAGAAGGTAAAAAGTCACCCAAAAGGCAATGGAGAGGGCTATGCTTGGAGTTTCTATCGAATCAGAAATGAAGAGATCCTCAAGAGATACAAGGTAACGGACATAGACCAAAGAATTGCCAAACTTAAGTGACAGTGGGCAGGAGATATTGCTCGCAGAGCGCATGGCCGATGAGGCCGAAAGTATCTGGAGTGGCTACCGCATATAAGAAGATGTAGTATTGGCCTCCCACAAGGTGGACCGATGACCTTGTGAAGGCCGCAGGAATCTGCTGAATGTGGGAAACTCAGAACCGGTCGTAGTGCTTGGGAGAAGCCTATGTCCAGCAATGGATGTTATTTGGCTGAAATGATGATGACGATGACCAACCTCTTATATCTTCGAAAGACAAGTGGCAATCACTTTTAAAGTGTTTCGTATGTCTACAAAGACTATGAACAAGATTTAAATAAGTTTCTTCGGTAGCTTGTGCCAATCCAATACATATGTGACTCAAATCATTGCTATCGATAGAATGACAATTTGTCTAGGCCCTGTGGTTTGAAATAGCGATGAAATATAATTTAGAATTTGCCTCATTTCACATAAAAGAAAAATATATATAAGTACTAATATAATAAATCTGAAGAGTTAGTCTGCTTGTTTAAACGCAGTAAAATCCGGAACAACAAGCCGGATTTTAAAAAAAAAGAATTGTCTTTGATACCCATTCATAAGGAAAGCTACAGACTATTTAACACGCTAGGTCCCTTAGAAACCTACCAAAAAGAAAAATAGCCAGAAAGATCGCTAAGCGAATAGGTAAGAAGTAATAGCGCGTGTAGGCGATCCAACGCGACGGGGTGTGTCGGGAGGACAAGAAAGACGCGAACAAAGTCGCGGGCAGAAAATTCCAAATTTAAATAGAGTATTTAAGTTTTTTCCGACACAATTACGGAAATATACGAGATAGGCCCTAAAATAGTTATCATCCGTAACTGAGTGGGGTCGGATTATAAGAGATAATTGAGTTTTGGCCTCAAGTTGTTTGAATATGTTATTAAACAGGCAAATGTAACTGTAATTTGTGAGCAAAAACGAATTTGTTCTCAGTTAAGGTTAAGTTAGTAACGGGCGTAAATGTTATCAAATTAGTGGAGGAATGAGAAGAGATTTTACAAGAAATTATTCGTGTTAAGGTAACATTTGATATGAAATTTGGTTTATTTCTTAAGTAACAGTGTAATGATTTGAATTAAAGCCAAGTTAAATTAAATAAATAAGAAAATGTACATACTATTAGTAATACCTATACTTGATCTGTACTAATATTATAAAGGGATAAAATTTGTTTGTTTGACATACAATAAACATCATGATATGGCCCTTGGGAGCGAAGCAAAAAGAAAAACAGTCAGAAAGAACGCTAAATAAATAAAAAATAAATAAGCGAAAACAAAGGTGATGATGGAAGATGTGAAGGATGGGTCAAGAGAACAAGAAAGACGAGGACGAAGTCACAAGCAGAAGCTAGTATAACATATAGTTCGTAGTTTAGGAATGGATACTAACATAATTGTTTGTCATACAGCTTTTTTCTTTTCAGCCCGCTATGAAAATTTGTTACTAACCCTATAGACTCCGGTCTGAAATAAAAACTTTTCTATTCTATTCTTTTCTAAGGCACCCGCAGAAAACCCGACTCTAGTATATCTTTCTTCGAAATTATTGTTCTAGTAGAGTGGCTTCGCGCCTGTCTGCGGAAGTATTAAGCACTAAATGCATTTTTTTATTATTAGCTATTAATGTCCCACGGCTGGGCAAAGGCCTTCTTAGTTTCCTTCTATCTCTCTCTGTCCAGAGCTGCCAAGGACCAAACTCATCCCACCATCTCCGTCTGGGCCTGCCGTAATGTCGTTTGCCATTAAGCGGGACCCACTGGATCATATGTTGGGCCCATTGATTGTCTAATATGCGGCATATACCCAGCCCAATCCCATTTAGCGTGGCAGCTTTCCGAGTGATATCAGTCATTTTACTCAATACCATTTCAGTCATTTTTTACTCAATGCATATAAAACATAAAAATCTGACACGGAAAAAAAGATCAATGTAATCTAAATTAAACGAAATATCTCGCCTCTCCCTGTCTAATAATTCATTAAATAGCCTAACAAAATCCAAAACGAACGGTGTAACGCAAGCGTCACCGATTTTTATTTTTTTTATGTCCCATGCGGATTCATTCTGTAAACATTTTATTCGTCCAATCAAACATACCGGCTCGATTTGTTCGTAATTTGTTTCGATACAGTCCGGTTTGTTAAATCTTATAGCTTTTTTTAAACAATGAAACGCGACCATATTCCCTGAAGTTGTATGGAGGTACACATCCACAGTTACAAGGTACAGTCGTCTCCAAAAGTTAGTTGAAATTTTTCCACTTCAGCTGTGATGCCACATTATGATATATTATAAAATAAAATAATAAGGGAGTATTTGATTACTTTTTATGATAAGTCAAAGAATTCATTGATAAACACGTTATAAGTAGCAGTTCAAACATTTGTATCACTAGAATTTGAAATCATAATGTGGTGTGTCAAAACTGAAGTGGAAAAATTTGAGCAAACTTTTGGAGGCCACTGAAGGTATTATGTGCAAGTTGTGTCATAGGTATGATTTTGAACAGTCAAGCCAGCAAGTTTCTTGACTGTGGCATTCAATTACATTGAAGCAACATAAAGCCATATTACTTTCTTGCCCCCGATTTTTATCCCCAAAATTAATTGTTCTAGTCTAGTTGTGTTTTTACAAAAGTGCACATTACTAAATTATCACTATTATAATATCCATATATGGAAAGATGGATGACCGCCGTTAAGCAGGTTCTATCAAACGGGGTGAATAGGGATGAAACTTTAAACGGGATTTTAACATTGATATGATATAGTTTGCTGCCAAAAAGGACTCTAATGTGTTTACTGTGTTATGAATAACGATAAAAACAATGTTTTAGGAAAGAATGATGTTACTAGGACATCATGAGGCTCTGAGAGGTTTGATAAAGTGCCTAATCCTCATTCATGAATTACAACAAAATGTCGAAGAAAATCTTGTCCCAAGGCTACAGTAAGTAAGAAATATATAATATATAAGGTAGTTACTGGCGCTTTAGGTACCGCCATTTAGAGGCCGCCTAATTTTCATTTTTAGATTATCTTGGACTAAGAAAAGCGTCTCTTGTTAATGATTTTTCTAATAATAATGGAACTTAGAGAGTAAATCGCGATACAGGAGTATCTTGTAAGGCTACGAAAATGTCGTGACAGTCATAAGTTTCCGAAATGAAATTGCGTCATTAATTTGGTTGGTATACGACACCTAGATTTATGCCTAAATAAAAACATGCTATTGGATTTTCAACTTTCATCGCTGAGTCGAGCGTTTAAAATCTAACAGCGCACTAGTCTTCTATTATCATATTATTACATATCAACGCGCCTGGGGGATACAGGCGCGTTAAGCAGAGGTGTACCTACAAAACAGATGCCAGTACATCAAGCTAGCCGAAACTGTCAAATTTTCTTAATAAACTATGAAACTTAACATCAAGCTGCCCGAAACTGTAAAATTTTCCCAAACAACTTTGAAACTTATGCTTTAGTGATAAAGTTGAAATTCGATTAAAGCAATTTGACAGATGTGCTGGCGTCTGTAGATCCACATTTAGCCAGTTATGTTCCATTCCTATGTAATAGGGGGTGAGCTTAATTGCCATCAATCGGACACAAATCCACTGCCGCTGGCTGCTACTGAGAAATTCCAGATGGAAAATAACTCAATAACACTTTACCCGACCCGGGAATCTAACCCAAGACCTCATGCTCAACAGTATCGCTTGCGAATACTAGACTAGTCTAATAATAAAATAATAATCTTACCATACCATCATAATCATACAGTACTCTAACGAAGAAGAAAAACATCGTGAAAAACTTACGCCTTAGAACCAAAAATTCGAAGACATGTGACATCTACCAACCCGCACTGAGCGCGCGTGGTAGATTACGGCCCACTCCCTCTCACAGAAAAGGAAGCCTGTTTCCCAGTAGTGGGAACATTATAAGCTGATTATGGTAATCATACCATTTATTCATAGTTTTTCTTAATTTCCCTTTTTAATTTAATAACACAGGTATCGAAAAAATACCTACAAAACAATAATTACCAATAAAAACTAGGCAGTCGAACGAAACAAAACAGAAACGAACTTCTCGGATTAATTACCATTTGAAATTGTACCAAACTACGGAGAACTTTATTTCCTGTAACATAAAGGAATACGGCTAAAGAAATTAATTCTTAAATAATAACACGAAAGCAGGTTTACTTGCCAGCGACACGATAGTTAGGCGTAGTTTAGAATGTCGTGCGGTTCTCGGCGAAGGCAAATATTAATTTGGTTATAATGTAGGTTTGTGCTGTAGTGCGCTGGTTGGTAACGTTATTGCTGCTTGTGGCCTTAACTATGAGAAATACGATGTTCAATTTGCCTTGAGTTTTATTTTATACCTATTTGAGATGCAAAAAAATATAATAATGCTAAAGCACGTGACGCCGTTGGGGTCTCGGCTGTTATTCTTAGATCGAGATGGTTAAGGGTAGTCAGAAAAGCCCACAAGTCCGATAACCAGTCTTGCCAAGAGGTATCTAACTGGGTTGTGGAATTCAGATAAGCAGTCGTTCCATGTAAAATACTGGCATTTTACAATCTGTGATACACGTTTGTTAAGAAAAGAACATGGCCAAACGTAGTTGATTTCAACGTTTGTCCTTCCTCTGCCTACCCAAATAAGAAATTCAAATAAACAAGGAAGAAAAGCTTATCTCTATACATACAGCATGTATCAGAAATGTGTTTTTTTATTTAAGGGTGTGGTACAGTCCATCAAACTGAACAACCTTCTCCATGGGACTGACATGTAATCGCGAAAAGAAAATTTTCTATCCCACATTTGGTAGGTCGAGTAGGTCTTGAAGTTTTGTAAGTCTCCGTTGACATTGGCCGCCGTAGCTGAAATACGGTCTGGACCACTTTGACAGGACCACATATTTCTGATATATGTACGCCAACTGTACACATAATTAGGCAGCCGTCCAACCCAATGTGCCAAACGTCAATTCACTCAAATCCTGGCCTCACCTTTCCCCAATCAAAGGTGCGATGTTTGATTGAGGCGAGAGCGTGTGAACTGTGCGATAGTGTGTATCGGGCTTAAGTAGGTCGCGGGCAAGGCGGGGTGAACACTGTACGCCGGTTATTTTCACTCTAACGAGCTATTGGCCTTTATAGGAAAAGAGGTAATTGCGTATTATGAAAATCTACGTATGTATCAGGGTTTAATATCTAGTTGAAATTGGTATGGTTACTTACAGTTATGAAGTTAATAAGGAAACTTTTACATAGCTTTGTTGATAAGTTGAAAGATTTGTTAAGAGAGAAATGTGCATGAAACAAATTTTGTACATGAACATTATTTCGTATAGATAATTCATTTAAACATATTATGTTTTATGAAGATAAACGAAGCAAAAGCAGTGCGTAAAGATCGTAGCAGATGGTTCTGTAGTTTTTGCCTATGCCCATGGGCAGAAAGCGTGACCTAATGTTTGTATGTATGTATATCTATTATAGTAAGTTCTGGATCGTTTCTCTTGCAAGATCGGCAGTGCCTTATCAGTAGTCGCTTATCAAAAAAAAAATGCTGTTTCATAGAAAAGTGCAATGCTTACGCGGTCAAAATGCAGAAGAATTTTTTTTTTTAATAACCGACGAAATATTTCAACGCAGGGGAAGAATCATTCCAGAATCATGTGTACTGTATCCATATCCCAGCCTCCCTGTATATGTAGGTATATTGTTTACTAATAGAAGCGCTATACGTTTTGAACTACTTTTGTCTCGCACAATATTGAACGTGGGTGTATGAAACACTCTGCCTGCTCATTTGGGGAAGACAAGTGGGTAATTTATTCATTTATTTGAACTAGTTCGAGTTTCATCTAATGTGTTCTCCATGTTCAGGTAGACGTGGACTATCGGGTAGAAAAGCAGTATTTCAATGAAATAACACTTGTTACAATCACTTCACTTATAATTCTCGATAAAATTCAATCAACACTACACAAAATTATTATAGATCACTTAGAGGGATGCACTCAAAATATAACGTCCACCGAGCACGTGATTGCATTCGCATACCACGATCCGAACTCAACTACTCCTTTTACAAGATGGCTGCCTCACCAGTGCACGGTGCTCATTTTTGACATTGACATTTGCATTTTTGACATTGACAGTCTAGAAAAACGGAGGCACCGACATATTTATATTTATATAAATCACCAACTTCCTGCCCTTGTCCCATTTTATTTGGGGTCGGCGAAACACGTTTTCTTTTTCCATTCTTCCCTGTTAGACGTCATGGCTTCATTTAGTCCTTTCTCTTTCATATCATTCCTCACACCATCCATCCATCTTTTCTTTGGCCTTCATCTACCTCTCCATCTACATTCTACATACATTATAATAAAAAATATATTTATATAAATATAGATACTTTACACACCACAAAAATACAAAACACAAAAAATTACATAAAACACTTATTTTATGTTTTATTACACCAAAATAGAACTGGAACAATAAAAAAGACTGAATAAAACTGAAATACACGATGAGATCACATCTTAGAGGATCATTAAAAAAAAAAAAACTAATTTAACTAATATAATTTTATTAATTCATTTGCCTCTAGTGTGAACGTGTCTTTAGTTTTTAAAACATAAAAACAAAGTCACCGCGCGTCGACCGCGCCAGCGCGCCGCGCGGCGGTAGACAATACAAAGCTTTTAACAATTACCTTCCTATATGTATTCTTAATAATGTCAACACTATAAGCTCTCACTACTCCTGCCGGTCGATTCTGGAAAAATCTCACCGTGATAACTAAGATAAAGTGAGCTTAGAGTGAGCTGTGAGTCATGCTGATGCTAGGTATTGACAATATTGACGACTCACTCCACGTTCACCTCACCCAAGTTTTCACGGTGAGATGGTTACAGAATCGCACAGCTAGACAGCAAAAATGTAATCAAGTAATTTTTAATATTTATTTCTGTACAAGAGATTTGTAATCTTTAAAAGTAAATGAATTCAAACCGTAGATATGGATGGGTACTGCAGTGCTATTCTGTAAAAATCTCACCGTGAGAACTTAGGTGAAGTGAGCGGGAAGTGAGCTGTCATTAGAGATTAACACTATTGACACTGCTCACTTCGAGTTCACTTCACATATGATTTCACGTTGAGATTTTTACAGAATCAACTGGCAGGACCACCTTTGCTTAACCCTTAGGTGAAGACAAGCGCAATGATCATCACCATCATCAGCATATAGCAGCCCACTGCTGGACACAGGCCTCTCCTATTGCACAGCTTATTTCAAAGGCATCTCAGAGCATGGCTTATCGAAAATAGTTTTTATACTATTAAGGAATTTATGAATTCTAGGACAGAATATGGTAAAGCTGCATGCCATGGAAAACTAAATTTGACGTTTTTATTTTAAGCTATTGACGTTTGTAACTTAATTTCTCTACTTGTCATTTGAAAGTTGATATTTAGACAATGTGTAATACAATTATTTTTCTTTGACATTATTTTGTAATTTGGTATGTAACAATTCTTGATTTAGTACTTTTTTTTTGACATGGGAATTTAATAAGTTTGTTTAATTGGATTAAATTAGAATTATTATTATTCTCACTTTTGCATGCCGCATTTAGTAGGCGGAATATGAAAAACTATTGTTTATGTGTTATAAAATCTGTGAAATACCATATTTCAGGCAAATAAATAAATCTATCTATCTGTCTACGCCATTCAACTCGATTTTCGGCAACTGTCAACCACCACCCGCCGTCCTGCGAAGATTGGCGTGATTTTTGTGTATAAAATTGAGATGAATCTAAGAATAACCCCGAGTTACTTAAGCACCATAATATGAGAGTGGTTACTTCCTAATCTTGCAGACGACATGAAATACGCTTTTTCGTTCCTGCAAACACAAATTTTTAAGTGCTTCACAAATTATTTACACCTAAGCCAGTAGCGACCTCACCGGTTCGTATACAGTGTTGTACAGGCAATAGTCCTTGGGGTAATAGAGGAGCGATAGCGTAGCGGTTTTTTGGGTTTTTATTTATTTTGTCCCTCTGTGGTATATATGTATAGTAAGACCGTATTTTTGTCTCGTAACCTTCAGTGATCTCGTGGTTATGAAAACGAATGCAATTTCCTATTTAGCGATTATGAAAACCACTGACTAGGAAATCGCATTCCTACAGTTCTATCTAACGGCGACTACATCTGCTTTAGCCAACTCTAACTATGTTTAAAATTTATTTTATTCATTTAAGTATGCAAACACACGCCACGTTCCAGTATAAAACTGATTTACATCCGTCACCTCACGCATTAGGTCCAGTTGAAAACCAGCGTCAGGCACCAGTTGTCTGGCATTTATGCTGAACTGGGCCTTTTTGGCGCAGCCGTGAGGCACACTTTCCTGTTAATTTCTTACATTGGATTTCACACTTTTTATTTGTTTTAGATCTGATGTATGTCTCAGGTGTACTATGTGTCTTATAGTCTGTGCTAAATAAATCTATTTTCTTTCTTTAATGTAGGTATGTAATGTGGGGTGTCTGGAAAGAGATTATTTCGGGTCCTTATCTTCCCAATACATGGTACTCTAAAGCCGGTGTGACATTCTTTAATCAGAAGCTATTATGTCAATGGCATACTGGCTTGCAAGCTACTTGTTTACTTTTGTGCAAGTTATATGCATGTATATTGCGGGCTTTATGATAGCTAGAAAAATAATTATCATTGAGGGCTGTTAAAGCAGGAAACGCACCACTATTCCAAAACACGCAGAACCAGCCTAGAATAACCAAGCCATCTACATTTAGTCATGTTAGAATCCACAATTTAACCAATACCTCTTCACTGAAAATCCCAGTAAAAAACTATTCTTACTCCCTACGTCCGTATTTTTCACGCTTCCGCGCCTACCCTACGCCTGACCAAAGTTAGCACGAAGTCACGCAGGGTTCTCCCTCCCCTCTCTCTTCCCCCATATTCGTGCGAGGCGATTAACCAAATTGTAGGGAACAATTCAGCACTGCGCCACTCCACCTACTTAGCTCTCTTAATAATAGAGGCTCACGCACCCGTAGGATGCAGGTGAATTTTTGCCTTTGGTTTGTCAAGAACGAATAGTTGGTTAGCGGTAGGTTTAGTATATTATAGTTCACGTTAAAGGCAAATTAACGTCCGTTGCTCTTTTGTAAAGATCTGGCAGAGTAAGTACCTAAATCAGCGCATTCACGATCAATGTAAAACCATTAGTAAATCTTCGCAATGTAACTCTTATCTCATCGTTATAAAGTATAAATCAGAACGATTACAGTGAGTTTGCTAAAACTTTCGGCAATCATTCTAATGTATACCTTACATCATTGAGCTAAGAGTTAGATTACAAGATTACAATGACTTACTAATGGTTTACGTCGATCGTAAATGTCCTACCTAACGGGTTTTTAATACATCAATGTACCTAACAGTTATTTTTTTAGGAGCAGCTGTTTTGGCATTGAAACTCAATTTAAGTTAAGCTCGCTGCACGCACGACGACATATCAAGCTCTGCATGGCCAGTATAGGCTGACTTTTCATAATGAAAGTATAATATATTCTCTCTTATACGAAAAGCCTATACAATGCGAGGTCAGCTAAAACTGGACATGTTTAGCTTGATGAGTCATTGTATGTACCACCACTTATTTAATACTAGCAGTGCCCCGCGATTTTACCCGCATAAGTTTTGATGCCGAAAGAATATCGAGATAAAAAGTTGCCTATGTGTTAATTCAGGGTGGGAGCTACTTCTACACCTAATTATATTAAATAGGTCCAGCCGTTTGTGCGTGAAGAAGTAACAAACATACAAACACACTCACAAACTTTCCTCTTTATAATATTAGTGTGATGATTTTTTATCCAGTTTAGTTATATCCTGTAAGTAAAATTTAAAAATATATGTTCTTCATACAAACTTCGCCGTTTTTTTTGGTGAGTGAAAACTTTGGGAAGTCATAATGTACGTCGTAATCCGGATTTCTTTCCTCGCTTGTAGGAGTACATTAAGAGGAAAAAACTTTTTTAATATTCAAAGTTAAAGTAGACAAATATATAAATATGTTTTTAAGGATATTCAATTATTCAAAGAGCATTAATTAATTAGTATTTATCATAGGCACAGACGCCAGCACATCAAGCTACCCGAAATTGTAAAATTTTCCCAATCAACATTGAAAACCTATTAAAGAAATTTGACAGATTGTAGTAGCTTGATGTGCTGGTTGTCTGTCGAAGGGTCGATGGCCGGTGGAGCAGACGAGTCCTGGAGTGGAGACCGCGTATCCGCAAGCGTAGTGTGGGACGCCCCCCAGCTAGATGGACGGACGACCTAAAGAAGGTGGCTGGGGTAGACTGGATGCGGAAGGCGGAAGACAGGGTGTTGTGGCGCAGTCTGGGAGAGGCCTATGTCCAGCAGTGGACTGCGATAGGCTGAGTTGATGTGCTGGCATCTGTACCAAAACAATATTTTTTCGTAATTCTGTGTATATACGTACTATGTATATTCAAGTCAGTTTTTGTATATGTCTGTGTGACCGTATTTTTCTTCTAAACTACGCAACGGATTTTGATACGGTTTTCACGAACATTTAGAGAATTTATTCCAATAGATTTCAAATCAACTCAGCCTATCGCAGTCCAATGCCAAGAGGTTTATTTGTATAATATTAAATTAATATTTAACTAAGATCATCATCATCATCGTCATCCGCCTACAGCAGTCCACTGCTGGACATAGGCCTCTTCAATTCCACGCCATTTAGCTCGATTCTCAGCAACTTTCGTTCACTGCTACCACCCACCCTGCAAAGATCGTGGCTCCACCTAGCCTGAGGGCGACCATACGCTTAAAGATTCGCGGTCTCCACTTAATAACACGTCTACCCCAACGGTCTACGGTTCTATGGGTAATATGGCCGGCTCATTGCCGCTTCAGCTTGCTTATTCTGTGAGCTATGTCGATAACTGTGGTTCTCTGGCGGATCACCTCATTCTAGATTCTATCCCTCAGAAAGACTAAAAGCATAGCTTGCTGACCGACCTTGAATTTATGGATAGATTTAACTAAGATATAATGAAGTACTTAGGTAATACGGGCTGGTGTCCGCAACTCCACGTCAATGCGCGTATTTTGCGTACGGTATAATGAAGTAATCTTCACATTTTATCAAGGGAAAAAAACCATGAGAAGCTGGGGCGGTAATGATAAATGATAATGATAAATGATTTATTTTCTGTAAGTAGGTTTGTACAAACACTTTTACATGTCAATCATATTTTTTTAAACTAGATGAGGTCGGCGTTTCCTATCTGACTACTCTGAGAAGAAAGGCCGAAACAAACTCAGAGGTCACAGTCTCTTTTAAAGTCCAGACATAATCTTGGTCAGATAATGTGAAGACCATGTAGATTAGTGTCTGAAATGGTCTTTTGAGTAAAGAACCACACAGATTGAGCGGACCTGTCCAGTCAGTGCACGCATTTGTCAAAAATCGTGCAGCTCAACTCAGAACTTGAGGAGCCTTACGATTCGACGAACAATACCAATGAAAGGACATTTGGGTAGGCCGCATAAATGACTCAAACTGCCAGATCATGATTAAAACTAACTAAGAAGGCAAACCGAAAAAAAGAAATGACCCACATAGTCTTCACACTCACAGTAATAATAATAAAAATAAGATACTTTACAAAGTAAATATCCATGTCATTGTTTATATAAAATTCATCAATGTCAATGTGTATATAAAAATCCGGATATAATCTTTGAGGACCATGTAGATTGGTGTCTGAAGTGGTCTTTTGAGGAAAGAACCACACGGAGTGGATCTGTGCAGTCAGTGCACGCATTCGTCAGTAACCGTGCAGCTCAACTCACAACTTAAGGAGCTCAACGATTCGACGAGCAATACCAGGTTTGCTAGTCATTAATATTCTCCATTCAAACCTGGTTTAAAATAACTGAAATGGCACAAAGTGAAATATTAAAGTTATTTATCATTTACATTGACATAATTATAGAGGCTGAATTTATTGCATGTATTACCACTGCGTGCCATAAATTATGCTAGAAAGCTAAAATTGTGCGGGATTTAATCGCGACAAACAAAAGTTGTAGGTATTCCAACAGCCATTTTTGGTTAACGTAAATGTTGTTATTTGTGCCTTATATTTTCTATTTATTTGTGCAATTACGAATTAGAAAAAAATATAATTATAGGAGATGCCGGTTATCTACAGTTCAGCCGTTGAGAGATTGCGTTCCTGACACCTGAGGAAGGCATCAGTGCGACAATTCTAGTAAATATACTGCATATTTTTTTTTACCGGCACCAAATTTTTACAGGGTGTTCTACCCATGAATATGAACAACCTTCACCATGGGACCAACTCTGAGATCACGAAAAAAAAAAATCTGCTGTTTCGTACATTTTGGTCAATTAGGTATTGAACTTTTGTATTAAACAGCAGATTTTTTTTTCGTGATTTAAAGTTGGTTCCATAGTGAAAGTTGTTTATATTCATGGGTAGAAAACTCTGTAAAAATTTGGATACTATACAAAATCATCCAGTATGATAAAGATTAAATTCACAAAACACGTATTCGTTTGTATAAAACTGACAGGTGTTAAGAACGTATTCTTTCGTCGGCCGGACTGCAATTCATAATATTTTAACTGCCCTGTTGGTCTCGTAGTCACAAGCACGATTACTGGGGGTGGGATCCAGGGTTCGAATCCCAGGTCGGGCAAGGTGTTGTGTCGGATTGCAGTCCCATCAGATTATGAGAGTAAAAGAACAAAGAGTGCATCTGTCATTGCGCAAATACTTGTGCAGTATAATATCTCCTACACGGAGAGAAAATTCTTAGAAAAATTACTGTGCTCGTCACTGTTAAGTGAGTGCAAGTGACATCTACAGAAAATTTTCTGAGTGAGATTGGGAAAAATGTAGAATATGTCCAATAAATTTTACTGTACAGCATAAGAATTTTTACTGTGTTAGCATGGTAATTTTTCCATTACCACTCATATGCACTCAGATTATGAGACAGCACAGTAATTTTTCTAAGATTTTTCTCTCCGTGTACGTATGTATTTCTCCGTTAATCTCCGTTGAGATTGGCGACGGTGACCGAAATCGATCGGGAGGAATATTTATTTTGTATTTTGAATCTTTTGCAAGTAACAATTTAACTATAGGTTAAAAAATGTTTCTT
Source organism: Eremobia ochroleuca (assembly GCA_949629135.1). Taxonomy (NCBI): domain Eukaryota; kingdom Metazoa; phylum Arthropoda; class Insecta; order Lepidoptera; family Noctuidae; genus Eremobia; species Eremobia ochroleuca. The sequence goes on from OX451392.1 coordinate 17,313,965, forward strand.
TTTTTTATACAACACAAGCGTTATTTTACCGGGTGGCATGGACATCGACGCGAAAACTACAACCTTAAATGTACCTTATGATTCTGAGAAAAATTTAAGTTCACCCTAGATAAGAAATTTTTGGTCGGATATAAAAAAAAATCTTCTGTTTCATAGAAAAGTGCAAAGCACATATCTTGTCAAAATGTATGGAACAGCAAATATTTGTATTAATAATGTAATGTTTTATAACACTAGTATTAACTAACTAAACACTACCAAGTGATAATGATTTAAAAGAAACCGTCTCTTTCTCGAGCAATGACAACAAACAACATTTCCATGATGAACTTGAAAGTATTATATTCGTTTTCTTTGACAAAAATAAGGGTTTCTCTGAAAAGATTAACCGTGTGGAGTTTTCTAGAAAGGAAAGAATATCGACTTAACAGTATTTCGTACCGATTGCTAAGCTACAATTTAAAGGTGCGACTCGTCGCACGACGACGTGTGACTCTGTTTTCATAAAAATTATTCAGCGGATATGCATATATCGCAGAATCAAAATCAAAATCAAAAATTTATTTGCTAGAATATGGTACATAAGATGTTACAGTAATTTAGTTTCAGCATATCCTGCCATAACCTGGCGTGCAAATGTCTTCACAATCAGAGTCGATTATTCTAAATTACAAATTACAAATAACAGATTCTATAGATTTGTCTTCTAAATAGTCCTTAATGGTATAATATCTTTTAAGCAGCAATAGTTTGAAGAGTAATTTTTTAAACATTGTCAGAGGTAATCGTGTCGCACTCTCGCGTCGTGCCGGTCTGCGCGAGCCTTAAAACACTTAGGTTGTGAGTAGGTAGTCCTTTTTCTTCTATTTTCACAAAAATAATTTCAAGCCTACACCAAACAATAAATCTTTTTTTTTTTTAAATCGCCCTCTTTGCTCTTGAAAAACGTCCTATTCGTAGACGCCGTTTTGCGACCTGCTCCCGGGGCATTTGAATTATTGACAAAAATAACGATGCCATAGCCACTGTTTACCTTTTTTTTTTGGGTGGGAAGTTATCAAATAACTTCTCCCGCTCTGGGCAGAGCGGGAGGGCGTGTCAGACTTTTACTACCTAAAACCCACCCGTGTTCCTTCAGTTGCCTGTGCCAAGGGCCACGGTAACTCTTTCGAACAACCCGCGACCCTGGCAAGCATCGGCCCCAGTGGACCCCGTCACTTGATATCCAATTTTGTACGAGTCTACGGACTGTATAATTCTCCCTAATAACTCAAACAGTAATAAGAAACAATTTAAACCAAACAAGAGAAGTATGCTCATAAATTCTGGTCAAGTAGTTGTCCGCTGCAACCATTTTGTCTAAGTAAGCACTATTTTAACTTGAAACTTGCAAAATTAAGCTGCAATACCCTTGTATTGTGAACTACCTACAATTGCTTATTTTACTTAGGTCTTAACCCGTGAGAAGGCGCGCTATGAGCAATTTGCTCACACCAAAATCTAATTCAAAAATTTTTTGTCTTTCCCATGCCACACCAATTCAAGCACTTAAGTACCTTCCTAAATATTCACCCCCTCTCCCCTGACGCAATTCTCGATCCGCTCAGTGGCGTTGCGACCGCGCAGCAAAGCGTTTGTGGAGGCCGTGTACCAACGTGCGGCAATTTGCTCATCACGCGCCCAGCAATTACTTTGCACCGAACATGTAAAATACATGTGTTCAGTGTGTTTCGAGAGGCACATCAGTGTAGATTTAATGGATGAATAACACTTTTTAGTTTTTGTTATGGAACAGTTTTTATTGTGATTTTTATGAAACGTGCCAAAAAAATTAATTAATACTAGGTTGTTTTGTTATTTGCGTTAGAAGTTGCTATTATGTTTAATAGTTTTGATTAAAATACTTGTTTTCTTACTTACTAAACCTTGTGTTATTTATTTAAATACATTATAAGCCAATAAATATAGAAACACTAAAAATATAAACATTTATGATAGTGTGAGCAATTTGCTCGCACGCGCCTACTCGTGTAAGAAAATTAGGCGCGCCTTCTCACGGGTTAAACTTAAAGACTTGAATGGATTAATAGGTATTTAGTAAGTTAGTGAAAGTATTCTTATTTTATAAATAGGTGATATTTTCCTTTTTGGCTTGTATACGATCAGCATAACGGCCTGATCAGAATACCAGCGCTGCGGTACTTTTTTTTTTAATATGGAATTTTGCTGAGATAGGAGCCTTTTTGGCCTTGCACAGTTCTTTTTTATTTGTTTGTTTTAAATGTAATTTCATTCGTTTTAAATGCTCCTTTTTTACTGTTTCTATTTCCTGTACGTGTCCCGAATAAAATATTTTTCTTTCTTTCATGGAGCAGAACCTATCTAACCTAAATCTACCACAAATATAAGTTTCTTTATTTCTTTCTTTTTCCAGACTACGCTTCATTGATAATCTCGGAAAATGACGCAGAACAAAATGTAATTACGTTAATAATATAAAACATAGATCATGTTCATTACAAATATTGATATGATTAATTATTCAATTAACTATTTAGCATAAACAGTGGAATAGTTCAGAGTTTTACCCAGGGATTACGTTTGTTTTTGATATTACGTACACGCCTATGATATTACCATTAATCTGATATATTTCCCTTGTGATTATATGATACATAGTTTAAACGAGCAAAATAATGAGAGAACATAATCATTTTGCTGTTTAGCTGGCAATTGGATTGAACTAAACATATACATAAACTCACGTCGTGCCATGTGTAAATGTAATGCTGTTCCACAAACGCTGGAACATCGCTGAACAACGCTGGGATATCGTGTCCAACGTGAGCTGTCATCTGCACGATACAGGAACTGATGGACGCTAGTGGTGGCACCAAAGACGAAGCCGGATTTTGGGCCGAGTCCATATGGATTAGCATTGACACGCTAAGAAGAAGAACACACGTCCGTTTTTCATGCGGTTAGGCAGAAACTACAGAACGCCTACTGGGCTTCCTAAGCACGAAATCCATAGATTCAGCCTTTAAGGGCGTTTCTGACAAATAAACGACAACATGATTTGACCGTTTTGCCTAACCCCGATGTATTTAAGCCCATCCGAAAAATTGTATTTGTTATTTGTTTTGACGGATCAATTACATTCGGACTAATCCGTTCATCTTCGTTGACGGACTTGGAAAGTAGACCCCCATGTCCTTACATGGGTACTCCTTGCTGCTTTTGCTTAATATGAACACTTATTTGCTAAAAAAGTTAAAAGGCCCAGGTGAGGTAATAAAAAAGACAGTAAACCCGTGGTTTAAAAATAAAGTATGATGTTCTGTTTTCATTATCACTTAAAATTTTTAAAGTATTTTAACTCGAGAAACCACGTCTGTAAATTGCCAACTAGCAAGTTTTGAGTTCATAATCAACTGTCACTTTGATTCATTTCTTACGAAAATTTCTTACGTTCCCATTAAACTTATGTATAATGCCAAAAGAATACAGATTTTCTAGACAGGGAGGTGTAGATAGAGCTAGCACTGTTTATACTCAAGCTTGAAAAACAGCATACTTACCTACTTCTAATAAGAGTTAGCAATCAACTCACTCACCTGCAGCCATTATCAACCCTTTCATCATATTTCTGTTTACCTTATAACCACACAAGATTAAAACGCTAACTTTGCACTCAAAGAGTAATGATAAAAGCATTTCGTATTACCATAAAATTATTATTCATGGCTTTCCCAAAATATGCTCATGCGTATAGGAAACAGGCAAAGTTATATTAACTTGAAGAAGTTAGATTAACGTTTATCCGAACGTGTGGTGTGTGATTTATTTTTAGTCTGTGCGAATTTGTGCAAACTGTCATGGCGCCTATGATGGCGGCTCATTTTGACAGCTACGTTATTTTATTGACGTTTCTTCGTAAATAGAACTTTGAAAGTTTATCAAAGTTAATTAGTTAGTAAGTAAAATTTGAGTGAGTTGTTGTAGTTAAGTTTACTAGTAGGTATGTTAGTTAGTGGGTGCGGGCCATCTCCAACTTTATACTGCGCTGTATCGCGAGTAGACTGAACTGCTTGTGTATGAATCGCTGCTGCAAGCTTTCCACGTCGGTGTTGAGATTGTAGCAGGCTTTCCCTTTATTATATGGCTGTGTAAGGTTAAGTTTACCAACAGATTTGTTAATAAATATGGTTACTAACATAATTTGCGTCCATTATTCTTTATATATTAAATCTAACTAGCGACCCTCCCCGGCTTCGCACGGGTGCAATACCTACTGATCACTACATAGTATAAAATAAAGTCGCTTCCCGCTGTCTGTCTGTCGCTATTTATGCTTAGATCGTTAAACCTACGCAACGGATTTTGATGCGGTTTTTTTAATAGAAAGAGTGATTCAAAAGAAAGGTTTATATGTATTGTATAGTAGAGAAACACTGATAATTTTAGAGCCATTATTTCTCGTAAAAAGTATAGGATAAAAAATGTTTATTGTGGGTTATCCCTAAGAGATAGACATATGCCATCGCGGACTTTTTTGTAGACCTTTTTAAGGTGTATAATACTGTAGTTCATTATTTTGATCTATCTCGTAGGGTTCAGCTAGCGTTTGCAATGTAAGCGCAAAAAATGTGTTTATTTACGACATCACATTAGAAACCTCTAAAATGATCACGGTTTCTCTACTATATTATGCATGTATTATACATATAAACCTTCCTCTTGAATCACTCTATCTATTAAAAAAAATCGCATCAAAATCCGTTGCGCAGTTTTAAAGATCTAAGCATACATAGGGACAGACAGACGGAAGCGACTTTGTTTTATACTATGTAGTGATTATGTAAATGATCAGCGGTGCGCAATTACCATGGCTACTGCTTTTTTGCTCGTAATTAGAAATTAATGGCAACCAAAAGATTTTTTTGTTACGGTTACCTGATTAGCAGCACATTTTTTTATGGTGTAGTATAGTGCACACAGCAGCATTCAGCTGAGATTCAGCTGCATCCGGTTACATTGGAAACCGATGCCAAAATGGCTGGAAAAAGGCAGATGATGAGCGCGCATCAAAAACATTTAAATATAGTATCTTAAATCTCTTTGGTGCGCACCTACTTTTCCGTCGAGTTCCTTTACTTTTCAGGCCCTTGCTACCTTGATAGCTACGTAGTGGCAATAATCAATACATTATAAAGGCGTTATATTAATATAGCTGAGCCGTGCGCAAGCATCCGGAAAATTACAAATTAATTTTCGTTCCACATCGCATCCAGTTCAATGGGAAATGATTAATATTGGAAATTATTACCTACCGAACTAAATTGTTCATAGCCGAAGTTATAAGGATAGATAAAATAAGCTGATCTTACATTTGAGCCATAAACTTACTCAGACTTCTGCTTCGGGGCGATCTTTTAGATCTCTTTTTGCAATAAAAAGGCAACCTTTTTTGCAATAAAGAAAACCTCGATGTGAAAAAGATCTTTTTTATTTTTGTAATATAGAAACCACTTAGTTTTCGTGGGTTTATTTATTTATGTGTTTTATTTTATTTAAATGACTTTCAAGTTTAAGTCTAATAGCCATTTTTGGTACTCAGTAGGTATAGTGTTTTATTATATTTCTTTGGTTTATGTGTGTAATAAAATAAATTAAACTGTGAAGTTTCATGCAAATATTAACATGAAAACTGCCAATGTCTTATTATAGTTAAAACTGTGAATTGTGAACACAACAGAAACATTTCAGAGCAATTTCCTCGAGAGCTTTTTACCGGCTTCTAAGCCACAAAAAACATATTTTATGTAGATGCCTTTGTAATACATACAAAGATTATAAGATACAGACGATAATAGTATATCAGCAGAAATAGCTGTAGTCGAGGGCAAAGGTTTTTAAATAATGGGCCAGAGGCGAAATATCTACCTGCCTACTGTTCAACATTTGCATGTGTACATTTTTTTATTGTTAGAAATACCTCTTTTACTTCACAATTATTATTATTTGGTTAGGTGCAGCTAATTAATTGATGCGTGTGTATCGTATAGCTTGGTGATATTTAATCTGTGCAGTCGATTCTTGAAACAGCCGGTCGATTCTGTTAGAATCTCACCGTGAGAAGTTAGGTGAAGTGAGTTGTCCTTCCATCTGATGCTAGGGATTGACACTAATAACAGCTCACTTTAAGCTCACTTCAGCCGAGTTATCACGGTGAGATTTTTACAGAATAGCACTACAGTTCAGTGTGGGAGCCGTCGCAACATTTTCCGATACTTGCTCAGTTAGTTTTCATCATCTTCGTCATTTCAGCCGAAAGAAGACGTCCATTGCTGGATAGAGCCCTAAATTAATTTCACATCAGTTATTTTTACAAGAGTTTAATTTAAAAGTTTGATTTGTGTGAATGTATTGATTACATAATTTACATATATTTAAATATGTTGTTTTTTTTATTGGCTGTAGGTATGCACAGACGCCTGCACATCAAGCTACACGAAACTGACACATTTTTCCAATCAACTTTGAACCTAATGCTTCAGCGATAAAGTTGAAAATCTATCAAAGAAATTTGACAGATTTTAGTAGCTTGATGTACCTGTATAATTTTACTAGCGTGATGATTAGAAAAAAGTATAACCAATACAATACCAAAACCTAGGAAGTATCTCTAGAATGTGAGATAAATAAACTTAAGATTACTTCTTGATAAAATCTGATTTTGATTATGAAGCGATACAGCTATGAGAAGATATTGGGCGTTTTGGGGGACGGTCTTTTGTAATTTTGACGTTCGAAAAGTGCTGATTCTCAGCCTAGTTTGAATAAATGACTTTTGATTTTTATTCAAATTGTAACGAATTATTTATTAAATAATAATAATCCCAGCACATTTATCAAATAAACACACACACATTACACGCACATGTATATTACAGACATACCTAAATGCATATCACTTTTCGTAACAGAAAAAAAAAAAAATTAAATAAATCATCAAGGATCCCTGAACCCGACGTCCAACATACACAAATAATAATTAATCAACAATGCCATTTCCAAAATGTGCTGACAGCTCATTGTTTACCGTTAATGTGTTGAAAAGACGCGCCACAATGGATGGAACCACCCCAATTATAACGTTCTACTTAAATGAACAAATTAAGTTCAATTATTTTGAAATCTCTCGACAATTTTCGGGTAATTGAAGGAGGTTGTCATGTAAGAAAGATCGTTTATTTTTTGGAATATGAATATATTTCATTCCAAATACGAACGAATAAGCTCAAAGGAATTTTCACCTTGGTGCGTGGAAGAATTAAGTGTGATATTACAATGCTCACAAAAATATTTCTAATATAGACTTTCAAGTATTCTTTGTTGTACACACTTTTGATCCATGATTAAGTGCCTATTGATACTATAGTTAAACGCTTAAATACTTGTATTACTACTAGTTGACCTGAATATGTATACATATTTATAAAGAAGTAGACGCTTACTCATTGCTACGATAATTTGCAATCACCACTTATATCCAATTTTCACTATCCAAAGTTCACTAATGCAAAAGCATAATAATTGTCATGGCATTATCAGTCTATAATGTTCCCAGTACAGAGACACAGGCCTTCTCGTGGTGAGAGAGAATGTGGCCCAGTGCGGGTTGGTAGATTTCACATCTCTTTAGATTTTTTGTTCTAGAACATGCCGGTTTCCTCACGATGTTTTCCTTCGCAGTGGTGATGAAATAATTTACACAAAACAGGTACCTGACTCGTAAATAATTTATTATTTATTTTATTTATTCCTTAATTTCAGGCAATTAAGGCCCATAGAAAAAACAATACATACTACTACAAACATACTTATAAACTAATACATACAAAATTATCACAAATACAATACTATAATTATAGGAATAGGTCTTTACTTCATCATCTGCCGGTACCGGTTACCGGTTACGGTTTGGTTCAGTACACGATTCATCATCTGCCTAGCCTTTTCCCAACTATGTTGGGGTCGGCTTCCAGTCTAACCGGATGCAGCTGAATACCAGTATTTTACATGGAGCGACTGCCTATCTGACCTTCAAAACCCAGTTACTGGGTTATACGACACCCCTAGGTAAGACTGGTTGTCAGACTTTCGGGCTTCTGACTACCCGTAACGACTGTCAAAGATCCACGAATGTCGGCCGGGACCAACGGCTTAACGTGCTTTCCGAAGCACGGAGGCGTCTCGGTATGTAAAGATGGTCACCCATCCACAGACCAACCGCGGCAAGCGTAGCTAAACCTGATCGATCGACCTGTGCGGCTGTTATTATCTAGCCACGGGCCCCTCAGGTCTTCGCTTACTTACACAACAAAAAAAAGCAAGAGGTTGGGGACCCATACCCCATTGGAATCATACCTACGGCTGGTTGGTACCTTTTGGTTTTGCACACTGGCGACACAAGACTATCGTTAGAGTATATCATTGTGACGGTCAAAACGTTACTTTTTTGGGATTAGCTCTCATTCACCAAGTGTCGAATAACTTGCGATAAGGAACATTGTTCCAAAAATATTTCTACCTCCCTTTACTGCATGACTTTGCAAATATAGAATCGACATTCCACACGATCAATACCGAAACTCCGCTCCGTGATTAATTAAAGCAAAATTTTCACATAATTAAATCTCGTTGAAACCGTTAAACGTCATAAATCTTTAGTTGAATGCCGCCTTTGCAAATTGAGGTTAAAAGTATCCCTCAAAAGATGAGTTACGCAACCAAACGGAATACAGAAATTTATTTCGCGAAGATACTGTTACCTTTATGCTAGTCGTGATGAGAGAGTAATTTTGTTTTAACAAGTAAGAAGGAAATAATAACAAAGATGATAAGGAAATAAGATAAAGGAGAATAATCATTATCAAATAAGAATTGGTGACTAAGAAATTAGTTAGTTTGAGCTGCACGAATTTTTGACAAATGCGTGCACTAACTGGACAGGTCCGCTCAATCTGTGTGGTTCTTTACTCAAAAGACCATTTCAGACACCAATCTACATGGTCTTCACATGATCTGACCAAGATTATGTCTGGACTTTAAAAGAGACTGTGACCTCTGAGTTTGTTTCAGCCTTTCTTCTCAGAGTAGTCAGATAGGAAACGCCGACTTCATCTAGTTTAAAAAAAAAATGATTGACATGTAAAAGTGTTTGTACAAACCTACTTACGGAAAATAAATCATTTATCATTAGTTGATAGTTGTGTAATAGGAGCAAACAAAATTGCCTAGATTAGTTTGAGCGAGGACAAGAAAAGGGAAAGGTATTTTCTAGTTAGTCTAATGACCTGTTATTCAGGATCTCATAGTGAGAAGGCCAATAAAACAATATTTTTACAAAAGAAACACCCAATGTCTTAGTGCCCGGAACTTATGCGCGAGTTTACATGAGGCTAGTTTTTATAAGGTTCCGAATATAAAAAAAAAACTTCCTAACATTACCTACTCTTTTGTTTTTCTCGAGATCTATTCAACGTAAGAATTTTTGACATTATGTTTAGGTCTTGGTGTCGCGCACACGGAAGGCTAGCTAAAGACCCGACTCGCTCTTGGCCATTTTTTTTGTTTTCAAGCTAGGATCGCAGGGTACTGCTATAGTAAATTAATATCCTAATAAATCTGACTTTATGCATACAGAACTTTACTGAACATATCCGTCCCACCGGTGACAAGGAAGCGACTACTTATCAACGATTTTGTCGCTCAAGAAACGTACAAAAGATTATGTGTAAGTAAAATAGATACGCATAATAATACATGAACGCTGACTGTTCACACGCCCCTCGCTTGTTGCAAGGACAAGAACTATGAGAGAGAGTAATCGCTCATAGACTCACGCTTGGTACAGACGCCAGCGCATCAATCTACTACAATCTGTCAAATTTTTTTAATAGATTTTCAAATTTTTCGAAAGTTGAAAATCTTGTTGAAAATCATAAGTTGATTGGGAAAATTTGAAAATTTCGGGTAGCTTTTGCTGCAGGCGTCTGTACACGCATACCAGCGAGTAAACGTACGTTGCCGTCGCCGTTGCACGCCAACTCTTTTTTAGTTGCTAGCACAGCTGCTTCTCGTTAATCACCGGCGGTGGGACAAGTATCATAGGTACTATTTTGCTATACTAGACTGAAGAAAAAAAAATCTAGCTACGTGTGACCAGAGCTTAAGGACCTTTGTACACGGCACGGTTTCTTTACGGTACGGCGTATAAACCGTGCCGTAAAAGAAACGTGTCCGTCAAAAAGCTTCCATAGCGATTCATACAACATTGACGACCGTGCCTAAACACGGTGAATAAACCGTAGTTTTTTACGGCAAGAAAAACGTGTGTGTACAAAAGGCCTTATTGTTGACTTTATATACAATCTCAAAAAAGAAGATAAACAAATAAACATCAATACTGTATTGAGTTCAAGGACGGATCTACTGTTCCTTTTACCAACAGATGTCAGAGATTGGTTCAAAATAAACGAAACGATGCCGTCAACAAAGTAATTCTATACGTTTTTGTTTACGCCAATCCTATTAAGGGTGGGATTAGTTTTTAATTTCTAATTGCTTTACGGACTGGTTGTTTACCCAGTTATAGAGATTATTTATGTTTCATTTACCCACTTATTTATCCTATTTACGGAGCGGACATGGAAAATAAATTGTTCTCAATTATAATGGTATTTTCATTCCTAGAAGTTGATTGCTATTTGCGTTTCAAAATTAAGGGGTAATCAAATTGTGTAAATGAAAATAAAACGGCGACGAGTTATTTATTTTTTTTTTATTTGGAAAAATAATAATATTATGTACAGACGCCAGCACATCAAGCTACTACAATCTGTCAGATTTCTTTAATCGATTTTCAACTATATCCCTAAAGCATAAGGGTCAAAGTTGATTGGGAAAATCTGACAGTTTTGGGTAGCTTGATGTGCTGGCGTCTATACAAACATGTAAAAAGGACGGGAAATAATCAAAGAAAGGGTACCAAAAAATTCGTCCGCATCGCTGTCAACAGGAAAAGTGGCCAAAAGGTTGGTAGCGTTGCTTCTTGTCTGGCAATGTTGCCATTTAATTGGAGGTTAATCGGAGGTGGTCGAATACCTATATAACTAGATTTATTAATACGATAAAAATATATACACTGGATAAACTTCTTATACCTACTAACTTAGCTAACAAACTATTAAAATGAAAATATAATATTCTAACCTAGTTAAAACTATTAGGTCATCCCACTTCCAGTGTCATATTTTTTTATTATTATTATTTTACAAAAACTGACTACTATACCATATAACCTTGTGACACTAATCAATAATCTCCACCACTATTAATCACTCGCTCCCAGACTGCTGGCAAATCTTGAACACCATTTAAAGTACCACTTTCATTTAATTCATCAATAATGCTCTTTAGTTTAATATCTGACTCCTTTTTGCTATTGTATCGAGTACCCGACAATTTCCTCTTCACATGGCCAAAACAATTGAAATCACAAGGATTCATATCCGGGGAATATGGCGGCTGAATAATTTCAATCCATCCTTTATCTTCAATTAAATTCTGAACTATTTTTGATTTGTGCGGTCTGGCGATATCATGTAAAATTATAGGACTCGTTATATGATGTTCGTCTGCCCAAATAGGAATATTTTCTTCTATAAATGACTTATATCGCTCTCCAGTCATAGTTGTATTTTCATCATAAGTTCTCCAAAAAGCAATGCCTCTGACATCCATAGCTACTATTAGTAGTACTTTTTGTTCTGTAGCTCTGCACGTGGTAAATGTTCAGCTGAAGTGCCCGGTTCCACCCAACATCGTGACTGATGTCTTTGACGAGGACTATAAAATTCGACCCAAGTTTCATCAAGGCATATGAATCTATTAAGTATATTTTTCTTACGGCGATACCACGATAAATGGCTACGCGCAGTTTCATAACGAAACTCCTTCTGATCCGTGTTCAAAGTGTGGGGCACCCACACTGCACTTTTATTGACCAGACATAAATCCTCCGTGAGTACTCTATGTATAGTGGAATGAGGAATGTGAAGTTGAGTGGAGAGATCACTGACACTGACCCTACGTGACTGACGAAGTGCTTCCTTGATTTTATCCCTTGCTTCTAATCTAGTCGATGATAATGATCGAAGTGCTCGCGGCTCATCTTCAGCTGTGGTTCTTCCTTGTTTGTACATTTCAAGCCATCGCTGTACGGTTTTTTTATTTAAGGCGTTACGACCAACACACTTTACCAGTAAGTCGTGCGCAACTCCTCCAGAGTAGTTGAGTAAAGCACAAAACTTTAGAAATGTACGTTGCTCCACTACATTAATAGATTTTTTTAAATCTTCCATTTTAAATCAATGCACGTCATGACAATACAACACACCAAATTAAACTAACATGATTGTACAAGACAACACATGTATTAACTATTGCATACCATTGCGCAATACATAAATATTGGAAATAAAAAATATGACACTGGAAGTGGGACGACCTAATATTAACAAACTAAAATAAATCATAGAAAAATTCCTCCGCATCGCTATTGACTAGGTACCCAAAGACCCAAGAAATGTACAGACGCCAGCACATCAAGCTACCCGAAACTGTCGAATTTTCCCAATCAACTTTGAACCTTATGCTTTAGCGCTAAAGTTGAAAATCTATTAAAGAAATCTGACAGATTGTAGTAGCTTGATGTGCTGGCGTCTGTACCAGAGAGACTGGCAGTATTACCACGTTGTATGGAGATGCTCAGCCTCTAGCCAAGGTAAAAGCCTTGGATCACGCGAATTGTCAACCAGCCGTTAGGAGATTTCGTTGGACAAACCATGAGCACTCTGACCGCACAACCAGAGGGTTTCATCCTCAAACGGCTCGAATATTAATAATTACCGATAAGGTAATACTTTCAGCGCGAGGTTTTCCGCAGCCGCAGCAGAGGTACTGCAAGCCACGCACTTTGCATCCTACACTACCTAAAGGCGGACTCAGAGTAGAATATAATAGAATAGTCTTTCTTATGTACACCATATAAATTACAGACATAAATATATAAATTTTACAAAGGGTGACACAATGGGCGGTCTTATCGCTAAGAGCGATCTTTTAAAGACAACCTTTGGTTGGATTGAACAGGGAAAGAGAGACAAATACTGTGGGTAGTCTGTGGTGTACCATTTAGTTGATAAAATGAATACATACATAAAGTAAAGCTGCAGCTGCAGCTTCTAACTAAAGGAAAGAAAAATCCTCTGATAAAATCATTTTTGCGTGAAGCAAGGGAAAATCGAACCAATCTCTGTTTCTGGTATTTTAATAAGTTTTACAAGTCTATTGGTATGTTGGTGTGTTTTTTGCTTAAACGCTTTAAATAACTGATCCATATATCACGTCGATTTATTCATAGTAAAATTAGGCTTAAAGAAGTGGGATCTTTAAAAACGAAAAAAAAAAAAATACTATTACAATACCTTTAAATTATACTAATCCTAAGAAGGTAATTGGCGATTGAATCTTAAGTACCGGGGAGTCTACTCCCTAAGCACGAATTCCGTAGTATTGGCCGAAGTTACGGGCGTTCGTTACTCCGTATCACTTACGGATTTAACATTTGTTTGTGACCCAACCTAAGAATGAATGACACCACGATTTGACAGTTGTCCCCACTCCCGATGTATTTTTACCCGTCCGAAAATGTTAATTAATCAGGTGCAGGGTTCACACCGAAGTTTCAAACTACGTTTGGACGGGCCCATATATTCGTTTACGGATATAGAGAGTAGACCTCCTGAAACATATTTTACAAAAAATATCTTACAGAACCTCTGCCTAACCCTTCAGGGAATACTGTGTATAATATCTTAAAAGCAATAAATAATAATTCCTTGATTTTTATTGAAAAAGAAACCGTTCTCAACTATGCACAACTTCAACCACCTCACTCAATCATTCACTTAACCTTGCAAAAAACTGTCTTTCCAAAAACGAACCCTATTCTTCTATCTAAAGAAAAATCTTCGGACGACAAGACACAACGTAATCTAACTTATGTATTACGTATATTGTGCCTTCTTTCGCCACAATTTTGTCGGCTATCGCTGTCTGGGCATTTCTACCAAGATTTATAACCACGACTCTTTCTCTAATATTGTTTACTTCGGTAATGGTCGGTTTTATTACTGCTATCCATTCGGCTTGTTTTATTTCTCCGATGTTTGGATTATCGGCTGTTAGAAGTTATGAGATATTAACGAATGTTGAGGACTGGAGTTTTGTAGTTTTGATTTCTTGGTATTTTATACTTAATTAAGCATTTCTTTTCTCGTTTAGTTAGCTACTTCTAGTTTGAATGTTCTGTCGTCATGTGGTTTTGTTTGTTTCATTGGCATAACATCACGTCTTGCTTTCCCGAAGGGACCGACAGAGGTGGACCTAGACCAGATACAGACGATAGCACATCAAGCTAACCGAAACTGTCATATTTTCCCAATCAACTTTGAACCTAATGCTTTAGTAATAAAGTTGAGAATCTATTAAAGAAAGGAGATGGAAAACGGTTGGCCCAAATGTAATAAGTTGAGATATGATCTAAAAAATATTTTTTTAATCATATAATATGAAAAATCACCTCAATTCTCAACCTGGAAGCGGAGAAATATGAGAAAGATAGTTTTCGTGAGTTCATCGATTGAGTAATCGATTCCACACTTATGAAAATAAAACCTTTGCACTAAATAATTAAGTCAAAGTAATTAAATCCACTATATACAACATGTAACGTTAAATGCGCAAAACCTCAGACACCCCAACTGATTTTTAATTCAATTGCCCTATTTCAGAGAGAAAATCATTAAAAAAATTGTAAAGGTTTTATGTGCTGTTTTAGTATTACTGGCCATTCTGATCCTTTCTTGCGTCTGCGAAGACGCTTTATCGAGGAAAGAGTCGTCACCGGGCCGCTGCGCCGCGCTGACATTGGCTTGCTTGACCTATCAATAAATAGACACGGCAACGTTTTTAATGAAGATTTTTTGAAAAATGTGATCTATATTAAAAAGTGTTTCAATTAATTCTGCTCGTTATTCTGATCAAACTATTTTCAGGTTTTGCGCATTTAACGTTAGTTACATGTTGTATACTTATATGACATATATAATATTCTTATTGACACCACTTTCATCTTTCTACAGCCAGGCCCAATATTGTATGTATACAACGTGTAACGGAAAGGGGGTATCAACCCTGAAGGAGGTGAATGTGCTCATGAAACTCAACAACTTTCCCCAAAGAACATAGGTCGAAATATGAAAAAAAAATTTGGACCTCCCTTACAAAACTGACTACCAGCTGATTGATTTACTATGGGAGGGCCAAATTTTTTTTTCATATTTCGACCTATGTTCTTTGGGGAAAGTTGTTGAGTTTCATGAGCACATTCACCTCCTTCAGGGTTGATACCCCCTTTCCGTTACACCCTGTATAAATGTGCTGGCGTCTATACACCCAAATTTAGCCAGTTATGTTTAAGTCCTATGTTATAGGGGGCGAGTCTATTGCCATCAATCAGGCACAAATTGAAGTTCCGAGCTGTTACTGAGAAAATCCAGATGGAAAACCTAAATAACACCTCACCCCTCGCCACACCTTCATGCTTAGCAGTAGTGCTTAGTACCACTACACCAACGAGGCAGTCATTGGCAATTTCCCTTGAAAAGAAGATTTTCTTAAATCGCAAGTCAATCAATTATCAATTGGCCGTTCAAAACCACGATTCTATCCCATGGACGCCCTGTATCAGGAAGCTGAGGTGTTAACGGTTAGACAAATTTACATCCTTTTAACTATTCTGCGTCAACATTCAGATCCATCCTCTTTCGATCTTTCTCAATTAACAACGAGAAGGCAGTATGCAATATGTAGTACCAACAAATCTAAAACAGGTTTTGCACAAAAATTTTATTCTTTCCGACGAGTTGAACTCTACAATAAGATAAATAAGGAATTAGGTATTTGTAATTACAATAAATCGAAATGTAAGCTTATATTGACTAACTGGCTACTAAAATTAAACTACATAAAAACAGAAGAACTTCTAGTTATAAAAACGTAATAGGAACCATTCATCTAGTTGGATATGAACCCACACAAACACACACACACACGCACGCACACGCGCGCACGTATGCACACACACATACACACACACACACACACACACACACACACACACACACACACACACACACACACACACACACACACACACACACACACACACACACACACACACACACACACACACACACACACACACACACACACACACACACACACAGACAAACACAAATACATCACACCCTCACCCTCATTCCACATGCACTTTGAACTCCACTACACTTCATATAAATTTAAGATTTTATTATTGTTTATTAATTTACTTTTTAATTTACTTTTTTACGTTCTATTTTATTTTATTTGTTTTTGCCCTTATAACGCGCAATATGTCAGTCACATTGCAAGGGATAACATAAAAGTGTAACTCTAATAATGTTTTTGATGATATTTATGCCTGTAGGGGGGAGTCCCTGGTGACCTGAAATACAAGTCACGGCTTAGTTTAGGCACCAGTCTCCCACAAATGAACATTGTCCTAAATCATAATTATTGTTTTTTTTTTCTCTCATTTTTTTTTAAGGTTTAGTTAATAAGTGTTATTTGTGGAAGAAAAAAAAAACATTTTTATTATATATCAAGGAATAACATCGAATCAATTTTAACACTCCCATCACTTCCAGTCATTCACATCTTTCCTTTCGGTTTTACATACCTATTTTGTATCTAAATCATAATATCATCATCTGCCTAGCCTTTTCCCAACTATGTTGTGTTCGGCTTCCAGTCTAACCGGATGCAACTGAATACTAGTATTTTACATGGAGCGACTGCTTATCTGACCTCCACAACCCAGTTACTGGGTAATACGATACCCCTTGGTGAGACTGGTTGTCCCACTTTCGGGCTTCTGACTACCCGTAACGACTGTCAAAGATCCATGGAGCCACGGAGAGGTTTTGGTATGTAAAGATGATCCACAGACCAACCGCGGCAAGCGTAGCTTAACCTGATCGGTCGCCCTGTGTGACTGTTATTATTTCACCATGGGCCCCTCATCTAAATCATAATATTAAAATAGTAATAATAACTTTATTTCAGAGAGCATCCTTTTTTTTTTAGTAAGTACTTAAGAACTAAGGTATTCAACCACAAAAAGACAAAACAAAACAAACGAAATGAAATAGTCACGTGAAGTGCGATCCAGTTTCTAAGAAAAGGATCGTCTAAACGGTGCGCTATTACTTTCAGAATGCTGTTGGAGCTTGCTCGAATACGGTGCAACACGGAGGCCACTCGGTTTCTCATGATGACATGAAAACCATCAATCCGAGCCTCTATAAGCATGCCAAATGCACTACAGCATCTCGGCAGCCCCAATAATATCTTAAAAGCATTATTATATTGTACACAAAGGGCATTGAGTGTCCGCTGAGTGTAGTTGATCCACAGGGTGTACGAATAAAATGATTGGCAGTTTGCCCTGAATATTGTGCACTTTACTTCATTAGGGCACCGTTTAAACCTGCGAGTCAACATGTTCCCGCGGATCGCCAATGCCCTTCCTTCCCTCTCAACGTCCATGTCATCAGCAAGGTCCTCCGCGACCCAGTGACCCAAGTACTTAACCGGCGACACTTTGATAACAATTATATATTTTTTTTACCTAAATCTCAAAAGTATTATAACTCTCAGGAAAAAAGAAACCAAAACAAAATAGATAAACAAGAAACTGAAAATAAATCAATGTGCCATACCGGGACACATTAACGTTCCACTAAGACTCCACACAATCTAAGATTGCGAGCGAGTTTAACGCTACATCTTCATTTACGGACCAAATCCTTACAAATTGCACTGGAAAACCACGGCATAAGTAATCCAAGTTTTTCGTCCGCTCCTAGACAAACATTTAAGCTCTTTATACAACGAAAAACCTGCTTTATTTTAAGCAAACCTTAGCCACAACATAATTCCAGAAACTGCAGAAACTGGACAGCTAGAAGCCATTCCGTTGCCGGCATCTGCAATGCGTATTACTTTAGCTTTAAACATATGCTTATACAGTAACTTTATATGTATATCTCTGTATCAAATGTGACTTAGAAAAGATAGCTTGAGACACTCGAGCGTGCTGTTACATTTGGCAATTAAGTTTAGTTAGACTCTAAACTCGTTAGGGTGGATCCTCTTTTGCATATGATACAGTCTGCTCTAGCATCTAAAATATACATATATAACGCTAAGCTGGTGATGCTTTGAGTTTAAATTAATGCTGAAACTATTTGGGATTATATTTTAGTTTAAAACGCAGAATTAAAAGTTAATATAGTCTGCTGGGACAAGTTTATCTGAATATTAATTCCGTAAGCATAATCAGTCTATTATATTCCCACTGCTGAGACATGGGCCTCCTCTCTGTGTCGTGATCCACCACGCGGGCCCAGTGCGGGTTCTGTAAGAAAATTTAACTTCGATATCATCATCTGCCTAGCCTTTTCCCAACTATGTTGGGGTCGGCTTCCAGTCTAACCGGATGCAGCTGAATACCAGTATTTTACATGGAGCGACTGCCTATCTGACCTCCACAACCCAGTTACTGGGTAATACGATACCCCTTGGTAAGACTGGTTGTCAGACTTTCAGGCTTCTGACTACCCGTAACAACTGTCAAAGATCTACAAATGACAGCCGGGACCAACGGCTTAACGTGCTTTCCGAGGCACGGAGGGGTCTCGGTATGTAAAGATGGTCACCCATCCACAGACCAACCGCGGCAAGCGTAGCTTAACCTGATCAATCGACCTGTGCGGCTGTTATTATTTAGCCACGGGCCCCTCCGGAAAATTTAACTTCGATAAAAGAACAAATAAAACAGCATATTGACATATTGGGAGCATGCTCCATAAGTCACAAACCATTACTAATATTATATGAACGTTTGAGACGTGGAGTGTAAAGTAAGAGATCTCATCGTAAATGAAAATTGGCACAATAACATTTTAACAAGCACACAAAAAGTTTTGACATTTCCTTTCTCAACCCGGTAAAAATATGTTAGGGCTTCCGCTATAAAATTACCAACGAACCCTTCTTGTTCGGGGTTCGTGTTTTGTTCCGATCCCTTGTACGCGGCCATTTTGTGATATTCAATACCTTCAACAATAACAATAGCATTGCCTTCTAGTTTATTATCATGTATGTTATTAGCATTGGGCCTACGGAAAGTGGGGACAGTTGGGGAACTTTTACTGTGCTCAATTTAATTGTGACCAAATGTTTGCTTGTGGAAATTTTGTCATGTTAATATAATAACTTGTGTTTTCATTTGAATTTTTGTTTGTATGGTACTTTGGGCTTGTTGACGTTGTGGTCCTTTTCTGTACTTAGTATTGCTTGAACTTTTTGTGGAAAGTTTTTGGGCCTGAACCGTTCTATGTGCCGTTTCAATACGGTTCAATGTTGAGTTGCTGTAGCGAAAAGGTTGCCCCATTCAATTATTGAGAAAAGAAGACACTTTATATTCTTCAACAACTTATTTTTTTTTTTTTTTGTATCACCACAGTTAACCTTTTCCTTTTTTTTTCACGAGAGCCTCAAAATTGCTTAAATCTCTACAAACACGTCTTACTTCAAAACCAAAATTAAATTTTAGTAGTAAAATATTTCTCCTCAGATTTTGCCTAAGATCTTTTATATCTCTGAGTTTTATGTCTTATCAAATTAGTAGAGCTCTAAAAATAATGCGTTGAAAGTTTTTCTGAGCCTTTTTGTTAAATGACATCTCATTGTAATGCTTTTATAGATGCCATTTACAATTTATAAAAATAAACAATATTATGTTTTTCTTTTGTTTTTTGCGTCATCTAAAGATATATATATCTAAAGATCCACGGCATACTTTCTGTCGAGCTATTTTGGAAATGGAGGCCACGCATGAGATCTAATATACAACGTGTAACGTTAAATGCGCAGAAGCTCAGACACCCCAACTGATTTTTAATTCAATTGACATATTTCAGAGAGAAAATAAGTCATTAAAAAATTGTAAAGGTTTTATGTGCTGTTTTAGTTTTACTGGCCATTCTGATCGTTTCTTGCGTCTGCGACGACGCTTTATCGAGGAAGGAGTCGTCACCGGGCCGCTGCGCCGCGCTGACATTGACTTGCTTGACCTATTAAGAAATAGACACGGCAACGTTTTTAATGAAGATTTTTGAAAAATGTGACCTATATTAAAAAGTGGTTCAATTAATTCTGCTCGTTATTCTGATCAAACTATTTTCAGGTTTTGCGCATTTAACGTTACACGTTATATAAATCGTTAGCTGGCATCAATGCAAACAGAAAACCTAATAAGACCAAACCCCGTAGTGTCATGTTTCTGAAATATTAACGATAAATTTGATAATTGAGTCACGTGATACATTTTGAACGTTAATATCTCGGAAACTAATAAAAATCTTCAAACCCCTTATTGAAAAGTGACGTCTTATCAACATTGCTTAAAATTATTATTAACATAATTCCAATCGCTTATTAAAGCGTAAGAAAATATACAAGACATCATTCTTATGACACCAACACAATGATATGAATAAACATCTGCTGTCTTAATAAATCTCTATAAAGGGCACAATAAACAAAGCAGAGAATCCTTGTGCCTCGTCGCCTACCAACAATGATGACGAGACGAAGAATAGAAACCAGGCAACTCCGAAGGGAGCAGGTGCCACTCTAAATGACAGGATAATAACTGATAGAAGACGACAAAGCTTTTCATTCAAATTGTGGCTTTCAAGGCCAGATAGATGTGGTAACGCTTTTTAATTTGATACCCCTTGAGGTTTCGTTGTTTAGTATTGATTTAAGATAATATTATGGACACAAAAAAGATAGTCTAGGAATTATTGAAGGACAGATAGTTATTCATTTGTTTTACTGTGTAGCATTGCTTGTTAATGCTTGAAAAAGTAATTCAAATATTTCGATACGTCCTAACAAAATATCTAATCAGTTTATACTATTTCTTAGACATTGTGAGAACACAATCTAGAACATTGTATTTTTTAAAGGAGTATAAACCTATACCGATTCGATTGGTATGTCTTTAGAGAAAAACATAATTATTATAATGAAATAGAATTAGTTTATTAGTTGAGTCCGCTAAACAGAAGAAGACCCGCTAACAAGAAGAAAGTCTTGTCTTTGAAATAAAATGATTTATTATTATTATTATTATTAAAAATCAAGAAAAGAGACAAGATAATGAAATAAATAAATATACCTCACTCCATTTTTCCCTCTCATTGGTCAAGTATATATACACAATTTTAAGGAAGATGATGCATCTGCCAGCATCTTAAAATTATGTCTCATGAGTAAAACCCGTAAAACAGTACTCACACATTAAAATAACATTAGCGTGCTCATGTTTTTGTTACAAAGTCTCTGAAAGCATTTTGAAGCGAGCTTCACGAACAAATATTAGGAAGTTGGGTAGTAGTAAAATGTTGACCTTCCTTTTTCTGTAACGTGATACGCATCGTGTGTTGCTCCTTATTTGACAGCAGTAGTGGGTATTTATTTTCACACTTTGCTTCTGTATGTACCCGTATTTGAGGGCGTTCTATTTTCTTTTGTTTAGCTTCCATATTCTTTCCAGTTATATCAGTTGAAAATACATAATCATACCGTGGAATTTGGGTTAGGCTGTAATAATGAATCTTTTTGATAAAAAGTTTTGTTTTTTAGTTTTCAAGGTTGACTTGTTATTATTATTTTTTTTTTTAACTGAGCGAATTAATTCCAGCCACAAAAATCATACTAGCTGTGCCCATGGCTTCACTCACGTATTCTATTGGCATTATAAGATAATCTAATGAGAAGTCATAGTAACTATTTTATATGCATGAATATGCGTTAGTGAAAAATACTGTAATCGCTTGAATTTATTTATTTTATTATTTATGTACACACAGTAAAATACATTATGGATATGACATAATTATAATTTAAATACAAAAGTACTGTTTATTTCTTAAGAAATTTCTTTCAGCAGACCTGCTAAAGTAGAATTAAAAACGAAACGTAGACAAATAGAATATTAGAATATTTTACTCAAAAATCTTGATTGCGTGAATCTTGATGTAACATTTATCTCTATTTTGGTTTTACTAGCTGTAACACCAAAATATCATAATAGCATCATATACATGATGTAATTTATTCCAACCAGCTGGTAAATTATAGACTATACTACAATCTGTAAAATTTCTTTAATAGATTTTCAACTTTATCGCTAAAGCTTAAGGTTCAAGGTTGATTGGGAAAATTTGACAGTTTCGGGTAGCTTGATGCACATCAAGCTACCCGAAACTGATGATGCACTGCTGAACTGCTGATTTGCTAAGTACAGACGCCAGTGGCAGACGCCAGCATTGGCGTCTGTACTTAGCAAATACATGCAAACAATATTGCAACATTCGTCACTAAAATCCTCTGTTCAATAAATTTTACCTTGCACACAAAAAAAGAAAATATTTTGCACAGCGCGCCACATTCCCAGTAAAAATGGCGCCTGGCGTGAATACCCAGTGTGACGTCACTCACTCAAGTGATGTTCACACACGTGATCGGTTTTACGAAGTTTCCAGTAGAACAGACACGGATAATAAAGTTGTCGGCGTTAATCTATTCCAGTCCTACCGCACTATATTTACAAGGGTTAAAATGGGGGAAAACGAAAAGTTACTTCGAGTTTGAGTCAATTTACAAAAATTTATTCTAAAGGTGAAATTTCCTTTTAGATTTTAATTGTAAGTATGAGGTATGAAATGCGCTTTGAAGACGTTTCCGAAGATTATTCGATATAGGAAAAACAGTCGTATCCGGGACTTTTTTAATGATTACTTACATTGATTTAGTCAAGTTCAGGAAATAAACTTTCATGATTTTTTATTTTTATATTTCGGTTATGCCGTGCTTAAAGGTTTTATTATCCAAAATAAATAATCCATATGGTAGGTCTAAAATTTCCGTATCGTATATACTAAAACTAACCTTCTCTTCCGCAGTATCATCAGCGCAACGCGAACTCGGCAAGGGTTCGACTACAAACGCCTCTGCGACCGCGTCACCGGCCGGTTCCGTAGACAACGCGATCCGGTCCGGAGCGGCCCTCGACGGCCCGAGGCCTACGCCCCGGACCGGGCCGTACTTCGACCTGATGTTGTCTAAGAACGTGACAGCGTTGCTGGGAAAGACGGCGTACTTGAATTGCCGGGTCAAGAATTTAGGGAATAAAACGGTATGTTTGGCTTTTTTTTTATAAATTAGCTCGCTTGCATGACAAATAAAAAAAAATCTTATTTAAAACTTCGTTCTATTTCCGTCAATCGTGTGAAGTAATTCTTTGAGCGTTTTTTTCGTTTAACTAGTGATTTGTGATGCAAGGTCTTAATATGTAAACATTTTAAGACCTTGCATATCATATAATATCTTACTACATCATTGCCTACAGCATCGTAATTGCGTTACAAACTTTCAATCACGATCTGAATAATTTTGAAGGATGGTCCTAATCCATTGCTTTATATGTTCGAAAAATTTTCCTGTTCAACAACATAAATAACGCAATGAATGCTGTTGAACTGTCAAAAAGAAAGCAATTGCTACTGATAGTGAGATACGCAATCACCCTACAGGATTAATAGTGATCAAACGTGAGCCTACCAAGAGATAAAAAACTGTAGCTAAAAACAAGTTGTTGGTACGTTATACAACGGTTGCATTGTGGTGTTGACGTGAAAACATGTATTGTGTCCGCAACAACCATAGGTTTCGATGTGAAAAACGTTAGGTTAAAAAGAAGACAGAATTCAAAGTGCTAAAAACTAAAAATTCACCTAGGGATTGCAAACTGTAAAACATAGCAATCATTTTCATTTCATCACACCTGTAATTTTATATTATATTTTATAATACCTTTAGTATCTTTATTTAAGTAGACAACAATACTCATATTCTTACGAGTCTCATACAAAATCTTAACTCAACAATTGCCGACTCCGAAAATTCCCGAGCAACAAAATACAGACAATAGCGGTGCAACCACGTCCGTCCTAAGAAATTCCTTCTTAAGTTTATGTCTCACGTGAAATGACGCTAAAGATAAAAGGCCGGGATAACATATCCCGTCGCTTTGCACGTGCCTAGTTAGATTTATGTCCGTGGCAATGGATATGTTCTATCTTTTGGGGATTTTCCTTGTCATAATACGTTGTGTTATATGGCCAATGTTTGCGACCAAATTTGGAGAGCCAATGTTGGTGCATTTGTGACATATCGCTATTACTTTGATAGAAATGCTTTGCGATTATCAGTAAGCTGAATCCGCTTATAATTAATACCTGTGTGAATCCGCATGGGCACGCTAAAGCCTCTAATTCTGTTAGCCCGTCCAACTTTAGGACATTATCGGTATCACCGAGTATTTTAACTGACTTAAAAAAGAAGGAGGTACTGTTCTATAGAAAAAAAGGAACACTATCCATTTGCATAAAATTTTAAGACGTAATATAACATGGCATACTTTTGTTTATCCTAATTATATTTATGTTACGAATATTTTTTTAAGCATAAATTCTCTAACCTAACCTATTAAGTGTTGACCTAATAGGCGAAACGAGGTTAAACGGTATGCCAAAAACAATTATGGTAAATTATTATTATACCAAAATAGTTATGCCAAAGCATATTAGAAGAAAAAGTATTATGCGAAAATAAGGGATCCCAACCTGTTACCATGCACATGCCCAAGCTTTAACCATGAATTCAGGATATGATTCTGAATGAGTTAACTGGGCCATTATTAAAAAAAAAAAATTGCACCAGCCGTACAGTGTTCAATTTTTAAAATTTAGGGGGACTTTAATATACATATTAATGAAAATATCAAGTCTGACTTAATTGTAATTATTGTTTATAGTTAAAAATTGTTAATTAATGAATCATTTATCATCATCATTGATTATGTTAGGTTCTTGTAAATTGAGAACTTCCTGTTGTATTTTACTTCTTTTTTATGATGTTATTAGCCGTAAATTCTATATACGAGGGTCCGGTGATGATGTGACAAGAGATGATTGAATAGATCACGATTTGTTAAATTAATGCCGTTCCCTAAAAATAAAAATGAAATGTTCGGGGAGCGGTAGCGGCGAAAAATCAAATCAAATCGAATAGAAAAATTTTGACTCCAGCTGGTATCACAATTTTATTATGTTCTAAAATGTTTCTTGAAATATCTACGGTTTGAAAGCCAAAAATGTAGTTGAAAATTTAATGTCATATTAAATAATTATTTTACAAAAGAACTTTGATATATTTATCAAAAAATAAATTACATGATATCATTATATAAATACCTTCGTTAATATGCACCATTTTTTTTTTCAAATTTAACAAATCGATAACTATTTAGCACAATTCGTAAAGTTAGTTAACTTTGCGCAGAAATCACAATAAAAACAAGGATAATTAACTAATCGGCTCAGCTGATAACTTAGATATACAATAATACACAAAATATTGACATAGTGACTTTTTGTCCATGTGTATTATGTAGTAGATAGTACTAAACAGATTAAAGTCATTTTTTTTAATTTACCGTCAACTTGAGAATCGTGAATTTCGTACCGCTACACTATTTGCGCTGTAGCATGGTGCGGGTGACAGTTTCAGTAACATTTCGTTTCACTTTTGAAAGTTGCCGCGATTTACAATTTATGACTTAGTATTTCAGTTGTACCACATTCGTAATATATTAAATAATTAATAACTGTAGTAAATTAAATTAAACCCAACCAGAATGTTCTAATCAAGAAATAAAATCAAATTGAATGAAAAATTAAGCAAAGTGTTATGCGTATAACGTAACGCCATAGACGTATTTAGTGATGGGATGTACTGCTACGATGGATAGTCGATATTTTTTATAATAAAAAACGTATATTGTGCGTAGGTCAATTTTTATTTTTAAAAGGTCTAATTATACAACAGAACATTTATAGGGTAAGGTTGCTTAAAAGGTTGCTAAAAAAAAATACATGTTATTCGTCTAAACTCATATCAGAGTCAGGAACATCTGAATTGTCACTCAATTCATCATCTGAATCTGTGACGGATATTATTAACGATGACTCAATTATGTTGTCAATATGTATGTCACGATCCCAATCAGACATAATGTCCCTTTTTGTTTTATTCACGACCTTCGACCAGTCTTCAGGTTGAACATTGTTGATGGCCTCTTGTAATAGGGCCAACATCTTATTTGCCGTAAATGGCGGCGAAGTATTATTTCTTGCGGCGTAACCTAAAAATAAACGAACTTATAAAAAAAAGTATTCAAATAATCATCAATCAGCCTAATCTAGTATCTGGTAATGTTTTTAAACTAGGTACATGCTACGATCGGAAAGCTGATTTTTTTATAAAGCTTCAAAATGGGAATTGAAATTAAAAGCATACCTTTTATTTGGGCCCAAATCAGCTCAATAGCGTTATACTGGCAATGGTAGGGTGGTAGTCGAAGGACCTGGTGGCCTTTTTCTTTTGCCATCTCGTCCAGAGCATAGGTAGGAGTTGGTGGCTTATGGCGTCGGACTAAGGCAATAAGCTCCGTCTTTAACATTTTTATATCTGCTGTAACTCCGTTTTCACTCAGCCACTTCACCAACTCGCTTTTGCGGTTGGATTGGTTTGGGGGTTTATTAACTTGCACCGAATGGTAGGGTGCGTTGTCCATTATTATGGTCATAGGCTCTTTTAAATTGTTTAATAGACCTATGAACCAATCTTTAAATTTTTCGTAATTCATCTCCTCATGATACTCCGTAGTTTTTTTTGACTTAAAAGCCAGCAAACAATCAGGGACGAATCCACTTGCTGTACCTGCGTGACAAATAATAAGGCGTTCGCCTTTGCCTTCCGGCACTTTGGTACACGATTGTGCCGTATCGTCGGTCCAACTTTTACCCACTGTGTGGTTGGCGTTTAGCCACGTTTCATCCAAAAAGACAACTTTGCTCCAATCACTTATGTTTTTGGCCTTCCTTAAAAATCTACATCTTGCTAGGGCAATGTCAGTCCTATCCATAATAATCTTTCTTTTGTTAACTTTTTTGTAAACAAAGCCAATATCTTTTATAACTTGCCGTAGCGAAGTAATACCTCCTTTGAACAAGTCAGCTTCTTTTAATGATTTTAGAAGCTTGAGCAATGTGGGTAGCTCCATTCTTCTATAATAATCATAAATATGATTTCTAATAGCAACCTTAGCAAAATCATCCAAATCTGTGATTGGCTTCACCTTGGTCCGCTTTTTGTTGGGTGTCGATAATTTATTTTCAAACATCCCATCTTGGCCAATTTTCTCACGTGTTATACGCGAAACAGTATTGCGGCCAATATCAAGAGCTTCGGCTACTCGTTCTACAATATGATTCAATGGTAACAACGGTCCATTATTTTGTTGTTCTCTTTCAAAGTAGTCTCGGAGGCGAACAACAAGCTCCCTGGCCTGACTACCCAAAACAGTTTTTTTTGTATGCTTAGGCATGGTAATAACAACAAACTCAACAAACTTATAACAAATAACAATTTAACAAAAATGAAAACAAACAATGAAATCGTAATACGTGTCACATTAAGTCACAATATAACGCGCTTGCACTCGTACTCGCACTCACAGCATCGCACGGGTAAACAACATGGCCGCCGCGCCGATGCACCATAGAGCAAAAATGTTGTCACGAAAAAAAAAACATAAACCCGATTTTGATTATTTTATATAAGTACAAAGATAATTATGTAGCCATAAAACATTTATATTGACAAGTTTATACACGTAGCACACACGTAGTTACACTGCACAACTGAATAATACACTAATTTTCATAACAATATTAAAGAGAACTAGATTCACGCTGCGAGTATCGTTAGCGATAAAAATGAATTGCATAACCTCACATCCCTACGTGGTACTGACAAATGTCAACGTCATACGGGCAACTGTCACCCGCACCATGCTACAGCGCAAATAGTGTAATTACTTGAAATTGACCTCCGCGCCGGGGGTTCTACAATCATGTGTTGAATTCGTGGTTACAGTTTGCGCGTCGATGTATCTGCCACAGTTCGCAAAGAGAGCAATGGCTCCTAGGATAAAATTGGAATTAAAACACTTACCCCAACCGCCTATCAACTAATGAAATTAAAAAACCACCGTAACCATAAAATTATCGTGTCAAACTTACAGAAAGTCAAATTACTTCAAAACATTACTGCCGCACCGACGCACTTGCTCGTACACAGCACTTATTCGTACGGTAAGCACTCGTACTGGTAACAATACAGACGTGTGCGAGTAACCTCGAGTACACACCACCGTACTAACGAGTTACCCTTATTTCAACAGGCTACGTCCAATTTACATAGTGGTGTACCACAAACTCCTCGCTTAAAATGAAACGTAACAATAGCACAATGAAACTTTAAAGTCGGTATTGTGCTCAACTTTATAAATAAAAGTCTCATTAGGCAAAGTCGCCACATCCCACATAAATACAAGTCAGCCTAACGAGATCTCTCTTTCTTTCACACGGCTTTTTAATGCGCAAGCTATCATCAACGCTTCTGAATTTACGTGCTGGACGGTAATTGGTTTCAGGCAAACGGTTTCTGTGTTTTTAATAATTTTACCGGTGATTAGGTCTTGTATCTTTGTTAAATCAGGGCACTTGGAATTATTCCTTTAGGAGTTGGATTTTGACCTTTCTACGTTACAGACATTTTGTATGGAATACTGGCTGTTATTAGTAGTCAACTATTGTATACTTATATCAAATCCGTTATATATCGAGACACCCTTCCATGTCTCGGACAGCACGGTTAGCGGTTGATCCCGGCTGGCATTCGTAGATCTTTGACAGACGTTACTTCTGACAACCAGTCTAAGGCGTATCGTGTTACTCAGTAACTGGGTTGTTAAGATCAGATAGGCAGTCGCTCCATTTCAAATACTGGTATTGAATTGCATTTGTTTAGACTGGAAGCCAACCCAAACATAGTCGGGAAAAAGAAAGGTGGACTGATTGAATTAAATATTGTAGTAAAAGTAAGTAGTTAACAAGACTGTTTCATTGTTTCTAGCAGGAAAAAAGAAAAAGAAAAAAGAAGCAGAAAAATCTGTTTTAATCACTTGCCAACCTTCAATAACTTTTTCAAGCGCTAAGTATAATGAAAGAAAGAATGCGAGATCTCAATTATATATCAGAATAAATAATAAGGCTATGCATGTTGTGCTCGTGTGGACGGTTTACAATGTAACGATAATTACTGCAAATGTCCTTGTATAACCACTCGGTTATATTTCAGGCCAGGGCCTCGCCGTGCAATTACACGATAAAACTAAATCACATAGCTTTACGTCTTTAATTAATAGAGAAACGTCATAACATTTTCTGTTAAGCCTCGTCGTTTGCAAATCTACATACACGGAGAGAAAAATCTCAGAAAAATTACTGTGCGGTCTCATAATCTGAGTGCATTTGAGTGGTAATGGAAAAATTACCAAGTAAAAATTCTTATGCTCTACAGTATTTATTGGACAAATAGTGAATTTTTCCCAATCTCACTCAGAAAATTTTCTGTAGATGTCACTTGCACTCACTTCACAGTGACGACCACAGTAATGTTTCTAAGAATTTTCTCTCCATGTACGTAATGAATATGGTGTATATAATAAAGAGTATTCTATTCTATTCTATTCTTTTCCCACGGGGGTAGACAGAAACTTCAGAACGTCACCAGCTACGATCCTTACATAATGTGTTTTGCGTCGTTTGTCTTCATACATCTGGTCATACACGCACGCCGGTGGCGAGTACTACCTGCTGTGCGATTCTGTAACCAACTCACCGTGAAAACTTGGGTGAAGTGGGCGTGGAGTGAGCTGTCAATAGTGTCAATCCCTAGCATCAGCATGACTCACAGCTCACTCTAAGCTCACTTTACCTTAGTTATCACGGTGAGATTTTTCCAGAATCGACCGGCTGTAGTGCTATTCTGTAAAAATGTCATGGTGATAACTTGGGTGAAGTGAGCTTAAAGTGAGCAGTCATTAGTGTTAATCCCTAGCATCAGATGGAATGACAGCTCACTTCACTTAAATTTTCAAGGTGAGATTCTAACAGAATCGACCGGCTGGCGTTTCTGGAAAACGTATACAAATTCACTTATACAAATCATAATTCATTCAAACGTATATGTAAAAAAAAAAAATCATCCTATTTGTTTTAAAAGGATTCATTTTAAAAGACTGCCTATCTCGAATATCAATCTTCAAACACACAAAAAAGCACTAATGGATACTGTCTGCAAGAATACCGACCCAGCTAAACAAAAAACAAAATCCACCTTCATTAAGAACTGTAATGATAGCTCGGAACCCACCCCATGCTAACGACACTACAACTTACAATGTTATACCATTAAAGGTTCCAATTTCCCTGCTCGGTTATAAACTATAGTTAATGTAATTCTTCTAGTTTTCTTTTTTCTCGTCAAACCAAAATGAGTTTTCGTTAAGTAACTCATTTCCCTCTGTAATATTAAAAGCCAGTCGGGCATCCGGTTGCGAAGAATATTTTGGAGATAATCCCACAAGATTGCATTAATTTTGAACTACGTGCATAAGTCTTTTTTTTTGGCTGTGAGCTATAGAAATTATTTTTTCTTTTAGATTATTTTGTATTTTGTTGTATTTACACTATCATAGAACATTTTACTCTCGATGCTTTACTATCTTCGATATTTATTAATCGGATCTACTGCGTATTTGCGAAATAATAAATGTTATTTTGCTTGTGATACTCGTACATAAAAAAAGGGCTTCAGGTCTTGGGGTCCTGAGTTCATTCAGCTGTGGTTTGTCGGCTCTACTCAGCAGTCGTCACCAACAAAAAGGTGTCATTAACCCTTTGAACGCCAATGACGCTTACAAGCGACAAACGTAATCGGGCGCTAAAACGCCAACGACGAGTTTAGGCGACAAATAGATGTGCTAATTTATCATCTGATATTAAAGAAAATGGGTAAAAGGATTAGGTAATTTTAACATTTTATCACAGCATTTTGTAGGTACAGACGCCAGCACATCAAGCTACCCGAAACTGTCAGATTTTCCCAATCAACATTGAACCTTATGCTTTAGCGATAAAGTTGAAAATTTATTATAGAAATCTGACAGATTGTAGTAGCTTGATGTGCTGGCGTCTGTACCTATTTAATAGTAAATAAATGGCTTAGCGTAGAGAGCATACTTCCGATGCGCTGCGCTTGGCGATCAAAGGGTTAAAAGCTATGTGTACCTAATTTAATATTTTTGTTACAGATAAACATGCAAGTATCATGGGTACGGCATCGAGACATCCATCTGCTGACCGTCGGTCGGTACACATACACGAGTGATCAAAGGTTCAGAGCTATTCACTTGCCACATTCTGAGGACTGGACTTTACAGGTAAATATTCCAAAACTTACTGTATCATTAATCTTATAAAATATGTTATTATTCGAAGTATTTTTCTATAAAAGTTTTCTGTGCATATTATTAGGTATGCAGTGACTTTACACGTTCGCTGACAGTGAGCCTTCACCTTGACACCACATTACGACAGCAGAATTTTCCATACTAAATGAAAAACGTTTCATTCACGTCAGTCGACGTAGTACTCGTGCAGGAACGGTTTACGTGTGTGTGTGAGCGACTGAGATAGCAATATGAAACTACCCACAAAATACTCGTGTTACGACAGTAAGAAATATGAAATTGCTCACAACATGACAGTGGATACTGCTCTTTATAATATTATTATAATTATGAAAAATTATCTTTGGACGACGTACTGCCAATACTATTAAAAATAAGTGACCCGTCCTTCGACGTACTGTCATAACGCACTATTTTAATTTCCCACCTAACGATGTACTGTCCGCGAACGTGTTAAATTACACGTAATATAATTCATTTTTTAGAAAGAATACAGCTTTTCTGTGTATAGAATTACAATGTTAGTTATTGCCTAAGGAGGTATTGCAAGTTTCCCAAAGCAATAACAGTGGTTTTAAAGGACATTGTGAAAAGACATCGGGGTAATTGCGTAACACACTATCAGTAGCAATGGGTTTCATTTTGACAGTTCAACAACATTCAATGCGTTATTTACGTTGCTGGGCAAACACATTTTTCGAGCATATGAAGCAATGGATTAGTAATATTCTTCAAAATGATTCAGATTCAGACTGAAAGTATGTTACGCAATTAGGGTGCTGCAGTGCTATTCTGTAAAAATTTCAACGTGAGCGCTTAGGTGAAGTGAGCTGTCATTAGGGATTAACACTATCGACACTGCTTACTTCAACCTAGCGTTGAAAATGCCGAAAATAACAATTTGTTTTTTTTCACGAAAAAAACAAATTGTGGTTTTTTTCCGTTTTTTTCGCATGTTACATAGAAAAATTGACGGAAGGTATCCTTTGGAAAGAAACAGGATTCTTTCGAATGTTTCGCTTGATGTTTTGAAAAGTTGAAAAAAACAAGTTTTATTGAAATTGAAATATATTTTAATAGGTGAAATACACAGATGCACAAAAGTGGGGGCGAGCGCGCTTATCTCGCCGATATATTTTTTCATTCTACCCTCCATTTTATTAGTACGTATTATTATGGAAAGAGATAAAGCATAGAATATCTTAAGTTAAATATAGTAAGAACGGATTTGAATAAAAAAAACATGAAAGTTTCCCGTTTCTTTCATATTTTTCGGTTTTATTGAAAAAAAAACATGAAATATATATTGACAAATTTTTTTGAAACTTTCGAATGAAACATTGAAAAAAACAACGGAATTGGAAAAAAACGGGAATTTTTCCTGCTTTTTTCAACGCTTCAACCTCACTTCACTTATGATTTCACGGTGAGATTTTTACAGAATCGACCGGCTGGTTGCCCTGCACAAACCCACAAACTTGCAATGAACAGGTCAGGATACTACGTCGATTTGCCATTTTGCAGCCATTTCATATAAATGGCAAAGATGACATTTGTGTTGTGAATATGTGGACAATAGAAATTGGTAGTCAATTGGATAAACAACTTCCCAGACATTAGTATTTAACCTTACCCATCGGTTGCCAAAACAGAATAGAAGAAGTATTGTGAAATTTAAGATATACAAAAAGAATTCTTGGTAAACAGTAGGTACGCAAATAGTATTTTGGCAAGTCCTATGATATACAATCGCTCAAATAATAAGATCTAAGCCTCCATGCTTTGGGGATAAAGTTCGCTACATGTTCAAGTATCCACTTTAGATCTTAATCTATGTTTTGGCTACTTGCCATGAGATAAAAAGCTAGCTTTCCGATAGCCTTTTCTTCAAACCATACAACAAGCTAACGAGACACGTTAAGAGTTTTAATGGAGATAAATGTACTTTATACACGTGTTCTTTAACAACGTTTTGGTTCTGCCGTCTTGCGTCATTATGGTGAAAATAACAAGGAGAAAAAATAATTCAAAATAATTTTAATAGATTAATTAAAATTTTAGAATTATTTGTTCTCCAAAGTGAGTATGACATAGAGAAAAAAATATTCTAAAAGGTTTTAATGGATCCATTAAAATGTTTGAATTATTTTTTCTCCAAAGTGAGTCAATTTCGGTAAGCCGTATAACATTTATGGACATGTTTGCATCATCCAAATTGAAACATATAAGTGAATCGTGTATTATTTCGATGTTAGGTAAAGATTGAATTACCAAGTTAGTACCAGTAAAATACCTAACTATACTAATTTTGTCTGCAAATAATGTCTATCCAGCCTCTATTCAGGATAATAATTAAATGTTGTTGCACGGACATCAACCCTCCGATGTTATACATTATCATAAGCTGATTATGTTAATAAAACAAAACAAACAACACATCCATTATTTAATACGGGATGTATAAAATAATTAATGTGTTTGTTTACTAGGCAATAAAATTAAACGTACCATAATAATGTTAGAATTTTGATCTCACACTACGTTAAATACTGACATTTGTGTAAGGGGATTTATGTAAATATTTAAGCAACATTTACGTTTAGATATAATAACATTACAATTCAAATAAACCCCCGACTTCAAATTATATTAATTGTACTTGAAATCACTGGAACGTTTGTTCTAGAGGATAATGTTGCTGTAATAAGAAGTCCTTTATCTTTGAGAGTTCTAGAATGTTGTACTGAACATTACACTGTTGTGTTAGAGGGTTCAAATGTTTTGTTTCGTGAAATGTTTCAGTGAGTCCACGTTATGACCTGGTCGTTAATTTAATTATACCTACCAGTATTTTCTGTGACAGTTTCGGAATAAAAATGAATTTATAGTTAAAATAGGACCCCATAGCCGTTTATTTTTATTGAACATACGCGCAAACATACTCTTGTCTCCTTCAAATTTACCGTACAAAAATTGTTTGAAAAAAATAAATCTGGAATCGCCTACCCGTTTGGAGCAAGTTTGATGTTCAATTTATTTTATTTATGTATTCCTTTATTTCAGGCCACTAGGGCCCATAACTCAATGCTCGTGCTTTCTCTGTATGAGAAGACGCCTTTCCCCCATATTGGGTCAATAATAGGCTAGTATTATTATTTGAAAAATATTTAAAATAAGCAATACATTTCCTGAAAACAAAATCTTAAAAGTACGTGCCAACATTTTTTTTTGCGCTCATCAGACCAGAAGATTAGCTAACACAGCATAATTATTTTCTACCCCGTTGGCTAAATGAAATGATGATCTGAGACCTGCATACGCTTTTTTCCACTATTTTCGGGTCGGCTTTCAGTCTAAATGGATGCAGCTGAATCCCAGTTTCCATACTATCCACACTAATCTTTTAATTGCGAACGTAATTCTGTCTATTTTACTTTTTCTAAATTTAATGGCTGAACGGATTTCGACGAAACTTAATACACAAATAAACTATGACCTGGTTTAGGACATAGGATACGTTTTATCTCGGCAGTACGTTCCCGTGAGATGATTTCCTACCTCTACGCGGGCGACGGTTTGATATTTTATTTTTGTTACAGATAAAATATCCACAGCATCGGGATTCCGGGATATACGAGTGTCAAATATCTACGACTCCTCACATGAGTCATTTTATACATCTCAATGTTGTTGGTAAGTTGATACGTATTGGATTTACAATTATGCCCATGCCATGCCATTAAAAGCTTATTGCTTGCTGCTGACGAAGGAAATATTAGCGTCTTTTCGTCGGAACTAATTTATAATATTCTAAAATGTGTTCGAATTACAACCAAAATCTTTTTCTTGCTTCAAAATTCCGAAGTTGCCAAGGTTTCTTAATTAGATAATTAATAAAATCTTATGTAAGCCGCACCATCTTTTGATCGGATAATAGCAGGCCTTCCCTTTGAGTATCAAGGCCAGGCCACGAGCGATCGTAAAGTCTGTATAGTGAACTTTTTCAATTAATACAACTTCCTAAACCTCAAAATTAATTCTGAAATTCAACTCCGAATGTAAAACGTCGATAAATTGTTCGTTTCTAATTTTCGAAACAGGACTTAAGTTTATATTGTGCTCGTAAAATCTGTAATTAGTTCAATATGTACTACGCGGATACAAACCTTTGAACTTGTCTCTTGTAATTTTGACGTAATAGGCTGTGTCATGACCCCAATGTTGACTACCCGTATTTAATGATTGTAAACTATTGTTACGTCAATAAACATAGACGAAACCAGCCCGAAATTAATTTTGGAACGGAATATTTATTGAAGAAATAGTATATTATATACATATATCTGTACGATAATTTCAATTTCAGTAAATAATTGGTACAAGCTTTAGTTAAACTGAACATTACATTAATGAAAACTCGTGATTATACTGTACACAATACTGACTTTGTTTAGGCTCTTTGTACGCAGCACGGTTTTTTTACGGTACGGCGTATAAACCGTGAAAAAACGTGTCTGTCAACAAGCTTCCATAGCGATCCAGATAACACTGACGACCGTACCTACACACGGCGAATAAACCAACTTAAACGGCAAGAAAAACGTGTGTGTACCTGACTTTAGGGTGAAACGTTTTCAATAACATTGAATGGGTGGATATGCCTTTAAAAATTAAGGTCACCTAAAGGTCTATGAGATCTATTAGGCTTAGAGCACAAACGATTATTACGTCACAAAAGTAGACCTACATGAAAGCAAAATGAGAGCGTATACATTATTTAGAACTCTTAGAGCAAGTATCTATACGAGACCACTTAAAGCCAAGGCCAATGAAAGGTCAAATTGTACCAAGATTGTTTGAAATAAGCTTCAAAAGATAAAGACGGGAAATGTGTACGTGAACTTTTACGTCATTAACTCCCAAGTACCATTGAGGCCACGGACTAGGTAATGGCTTCAAATACCAGTACCATACCTAAATAAATAACAGTACCAACTTTTAATTTTCCGTTTATCATAGCTGTGTGTTTGTGACTCAAGCGTTTGCGTCAGAAAGTTAGTGAACTTAGTACAGAATGTTTATGTTACTCATGTTTGGCCAAGTCGGTTAATTAAGTGCGACGTATTATGGGCACGCACGCCACTTATAAGGGCTATAAGAAAAACAAAACACTGACGACCTTTTCGTTATTAAGAAATGTTATATTTGATCGTTTTGAGAATTAGGGGGGAAACTATGGCGTTTTGAATATTAATATTTTATTTGCAAAACAGTTTTATATCGATGCCAAAGAACCCGTAAAGTATAATACTGACAATATAAGTCCAGTAACTCCTTGAATATTTTGAATTATAACCAAATTTTTGCAGCAGCTAGCAAAAGTAGTGCTAATATATAATAAAATCATGTTTATTCAGATATACGAGTAGAAGAACATACAATTTATGATTATGATTTTGTTACAGAACCAACAACAGAGATAATTGGTGGGCCTGACCTCTACATTGACCGAGGTAGCACCATCAACCTCACATGCGTGGTTCTATACTCGCCAGAGCCACCTGCTTACATATTTTGGAATCACAATGATGCGGTAAGACTTTCAAAATTAATCTTTAAATACTCTTACCTTTAAATGTGTAGAAATACTATTGAATTTAATGATACTAGAATCGTTCTTTAATCAATATAATCCAGTTCGTTGTAAGTCAAATAAACTTGAAGGATTCACAATTAAAACATATTTCAGTTTATTTATAAATATCACTTCGGGCACAACCCTCAAATTTAACAACCTATATGTAATTCAATTTGTCAGACAACATAATCTGAATTACCATAATAATATATCCAATCCAACAGTTTTATAACATGAAAAACAGGAAAATGTATCCAATCTAGAAAATAGCAGCAATCCTATTACCATAAAACATGGAGTGAATAAAATGTGTACAGATAATAAGCTACGACTCCCCGAGAGGGGGCGTGTCGGTGGTGACGGAGAAGGGGGAGACGACGACCTCGTTCCTGCTAATCCAGCAGGCCAGACCATCAGACTCCGGGACGTACCAGTGTAACCCGAGCAACGCACAGTCCAAGAGCATCGTGGTCCACGTGCTCAATGGTAAGTTGGACGTTAGATTTGTGGCTTATAATTTTTGTTTCTTACTTTTTAGTTGATGACCTTGTGATGTTAGGATATGGAAATAAATATTTTAACATGGACAGTAATTTACACATTTTTCATACTCTCTTCATTAATTCTAATTTAATTTCGTAACAAAATCAAAAAGTAACATGAGCTTTTATCAAAGCAGTAAACAGAATACTTAACATCGCCATTAATGTCAAGCTTAATTACATTGACATTTTACAAAGCCATACTTTACAAGATGTCACTATCAATGATTCCCTTATCAAAAATCTGTATAATTCAAATTCAAATAATAAATTTATAAAATCCTAAATTTTGACGGCGACTTGTAACTCGCATTCCAATCTACTTGATAAACGAGCTCCGTAAGATAAAGGAAAGAGAATACATTTTTAAAACCTCGCAGCGAATAAAAAATTAAGGCTAAAGACTATTATCATTAAAGCAATGAATCAACGAAATGTTGTTTCTTTTTAATTTTAGGTTCGTGGTTATGAACAATGGGTAAAACTGCGATGTAATGAGGTGTTTTCATGTTACATACTATTTATCACTGGCTTGAGTTGAGAAAGAACTATCTCGAAGCACGTGAATGTAATTCACTTTTAAGTAATTCGATTTGCTTTTACTGTGGATCTAGATTTGTGATATCCATTAGAGGGTATTTGATTTGAGTTACAAACCACTTGTGCAATACCCATAAAATAATTTTAGAATTCCATTAATTACGGAATTTTTTTTTGCTGTCTGATTTTTACTCCCTCTGTAAAATTATGATTCATATTGTCTTTCCCAGAAATTAATATACTGGGCTCGTAGCCTATATTAATATCCCCATTATTATAATGACTGGTTTTATTGCGTCATTCCTCATCCCTTAAATTCTGTTCCGTCTATTGTTCCACATCTTAATCTACGATTAGTGATTCAAATCCTGGTTTATTATTTGGAACACTGTAATTTAGGTTTCGTTTAATTTAATTAAGTAGATTTTTGGTGACATACTGTATGAATCACTTTTTCTGTGAAAATTGATTAGTGTTACACCATTGCTCAGTATGACTAAGGCATAGGTTTATGAATTGGTAATGACTAAGCATGTTAAAACTGAAATGTCCCCTATTTTCTATCACTTTTTTTCTTTCTTACTGGCAATAAACTCCTCTGTCCACATTTCCATATGTGTAACCTGATTCTCTTCTATATTTGTTTTGTTGCTACCAATATTGTTGAGAACAGTTTTAATTTTTGCCAAAGAAGCAAATTCGATTTTTCCTTTATCAGGTGAATACCCTGCGGCGATGCAGCGAGGGGGGCAGGCTTTCGCACCGACGTCGCCTACGCACTGCCTGGTGTTGGCTGCTTGCCTCTTCCTGACGCTCTCTTGACACATACGGATCTTTAACTAAATGTAAATACAAGAATTTTATCAAATTCAGCCGCTTATATTGACAATGCGAATATAATGAAGATAGTAACTTTGTCAAAAATAATTGTCAATACAACCGACCGAAAAAAATTGCTATTTTATAGTGTGGGTTGTGTTATGTACAATATAAAGTAAATCCAAGAGCAAGTAGAACATGCTTGTTCCGTATAGTATTGTATATAGTGTAATATAAAGCGTGTTAATCGTATGAATTTATTTGTAATGATGATTAGACTTGATTTCCAACATTTAAAGAACCCTTGTCATTTTATGATTAAACTTCCAGTTAAAATGTTACTTGTATCAGGAATGTAACGAATAATTTGTATTACCTTAATTGGCAAATAAGATTCAAACGTAATATTCTTGTTTATGATAGATGTGTATTAGAAAAATGATGATGAAAATATTATTCCATTGAAAGGACATAAAGATAGTGGACACATGGATGTATAAACAGCTGACAATACTACGTTTAAAAACACAAAATGTTTAGAAATGAAAATGTAAATAGTTGAGGTTATACGAATCACTCTATCTAGCCTTTAATAATATTTGTATTAAGTGATGTAAATTGTAAGTAAGTTTTTTGAATCTAAACGATGTTGTAAATAGTATTTGTAAGAGAGCTTTTGCAAAGGGGTCTTAGTAAAGTAGGAATAAAATTGAAACTATTGTGATTCACCAACTGCAGAATGAAATTGAAACTACTGGAATGAAATTGATTACGAAACATAATATGAAACTTATTCATCATAATGATGAATAGGAATTCGAAATTGCATATCGAATTAAACCCAACAGATTATGAATTTTACCACACTTATAATAAGACCCATTTGAAAAAGGTAAGATATTGTATAATAAATACACTATAAAATAATAGAGTAGATGTAAGCGTAATCTAGGAAAAAATATTTTACATAGTTAGAAAACAATTCTGATTTGAAATCAAAAATTGTTTGTGTACTTTAATATTCTTCCTGTGACCGATATATTTCTATAAATAATAACGAAATAAAATACGTAAAAATCTTCGACTTGTGTAAGTTTCGTTGCTTATTAATTAAAGTATTATTTATTTTCTTTTGTGGAAATTGTATAAAAACCTAAGTAGTCTTGACCCCCGTCCCCTTATTTTTTAAGAATCGTTACTTATTATGAAAATATCGAAGTGCTTTCTTGACAGATACTGTCGTTAAAATATTTTTCATTTCCACAACTGTACATAAAAGCTGTCCAGTTTACCTGCGCTGAATTTCGATGTAAAATAACGAAAAAAAAAAAATCATTGAAAGTGTTTTTTCTTGAATTAGGATATTGACAGATCTCGATATAATTATAACCAGTTATTATTATGGCAAAAGTTTATTATTGTATACAAGTAACAATAGTATTAAATGAAACTTGTTGTATGTATTATTATACCTGACGGTGCGGTGCTCCGCATAAATATAATTACATGTGTAATAAACATTATAATGAAACAATAAAGTTTTAAAAAAATATTTGCCTTTTCTCTACCGATAAATAGTGGAATATACCAACCGCTCTATGTAATTATCTTAAAATCCTTTTGCCCAAAGTTAATTATGCCTAATTCAAGCTTTTGGATCAGTAATTACAGCCATTTCGCAAAAGGCCTAGTCCAGCAGTCAACTTTTACCATTACAATAATTCCCAAATATTGAACTTTTGAGTGTAAAAGCTAAGGTAAAATGCAAGAAAAATGATTGTCATTACACTCAAAATAATTATGGCACAATACTTCACAAGAGTGAAATCTTTATACCTACTTCATGATTATGTGTTGCCGGCTGCTGCTTCCAAAATATACTGCGACTCCTTTCCGATTACAACATCGGAAAGGATTAGATAAAAATCTAAGGGAATCTCGCCAAGTGACGATAAAAACTGGGGATAATTATAAATTATAAAGAAAACCCTCACTAAAAGATTTTGATTGATTTATGCACAAACAAGGCCATCTTACATCATGTTCTGCATGCTCTTACATTAGCTAAACCCAGAAGGAATGCATAGATAATATAAAAGAAGAATATTATACTTAGGTAGTCTATATGTTTTAGTAAAATTAAAATATATTTTCCTATCACACTTTACCAGAAAACCTATGATGATAAGTTTAAAAACTTAAAAGAAACATCATAACACGACCCTGTAAGGTGATTATCAACTTTCCTGTTAAAATTTTCCATAATCCTAAAACATACAAAGTAATTTTTGAAAGGAAAACCTTGGAAGCTGGGCATTATAGATTCATATTACTTCTGAGCAGTAAAACTTTTTTGTTTACATACAAAAATAAATCATGGGTAAAAAATGTTTTGGAGGCGGGGAAAACAAGGGACGAGCGAGCCATCTTATGAATATCTAATCGTTCTGAACAGAGATGAAAGATGTCTTCCCTAATTCGTAAAGACTTATTTACATGCTACATCGCCCGTATTTTCCGAAGAGCCTCGAGAATTGGATTTTTTCGTTTCATTTTGCAACAACGACTCATTTTCACTGAGAATTTTTTAACATTAGTAACAAAGAGCTTTCTTCATTATGCTGGATTAGTCGCGTTTACTTTGTACATTCTTTTGCAGTTAATCTAGTAAGAATATTAGAAAATTGCGTTCAAAGAATTGATAAATTATGTACGCGTTTAGCGTACAGAGTACAATTTTAACACATGAAACGCCCACTCGCGAAACAAAGTGCGCATATACTACGTAAGGTAAAACAATTTAAATTTAATTACATTTTTAATTTTTCGCTGCAAAAAATTTTATTCGATCAGAAATGTTGACTCTGTTGTTGTCGTTGTTGTTGTTGTTGTTTTGTTGATCAGCGCATAATGTTCCCATTACTAGAACACAGGCGTCCTCTCGGTGAGAGGGAATGGGCCGTAATCCACCAAGTAGACCCAGTGCGGTTTGGTAGATATCTTCAAAATGTTGGTCCTAGAAAATGCCGGCCGGTTTCCTCACGATGTTTTCTTTCACCGTTTTGAGAGCAATGGTGATGAAATTATTTACAAAAAGTGAAGCGCCAACCTGGGTTCGAACCCACGACCTACACTACTCGTAAGTCAGGGCCGTTACCACTGGGCCACCACTGGCCCACTGGCCCACTGGGCCTGGTGACTAAATCATTTCAAGTACCTACAAGAGATATAAAAAAAAAAAAACGTTGCTCCACACTAGGAATTTCTCCTGTATTGTGGGTGCGTTTACAAACATTAAAGTCCCATACATAAACAGCCCGACCGGGAACAACTACTTGTAGGTCATACAAATATTTGTTCCGTGCGGGAATCGAACCCGTGACACACAGCGCACCAGTCAATCGCTTAACCACTTCGCCAACCATGCCGTCGTAAATAAAATTCATACATAGTTTTTCAAGAATCTTGTAGGTACCGAATTAAAGCAACAGAAGAGATGAAAAGGATAGCTTCTATTTCAATCTAAATATATTTGGGTAAAGTCCAGTGTATTGGTTTGGGAGTCCACAGACTAACCGCTTAGTTATTGTCGGTATAAATTGTTTGTTCCAATTTAATCATGAAAATGATTCTGCTCGTAGTTTTGTTATCTTTAACCGACTTCAAAAAGGAGGAGGTTATCAATTCGGATATGGACGGATTTGCAAAATGCTTTTTTTGTTTGATTGAGGTTTATTCCGAAATGGTCCCATTTAAGTTTCCTAAAGATCTGTTGATGAGTTTCGGAGACAGACAACGAAACTCTTCAATAAATACCAGTAAAACAACAGCGATTGCTGTTATCGGATATGTATGCATTGTTTACGCAATCGCACAACATAACATCACGTCTGTACCCTATAAACGCAGATGCAGCTTCCTGTCACTGAAATTTACATAGCAAGTAGTGTTATATGAATTTGTTTGTTTTGTTTCTAAATGAGATCCAGATGATTTTAAAAGATCTGACTACTAATTGCTGGTTGCGAGAAACACAAAACCGGTTGAAGTATCGGTCCTTGGGGAGGCCTATGTACGACGTCTTTTGGCGTAAATTATGATTTTGGAAGATCTACCTACTAATAGGTACCCTGCTTTATATTAGTAAAGTAACTTTGGATGTTTACAGAAATGAGAATTTGGGTGTTTTTAGGGTTCTGTAGTCAACAAGTTTCGCCATGTCCGTCTATCCATCCGCAGCTT
This sequence comes from Eremobia ochroleuca, assembly GCA_949629135.1. NCBI lineage: Eukaryota > Metazoa > Arthropoda > Insecta > Lepidoptera > Noctuidae > Eremobia > Eremobia ochroleuca. Next base: position 17,357,559 of record OX451392.1, read on the forward strand.
GGCTCAGAGATTCTTAGTACTAGAAAGCTGCAAACTGCTGCATTTTGTTTTAGGGTATCTACACGTAAAGTTGGGTATGTTTTTTCTTTCTCGTCGACCCCAGTAGTGTAGGATATCGTTCGATAGGGTCTTCTAAAAATATTGCGGGTTTGTGAAAGCAATTTTTCGATTCAGGGATCCGTTTGTGAAATATTAAGCTCTTTAAAATGATAATTTTTGTTAGAGTCAAGTGCCCCTTGCTAGGTAAATGGCTGTTTAGTAGTATATACTGGGTGTCCGAAAAGTCATGGATTACCTTTTACCTGCTGATGGGCTACATTGAAATCTACCAATAAAAAAAAATTACCTAACAATATTTTTTTTTTTTCATTAGGGCCGATCAATAAGGTAAAATTTTATTCGGTGAAAATTTTATGTTTGAATCTAAATTTTAGGTATTTAAAAGATGATATCTGTAACTTTCTTGTATTCAATCGATAGTAGGATGATTCAAGATGAAAATAAAAAAACCTGTACTTGAAAAAGTTTTCATTCGTAGAAATGGCATGGAAAAAACTGATCAAAGGTAGAGATTTTCCAAAATTTCGTTAAACATCAAAAAACTCGGAAACCATAAGACTTTTACCATGGTCATTTTTTTTTATTGGTTGATCCCAATGTGGCCCATCAGCAGGTAAAAGGTAATCCATGACTTTCCGGACACCCAGTATAATGAAGTTAAAAGGAAAACTATCACAGTTAAGTAGGCTTTACACGTTTACGAGTAATAGTCGACCAACTTATTAGCATTTTAGTTCAAGTCCTTAGTTAGGTCCCTAACATTGTTATTTAGCCTAGGTGTGAAGTCACAACAAAATAGGTACTTTGTACACAAAAATTAAGAAATAGTAAGTAGACAGAAACCCGATAAGTACACACTGTAGACACATTGTATTATGATAGAGAACTGAAAATAATTGGATAAAAAATATTACCTTCTCAATTAAAATATGACATCAATATTGTTTTATTGATTGATAAGGCACTTCAACGACTTATTCACTAAAAGATACAAAAATTTAAATCACATACAGTTTTAGGAATAGTGAATTCGTCACACAGTACTAGCAGAGAAATGAATACTACGTACAAGATATCGTTACTTAAATTACGTATACCTAAGTTATTAAATAAAATATTATTTACGTTCAAAAATAGTATTGGGAATCAAAAATACTTAAAAAAACAACAGAAAAGCAACACCGCAGAGAATATAATGGGGAAAGAGAAAATATGGTAATTTTCTGTTTCGGTTCTTTCTCGTTTCGGTAAAATTATTCGGAAGATGTGTGTGAGCACTTAGGGCAGTCAGACCTGCCCTAAGTACTCGTACCTACACATGGTCGACACGCGTCAACAGCACAGGCAAATGCAACCGCCGACGAGTGTCAGCGACGAAAGTTGACAACATGCTGCTCGTGTATTTGAGCACATAATCAGCCTATAATATTCCCACTGTTGGGACACAGGCCTCCTCTCTCTGAGAGGGAGAGGGCCGTAATCTACCACGCGGGCCCAGTGCGGGTTGGTAGATGTCACATGTCTGCGAATTTTTTGATCTAGGACATGCCGGTTTCCTCACGATGTTTTCCTTCACCGTTTTGAGAGCAGCGGTGATGAAATTATTTACACAAAGTAAAGCGCCTGTCTGGGTTCGAACCTACGACCTACAACTCGTAAGTCGCGGTCGTTACCACTGAGCCACCACTACTCTGCCACCACTGCGCTCGTGTATTTGAGCATCGTACTCAAATACACGAGCGGCAATTTTTCGACGGCTACCGCCGAAGCATCGGCGGGTGCCGACTATCGTCGATGGTTGCAGTTGCCTCTGTCGTTGACACGTGTCACTCGTTACTAGTTCAGAGTATGTCATCGTTTTTAAAGTTTAATATCGATAAGTTATGAGGTGTCTTGCTGTTACTTAAACGGGGTCAACAACGAAAGACTAATAAAAAAAAAGTAGCAAAGAATGAAGAATAAAAAGAAAATGTAAGTGTAAATAATCGAATTTATTTATAAACGTTGTTTAAAGTCAATTAACGTTTAAACGTCAAAAAAATATGCTTAAGCAGACGTTAAGCATTATTTCTCTTGCAACGTCTATAAACAAATCCTAATATGTATATAATGTGTTTGATTTTATAATGTGTAATAAAGCCACTACACACAATTATACTTCGTTGCTTCGTCCTTCGAGATTAAGATAACAATGTAGTAATACGTCTAGGGTATCGCCTTTCATCCACTAAGTTTGAATATTTTTTTTTTTTTTTTTTTTTTTTTTGTCGGTACTTTGTCTTCCTGATAGTTATGCCTGTACCGCCACCCATTCGCGTTTTAGTGCGTCGCCGATCACCACGTTATTTTCTTCGTTTCATTTGAATTGTGCAAAAAGATGCCAAAACGTAGTCACAAAAACGACGACAGTGATTATTTAAGAAAGAAGATTCGAAAACTCGAAAGGAAACTTAATAAACGCGACAGAAGGTCGCGTGTTCGAAGTTGTTCCGAGAGTAGTAGCTCGTCGACGAATATTATTATGTCGCCGGTACTATCGGACCATGAAGGTAAGCTGAAGTGTTATTTTTACAAACGGAAGATATTGTGAATAGTTTTTCGGACTATATCCGTATCATAATCTGACATGATGTCATATTATCTTAAATAGTGTTGTGTACATCTTATGGGGATGTTACCTTCACATAATTTTGGATTCCCAATTCATTGGGTATATACTACTAGTGATTGTGTACATTTGAAAGGAATGTTGCCTTCACTTTAGTTAATGACCTACTTAATAATAATTGCATTTTATATCCGTACGGACTAAAACATAGTGTTGTGGGTAGTTTTAAGGACTATCGCCGCTCTAAAACCACTAGTTGTATACTAGGAACATTGGTAGTTGTGATCATATCCACGTACCTACATAACAAAATGTTATCACTCGATTTCGTAATTCTGAATATCGGTATGGATTATAAACTTGGTGTTGTGGATAGTTTTGAGGACTATCACCGCGCTATTTTCTATCCGATACCTACATTTGGTACATTTTCTATTCCAGCTGAAATGGAAGTTCAAGGTGATGTCGCGTCATCTCCGATTATTGACTCAGATGAGCCACAACCGGGTACGTCCACCTCGACGATACATGATGTTCCTGCTACAGAAGCAGTACAGGCAGGGGAATCGGAACTACCTGTTGAAGTAACGCTTCCTGAGCTGGACGAAGAGATTCTGAATCTCTTGGGCGAAACTCCATCAAAGGATAAAAAATATGGACCAGACATTAGATGCGAGTTATCTGCTCGCTGGGAACACATCGCAACAACAGGCTTGACCAAGGATGCCAGAAAGGAGCTGCTTGATAAGCATCTGGTTCCAAAAAACTGCACAAAGATTGATGCACCCAAGTTAAACCCAGAGATAAAGGCCGCCTTATCGGAGATGCTAATAAAAAAAGACAAAGCTTTAGAGAATAAGCAGGTGCAGGTCGCAGCAAGTATATCTTGTATAAGTGAAGCCCTAAGCATACTCTTTTCTGCAGGTTATAAAGATCAGTCGGTAATAAAATTACTGATCGAAGCCGGTCGACTGATGTGTGACTCACAACACAGCGAGTCCATGACACGGCGCAGTTTTATATGTTCTACAATCAAGAAAGATATAAAAGATCAACTGTTCATACATATACATACAGAAATCGATAAGTTTCTATTTGGCGAACATCTGACCGATACTCTAAAAGCTGCAAAAGCTATATCAAAATCAGGCGCTGAGATTAAAATAAACACACAGGTTCGAAGACCTGCACCAGCGCAGAGACCGAGACAGGCCCCTGTCCAGACTTTAAACCAGACGCCTCCGTTCCCGACAGCGCGGCAAGCGGGAACAGCGAGGAGAACAGCGCCGGCGCCGCGCCCGCGACCGGTGCAGCAGCAGCCGCGACAGCAGCCGCGCTTGCAGCAGCGCCAAGCCCCGCGGCGCTAGACCTGGTACGTTTTGCAGGTCGGTTATCCTACTTTTATGATCAATGGCAATTGATAACTAATGACCTCGTTGTATTATCGTGGATAAGAGGTTACAAGATACCGTTTACTAAACCTGTCTATCAGTTACACGAACCAAGTTTACCTGCATTAACTTCATGTGAGTCCTTTAAATACAAGGTGGCCATCACTGACCTTCTAAACAGTGGTGCTATTTCACATTGTGAACCATGTGAAGGACAGTTTCTTTCTAGTTATTTCCTGATTAAAAAACCCAATGGCAAAAACAGATTTATTTTAAACTTAAAGTCTCTAAACAAGTACATCGTAACAGAACATTTCAAAATTGAAGATCTAAGAACAACATTAAAATTAGTATCAAGAAACAGTTTCATGGCCACCTTTGATTTAAAGGATGCGTATTTTCTAGTACCTATACACCCGACGTATAGAAAGTACCTACGATTTAGGTACGAGGGTCAAATTTACCAATTCAATGTTTTGCCGTTTGGTTTAAACACAGCTCCATTTGTGTTCACAAAGCTATTAAAACCGGTAATTTGTTTACTGAGATCATTAGGTTATCTGTCATCTATCTACTTAGATGACATTTGTATCATTTCTAATAATTATCAAGATTGCTTAGATAATATTTTACAGACAAAACATATTTTAGAGTCCTTAGGATTCATAATTAACATTAAAAAAAAGTTGTATGATTCCGAGTAATATTTGCAAATACCTTGGTTTTGTGATAGATACAAAAGAATTTCATGTTAGCCTTCCTAAGGAAAAACGAAATCTAATTAAACAAGAGTTACAATCGTTTCAATTGAAATCTCGTTGTAAAATAAGACAGTTTGCTCGCTTGGTAGGCCTCCTCACTTCGTCCTGCCCCGCGATTCAGTACGGTTGGCTTTACACCAAGCAGATGGAAAGATGCAAATACCTTGCATTGTGTAAAACGAGTAATTATGATAGCCACATGTCTTTACCACAGTATTTGCAGGACGATTTTTCCTGGTGGTTAAAATCTATTGATACCGCAGTGAATCCTATTAGACGGGACAGCTACTGTCTAGAAATATTTTCAGACGCTAGCAAAAAAGGGTGGGGGGCAGCATGCGGTGCGGAGACCGCCAGTGGCCAGTGGAGTAACACAGAGTCTAACAAACATATTAACTGTCTAGAACTCCTGGCTGCTTTCTTGGGCTTACAAACATTCGCAAAAGGATTAAAAAATTGTCAGGTGTTACTACGCGTTGACAACACAACTGCTATTTCGTATATCAACCGTATGGGTGGAGTAAGATTTCCACATTTAACTGAAATCACAAAATCTTTGTGGCAGTGGTGTGAAGCTCGTGGTATATTTGTATTCGCTTCATACATAAGCTCGGAAGATAACGAAATAGCAGATGCTGAGTCTAGAAAATCTCACCCCGATACCGAATGGGAGATTAAAGATCATGCTTTTGAAAAGATTGTGAGAGCCTTTGGGCAACCAAAAATTGATCTTTTCGCATCAAGGTTGAATAACAAATGTGTTAAGTACGTCTCATGGAATAGAGACCCAGGAGCATGCGCTGTGAATGCTTTTACTTTAAATTGGTCAAATCTTTGTTTCTACGCATTTCCTCCTTTTGCGGTTATATTAAAAGTATTAAGAAAACTTATATACGACCAGGCGGAGGGTATTGTTGTGGTTCCATTTTGGCCCACGCAACCCTGGTTTCCACTTTATCAAAAACTTCTCTGTTCAGAATTAGTTCAGTTTAGACCCTCTGATAAAGTGTTATTGTCTATTTCCAACAGTGTCCCCAAGCTCAGGTTGATTGCAGGGAAGTTATCAGGACGGCGTTACGAAACAGAGGAGTACCACCATCATCTTTAGATATTATGATAGCTTCTTTATCTGAAAGGTCAATAAAACAATATGACGTTGCCATTCGACGTTGGGTAAACTTTTGTAAGACTCACAATATCAAAATACATGAGGCGTCAATTCCGATGATTATGTATTTTCTCACTGAGTTATTTCATTCCGGCTTACAATACGGATCTTTAAACAGTCATCGCTCCGCTCTGTCTTTGATCTTAGGATCGAGAGTAGGGTCTGATGATCGCGTTGCTAGGCTATTCAAAGGTTTTTACAGACTTCGTCCTCCAGCCCCAAAATATAATATCACTTGGGACCCGTCAATAGTTTTAGAATTCTTATCAAAATGGTACCCAAATAATAATTTAAGTTTCGAACATTTAACCAAAAAGGCCGTAACTTTGCTCATACTTGTAACTGCACACAGGGTGCAAACCATTAGCAAAATCAAATTAGAAAATATGAACGTCACTGATAATCTTATATTGATCAAGATAAACGATTTGTTAAAAACATCTCGACCTGGTTTATCTCAACCTTGTTTAAATATTCCATTTTACAAAGATCGACCGGAAATATGTCCCGCTGAGGCTCTTATAGAATATATTGATAGGACAAAACATTTGAGAAACAATGCCAATAGCCTTTTTATAAGTATTAAAAAACCACATAAATCAGTAACCACAAATACCATCAGTCGGTGGATAAAAGATATATTATCAATTAGCGGAATTGACACTTCAGTATTTTCTGCCCACTCCACCAGACACGCAGCCACCTCAGCTGCTCATAGAGCTGGTGTCAATATTGACACGATACGAAAAGCAGCTGGGTGGAGTGGTAGCTCCAATGTTTTCGCTAGATATTATCATAGAGACATTCAATGTGAACAAACTGATCAATTTGCCTTATCAATCCTAACCTCTGATCGATGTTAGATTTAATTACTTAAAATTAATAACTTAAATTTATCTACCCCTAATTAAAGAAAAACTACAATTTAATTACTTTATTACTTGTAAGGTTTGATTAATATACATGTACCTAAGCATAAAAATTCAGTGTTTTAATATTTCACCATCTTTCAAAATCTACATTGTTATCTTAATCTCGAAGGACGAAGCAACGAAGTATAATTGGAGATTAAACGAACTTACCTGAAGTGAAGTTCTATCCAAATTATACGAGTTGCTTCGTCCGAAGAGATTAGTTCCCTCCCAACCCTATGAACCCCATACCTAAAGTGAAATATTAAAAAAGGTTCCAGGCTTTCAACTAAATGAGTGGCGGTACAGGCATAACTATCAGGAAGACAAAGTACCGACAAAAAAAAAAAAAAAAAAAAAAAAAAAAAAAATATTCAAACTTAGTGGATGAAAGGCGATACCCTAGACGTATTACTACATTGTTATCTTAATCTCTTCGGACGAAGCAACTCGTATAATTTGGATAGAACTTCACTTCAGGTAAGTTCGTTTAATCTCCAAGAATACGTTCTATTTCTATAACTCTAGCCTTCATTTTTCAAAATACCTTCCATTTACGACAGTAAAGAAATAATATAGAATGAATTTTTGTTGAATGATCGATTCGTCAGGCCACCCCTGTAATTCGACAGTCATAAGGGTTGGGACACACAGATAAGGTTTGGACATTTGTTTTGTCATGTACGGCGCGGCTGATAGAAGAATGGTGTGTAAAAGCCACATCTTTATCTTTCACATAATATAAAACAAAGTCGCTTTTCGTGTTTGTCTCTGACACCGCAGTGGATTTTGATGCGGATTTTTCCCATCATTTAGAGCATAAATATTCCAGAAGATTTATGGATGTCTAATATTATAAACAGAAAGGATTTGATTTTTGGAATGTTTGTTTGTTACGCTTTCACGCTAAAGCTGCTCAACGGATTAGATTAAAATTTAGCACATGGGTAGACCATGATGATTTTTTCTGTTAAGCTTAATATTTCCCAAATGGAACTTTGAATTAAAAAAAAAATCACAAACCCGCAATATTAAATTACCTATCTAACGATACCCCACACTATACGATACGTCTATTAGTAGGGTAGACGAGAAAATAAAAACATCCCCACTTCACGTGTCCAGGAGGTACCCTAAAAAATTTTTTTTTTCATGATCTTATTTTACGACTTTGTCGGCGTGATTAATCTCATTTGTTTATTTATTTTTATAGAGTCTCTGAGCTAAGCTGCGGACGGACGGGCAGACGGAGATGGTGAAACTATAAGGGTTCCTTGTTGACTACGGAACCCTAAAAAGGGTCCATCATATTTGCCTTATTCCAACGGAAAAAATTATTGCCATGCTGATATTGTATGAAGCTTTTTGTAAACTAGTATAAAGTTTATCGATTGGTAACATCAGCACGCACGAAATTTACGAACACAGAAATTACTGAGTGGCACGACGCGGACGTAGGGTGAGAGAAGCGTCTATCAAAAATAAGGGTCGCGTTTGTTTGCCGCGTAAGACGTTACATTACAAACAAAACATTATTTGTTTTTTATGAGACTGAACCGTTTTATAATTATAACACAATATCACGCCTGTAGTTCTTTGAAAGATTAGGCAGAGATCCACCTTCGTGTGCACATATTTATTTTAGCAGTTATGTTTAAGTCTCACGTAATAAGGGACGACCCAATTGCCATCAACCGGGCATAAATCCAAACTCCGGGTTGCTACTGAGAAATGTATCATAGAAAACCCAATAAAGCTTGGCTGTCCTGGGAATCGAATCCAGGACCTCATGCTGAGCAATAGCGCCTTCGACCAACGAGGCAATCCAGACGATAGTATTGTGTTGTGTCAATAGAGGTCAACTCAAAGAAAAGAAAGGACAAATAAACAACAAAGCCAGGAAACATTTATGTAATTTTCATAAAGAGATTAAGGTTATGGTAAGATTTAAGGTTATTTAACATTAAAATATGCTGAATGTATAAAAAACACAATGGTTTTCAGCATTGATTCCCAAAGTGGTCCAGATGGACCCCCAGGGGTCCACGCGAGACTCAACGGGGGTCTACGTTAAATCTACTCGTCACATTTTTTGTTCAGTTTTGGGAATATGATAGAAATGTCGCTGCAGGGGTCCACAGGAACCAGTAAAATTTTTAAAGTGGTCTATGAGAAAAATACTTTGGGAACCTCTGGTTTACAGCGTTACTGCTAGTGCCTAAATGATAAATAAAAGCCGCATGGGTATATTGGAGGTACGGTTGGCACAGTGGTTAAGCTATTGACTGCTGCGCTGCGTGTCGCGGGTTCGATTCCCGCACGGAACAAATATTTGTATGACCTACAAGTAGTTGTTCCGGGTCTGGCTGTTTGTGTATGTAAGTTTAAATGTTTGTAAACGCACCCACAATACAGGAGAAATTCCTAGTGAAGGCAAAGTCTTTAAAAAAAAAATTTGAAGGTTAGCTACGCTTGCCACGGAATGGTGGAAGGGTGACCATTCATTATACTATATCGAGAACCTTCCGTGTCTCAAAAGCATGATAAGCCGTTGGTCCCGGTTGCCATTTGTAGATTTTAAGAGTCGTTACGTTTTGTCAGAAAACCAAAAGTCCAACAACCAGTCTTACGAAGGGGTATCATGTTACACAACAGGGCTTTGGAGGTCAGATAGGCAGTCGCTTAAAAAAGCAAAACAATGACTCATGTGAGGAGTCGTAGATATTTGACACTCGTTTATCCCCGAATCTTTATGCTTTGGATATTTTATCTGTAACAAAAATAAAGTAGTAAATCGTCGCTTGTGTGGAGGTGGGAAATCATCTCACGCGAACATACCACCGAAATAAAAAGTATCCTATGTCCTGAACCAGGTCGTAGTCTATCCGTGTAGTTAGTTTAATCGAAATCCATTCAGCTATTAAAACTTGAAAAAGTAAGACAGACCGACCGACACACAGAGTTAGATACTGCCGTGCGATTCTGTAACGATCTCACCGTGAAAACTTGGGTGAAGTGAGTGCGGAGTGAGTAGTCAATAGTGTCAATCCCTAGCATCATCATGACTCACAGCTCACTCTAAGCTCACTTCACCTTAGTTATCACGGCGAGATTTTTCCAGAATCGACCGGCTGGTATTCAACTGTAGGGGAAGTCAGCTCAAAGCGGCCATAGGAGGCAAAGCGGCCATGCTTCATTTTTCGGGTATTTGAAATGATAGCGTAACTTTGCCATTCTGTACGCATAACCAAACCTCCCGCCTTACGCCAGTCAGTCATTCATTAGCGGTGAGAACGAATGCGTGGCTCTAGTGACGACAAATGTTTTTTTGTGTGTTTTGTTAAAATAACACAAGGTAAGTTCAACCTGTTTTGGTCAAAACTGTTTATATTTAAATGCTTTCATTACACGTTTAATGTTACTTATCTATTTGGCCTTTTTTGTGTGGTATTTGCTTCGAAATATAGTAAATAATGTGAGTGAAATTAATTTTTTAAACAAAATGGCCGAAAAAGGCAAAGCGGTTCGGGCAAAGCGGTCAGTTGGCCGCTTTGCCCTTACTTTCATATTGTGGCTGCATAGATAATGCTTAATTATTTTGTTTAGATGGTCAATAACTACAAAAGAAAAATAGCCCAGGCATCATGGGACGAAGCTACGATGGCTACGAGGGGTAAAAGAAAAGCGCGAGTCAATTAAATCCATCGCAATAAAATATGGTATCCCTCGCACGACCCTGAGAAGACACTTAAACACTGGATCTGCCATAAAAAAACTTGGCAGATTTACCACAGTGTTTACACCACAGCAGGAAGAATTAAGATTTAGAGGAATAATTTGGATAGAAAACTTAAAGACTGTTGAAAGGCTAAGTAAGAGAAATAATTGTTGATTAATAACAACTGTTGTTGTTTTTTTATTTTTACATGTTAATTATATATCTTGATTTTTGATTTTGCATTTTTATTTTGTCAAACACGATATATTCCAACAAAAAAACAATTCATTTCTTGAAAACTTTTGTGGTGGCCACGTTGCCCTTACCCCCATGGCCGCTTTGGGCGGCCACTCGGGCAAAGCGGTTTTATGACAAGTTTTCGTAATCTGCAAATCATATGTCTATTTTTAAATTTGCGCAAATTTAAATTGGCAATTACAAAAATTCTATTAATTCTCTACTTGCTAGTATAAAATTCTCTTCAAAAATCATTCTTTTAATAGTTTTTTTTTGAACTCAAAGTTAAGGTGGCCGCTTTGAGCTGACTTCCCCTATCCGGTTAGACTGGAAGCCGACCCCAACTAATGGAAAAGGCTAGGCAGATTTATTGATTTACAGATTGATTGGTCTTACTCCTGATCATTACGTCACAATTGCTATTTTCATTTTAATTGCATCAATAGGTCCTCGATACTCAATACCCCTTAACGTACTCTCACGAGAGGTTCATTAATGTCGATGGCGGCTTGGAAAATCAAGCTTTGTGATTAGATAATTGCAGCCTGCTTTGAGGTTGCTTTTGTAATTAGAATTGCATTGAATCCGTAATTCATCGTAATTCACAGAACATTCTTAGAAATTGTAATTTACTAAAGCATCATTCGAATCTAGCGTAGACGTTTTTCGAAGAGGACGCCGCATTAGCTTAGCGTTGCTTACGACGATAAAATCACGTCTAAAGGTACGATTTTCTATAGCTACGACTGCCAAATGAAATGTTGTTTGTGAAAGTAATTTTCGAGTATTTCCCTAGAGATCGTTTTAGACACCGTAAAGTAAAACCCCGGTGCCATCATTTTCATGACAGCTGCGGCTGTTATGCGGCGGCCACAGCTCTTTTAGAAGCCATAGCTTTAAACGAGAGATCCTGAAGAATAATAGCTTGACATTTCAAAAAGCTCAGAACCAAAAAATTATGTTTACGTAATAGTTTAAGTGTTAACGTTAACGATCATTGTGTAAAACAAGCCCAACCTTTACCTGCTACACAAGCAATAGCGAGGTTAGTTGAAACAACGCAAAATTATTATCCTTCGAACAGGCAGGTGATTTGCTACCGTCATGAATTCGCCATTAAACTTGGATCCCGTAATAAATAGTGTAGACACTATTAAATAGACATTTAGACATGCTAACTGTGTAAATAAGTACTTTAAGTTTTGCTTACCAAGCAATCTGTTTTAAGTTAGGGGTAGGCTTTAAACGTCCTTGTTTGGTTTACTTTCGTTGTTTGTTACGTATATTTTGATAATATTTTCTTCGTTTCAACTTAGTAATGACTAAAGAATGTTAACTTTTATACGTGGACTGTGGGAGTTCATCGAAAATTTTTGATAAATTATCAAAGAATCTGCAAAGTTGTATTCATTGATTGTTGATTTAAGAAAAGTATCGCGTAGAAATACTGTCGTAAATCCACAAAAAAAAAACGATGAAAAAAAAAGAAAAAAAAAAACAGTTACACAATACTTTTCCAATCTTAAATAGATTGGAAAAGTATTGTGTAACTGTTTTTTTTTCTTTTTTTTCATCATATTTTTTTTAAGTATCTGTTTTTTTTTTAATGCTAACTAGGCCTGGTCTTGACATCGATCATGCCTGCTGGAAAGCGATGGATGAAGTCTATGATGGAACGAACGTGCCCAGAAGATTCCTGTTCACTCTTGCTTTAAAGGCAGACGGGTTAAATGTGGGAGGGAACACAGATGCCGGCAGAGAGTTCCACTCTTTTGCTGTGCGCATAATAAACGTGGAGGAAGGGCTGAGTACGACTTGTCGGGATATCAACCAAGCGTAGATGGTACGCTGCAGTACGTCTGGATGTCCGGTGGTAAAAGGGTGATGGTGAGATCAGGTCGTGGAGTTCCTGCGCACACTCACTTCGAGTTTGTTTAAAGACAAACTACTTTTTTTAAGCGTGTACGCTCGGCGAACCTACCTCAAGCACGAACTTCCTTACGTGGTACTCACACGTATAGAAACTCTCGTATATAATAGAAAGAGACAGAGAGAGAGAGAGAGAGAGAAAGAGTCGCATCGTATTTTCCTTACGTGACAATCTCTACCACGCAAGCCGCGTTAAGGAACTTCGATTCATAAAAAATTCATGTTGGCAAAATATTACTTTATTCAGTTTTCTTATGAAGCAAATAAAAATACAAAAAAATCTTTATTCATATTTTAACAAACATAATTTTAAACTAGGTAAGTATATCCATGAATAATCGATAACACGTTGAAAGCTATTCCGAACCGCCATGAGTTATCACTCCCTACTCCCCTAGTTTGTAAACTAGTGTAACGATACCCATGGGTAGTGACGTGTCTGCTCGTTGTACAACAACTTAATAACTGTTCCCCATTCAGTTCTGCAACACTGAAATAAAAAATGAAAGTCCCTTGTGTTTAAAAGTTTAACTTCTGATTTATTGCTGTGGTTGCATCTTGGGATTTTGTGTTATTGTTTTTTCTTGTGTGGGATTTAAAACTTCTTTCAAGGTTTCAAGGGCTTGTGGAAGAAGGGAGCATCTGGTGATCATGGACTGCCCTGCTTAGAGAGACGTGGGGTTAAACCCAATATATAGCAGGAAATACTGGTGCCCTAGTTCGATGTAATAGCAAAAAAATTTTATATATAAAAAAAACAACCGACTTCCAAAAAAACACTACAAAGTGAAAAATAATTTTAATTTTGGAAGTCGGTGTCGTTGGTTCCGCATTTTGGTTTTTTGACACCGACTTCCGAAATTAAAATTATTTTTCACTTTGTAGTGTTTTTTTGGAAGTCGGTTGTTTTTTTTATATATAAAATTTTTTATTTTTCACTTTTTAGTTATATCTACCCCAATCAAATTCATATAAACACTACTTGCTATGTAAATATCAGTTACAGGAAGCTGCATCTGCGTTTATAGGGTACAGACGTGATGTTATGTTGTGCGATTGCGTAATTATTATTATCATAAAAAAAAATTATAACCTTTGTAGTGAGTACAGGCGTGATATTATGTTGTGTGATGGTGTAAACAATGCTTAGATACGCTATAGCAACAATCGCGGTTAATCTGCTGTTATTTATTGAAGAGTTCCCCCGATTTCTACAAGATCCCATCATCAGATATTGAAATGGTGACAATGGGACCACACGGGAAGCACCAGCTTTCAAATAAAAAACGAATCATGAAAATCGGTTCACCCAGTCGGTTATTATGAGGTAACAAACATAAAAAAAAAAAAAAAAAAAAAAAAAAAAAAAAATACAGTCGAATTGATAACCTCCTCCTTTTTTTGAAGTCGGTTAAAAAATGAGGCCTCTGTATAGGACTTTGACTATCACTGCCACGTTACCAAGGCGTATTTTATATTGCAATAAACATTGTGATGTTTTTTCTTCTGTTACAGCTAATGTGGGCTACCATGCTACCGTCACAGAAATTGGAAGAACGCTAACATTCATAATGAACTATTAAATGAGTATCTATCAATCAACATCTAAAAAGTTAGCATCGCACTAGAAAATCAATTACATAAACACTCCATAAACCAATTAACACACAAAAAGTAACATGATAGAATGGCGAATAAATTCATACCACTTATCGATGAAAACTGGCGATAATCGAGCCGAATTGCCGTAGTACATAATTGGTAACCTGTAACAACGCTTGAAACTCGAACGGTACTCGTGCAAAAGCATTTAGTCTCTAGTTGGCGACGCTCCCACCTTTGAGTGAGCACTATTAATTTCCTTTGAACATCGATTATAGATATTACTATTTTCTCTAAGAGATATTATTATATATGGCTAATGTATTTCACGCTTACGAATTGATATACTGTAATATGGATAATTAATCTTGAATTGGTCGGATTAGGAAACAGTTAATCTAATCATGTTACACTGTAAAGAAACTGCACTACGTGAGAAAAAAAAAAGATGTCCATTACAGACATAAAGACAATTAGGTAGCTGTAGGTGAGGTATATGCCAGGACGGTGAAACTTTAAGAACAATCAAGCAAATTCTCAACGGACAATTCATAATAATCCCAGCATTTCCTAGTCGGAGGTGATGTCCTGGACTGCGCCTTCAAATCAACCTGGGATAAGTTCTATGAAAGTGAACTTCCAATTCCTAAAATTTTTCAGTTCAGGGACCCACTGAACTCAGAAACATATCAGATTGTAATACACTTTATCGCTCCACCTAAATCAGTATGCAAATATCCTGCAAAGCTAATAAAAACGTATTCAATAACATTAAGACATAATTTAATAAACAGTTACCACGACCTTTCTTAAGCCGTTTATGTTTTCATCTTAAAAGCTCATATAATTTTTTATGAGTGCGAAATTTTCAGTGCGGCTGATATAGGTAATGGCCGCCTGCTGATTCTTTCGCCCTGGTTCTTTAGAGCCGATATCGGAGTTTTACAAAATTGGACCGCGTGACTTGCTGTAGGAGGCGTTTTGTGTTGGGGCACACTGGGTAGTCTGTTATTATTTTTTTAGGGTTAACATTGTGATACTGAATTATTTATTATATCAATGGTAGGCAAACAGTTAGGCTAGACTACATACATAGGTCGGTATACAACATTATTTTTAGTATATGGCAAACCCGAAATACGCGTCTAGTATTTTTATGTAAAGAATCTATTTACAAAATTTCAAAACTGTATCATGAAAAATCACGAAGTTATAAGCTTGTTATGTTACCTGATTGTCCGTACAAAAAGTTGGTTACTCGTACCACTTAACACGCGCCGCCGGCCGACCGGCTGTGACCTGTGTTGTGCGCATATGTCTCTTACTACTTCGTACTTAGTGTCACTCGGTGTCCAGCTTGTTACCTTTTTTAAATATTTTTGGGACAAAATATAACATGTTGTAAAAAATATTGGAATCGATTCAGTAACTTATTCTGTTCTTATTCTTATTCAGTTTCTTATTCAGGTTTGCAATATACTAAAAATAATGTTGTATATGTATAGAGTCTAGGCTAACTTGAAGCCTAAAAGGAGAACGCAATGTCTTGGCGATACGTCAGGTATAAAAGAAGGATTTGGTTGGAAAGTGTAGACTCAAAGATGGCGCGACTTTATCGGGTAGTGCTACGTATTCGTTGAGACAAATCAATCTGATGAAGTTTGTATCTTAATATTTAACGCCCTGGCTTAAACATGTACTTCAATAAAGTCTAGTGGGAATCTAGCTAGATTCAGAAAGATCAGTATAGTATCAGCGAATGCTTAGACTTGTCCGATAGAATAGCGTCATCCTTGAGTCTACTCTACACCTTGTGACCAATACATAATCTAGATATCAATCAATACATCGTCAGACTTGCAGTAAACTTACGTGTCGTGTCGTGATGATTCTGGCATGGTTTCACGTGATATGCCATCAAAATAATTTGCGCGACTTTACACAAAATGTATGACTCCAGTAGTCTTCTGATGCAGCACGAATTAGTGTGAATCCGACTTTGGTAGTGAAAAATGTATCACATCCTGTGTTCCATTTTTAAATGTTATAAAGTCTCGTTCAACTGTTTGGTATTATAATGCTACGGTTTCCTAGAAAAGTGGTGGCCGCCTTCATAGTGTCCGAGTTGGTGTGTTTGAGGAAGTATGCAACGATTTCAATCTCCTCTGTAGCCGATATGTGCAGTCACCACTTTTGTAGAAAATCGTGGCATTATCGACTTATAACATTTTCGTTTTACGAAAAATACCCAAAGTCCTAACTTCTCAGCCCATTTAATATTGTTTCCGCAAAAATACCCTCCCGTTGTGCCTACACAGTAAGCAAACGATTCGAGGTCAAAGTAATAACGTGAACCGATAGCATCCGATGTCGGTAAGTTGTTAGTTTTTAAAATTCTCTTTAGGCCTATCACGAACGCGCGGAGTAAACATAACGTAAATTCGATAGATTTTGAAACTGAAAATACTAATTTCTCACGTCTTATTACGATAAATGATTTATTTTCTGTTAGTAAATTTGTACAAACACTTTTACATGTCAATCACATTTTTTTTTTAAACTAGATGAGGTCGGCGTTTCCTATCTGACTACTCTGAGAAGAAAGGCCGAAACAAACTCAGAGGTAACAGTCTCTTTTAAATTCCAGACATAATCTTCGTCATCATGTGCAGACCATGCAGATTGATGTTTGAAATGGTCTTTTGAGTAAAAAACCACACAGATTGAGCGGACCTGTCCAATCAGTACCAATACCAACATGACACGAAGTCTGCTCACTTATGGAGTCATAAGGTCATCAAGTGCATATGACGCAGGATGAAAAGTGGGCCATTTTCTATGGGAGATCTGAGCCGTCCAAGAACCCCCCGCTGCGGAGATTGTCTTTGGTGCGGCCGATTTGAGTTCGAAGTCTATTTAGATTTTCCAAGTCAGCGATAACGCGTGCCCAGGTGGTTGGCTTTCAGATGGGTCGATAAATTTGTCAGGGGTTTACACAGCTCCCACCATAGATTACGACTTGCGATAGAAACACTTTGGGTGATCTATGGATGATACGAATTGTGCTTGCTGCATAGAGTTAAACCAAATATATTATAGGATAGTTGTATTTTCGAATCAAAAATAGTTCGAGTTTACGTTACGTTTACTTCGCGCGTTCGTTTTAGGGCATCTGATCGGCCCGGTTATAGCTACAGCGCCGATTTTTCATACTTTTTATAACATTCCATTTTCTACCGAATCTTTTTGTACAAGTTTTTACTTGTTTCGTTGAATTTGTTTTTTGTATTTTTGCTTAAAGATCCGAAATCATAATTTTTTTTTGTTCTTTGTATAAAATTGTGTTAGCTTTCTTCATAAATGATTTTACTGTAATTGTTTGATATAGTTGGAGTTTATAGGTGAATTTTTTTTTTTTTTTTTTAGTTTTTGTTATCTTTGCTTTTTAACATTATTGGATTAAAAAATATACTTAACATGAATTCTTTTAAGATTAAAAAAATGTCTTTGCAGATTACTGTAATTTTAAACCAAGTACATACTATCGTCGTTGGCATATTGTTTTGTAAAGTAGGCACAAATAGTTATTAAATGGATATTATTACATAACATCGAGCATTTTATTGCTAAAGATACAATAAACTCGCTTACTTATCTGTGCAACTTAATTTGAACACTTAACAAGCACTAAGATCTAAAACTGTTTTCAAACTCGATTAAGATAACATTTATACAATAGAAACATTACGAAACACGGTTACGACATTAAGTAATGTTTGAGTCGACAAAAGCAAAGACTCATTTGTTAGGAATTTTAGAAGCGTTCCCTAAAAATAGTGACGCAGTAAGGAGACAACCGGAGGAATGTTCATTTTAAAATTCTTGGTCTATCAGCTACAAGAATGAGATATTTTGTTTATTTATTTATTTTTTTAGACTTACAGCTATTAAAAACAGACACAAAAGGAAATTATAATCACCCGAAAGCCAATTACAAATCCTCACGTATAGACTTATAATAATAATTTATGGTGTGAGCACAAAAACAAAAAAACACATCACCTAAACTAAAGTAAGTAGCAATATAAATACATAGTTTGCAAATATATGCCTAAAATAATAGAGAAAATAACAAAATCAAATAATATAACTTACCGCTACTTAAAAAAATTGAGGCTTAAAAGTATTTTTAAAAGTATATTAATATTTAAAAGTATATTTTTTTTTATCTTAAAGCAATAAAAGAAGACTACATTTTTAGCGGTTTATTTAACCAACTGTGGTTGTGGGATGACGAACTACCATTCAAACTGTCATTCCCTGTATAATACCCTTTTAACGAATACATAATCAGTCTATAATGTTCCCACTGCTAGGCCACAGGACTCTTCTCGGTGAAATGCCATCCAATCCACCACGCGGGCCCAGTGCGGGTTGGTAGATGTCACATGTCTTCGAATTTTTGGTTCTACAACATGCCGGTTGCATCACACCGGTTTCCTTTACCGTTTTGAGAGCAATGGTAATGAAATTATTTACAAAAAGTAAAGCGCTTGTCTGGGTTCGAACCTGCTACTTAAAACTCGTAAGTCCCGGCCGTTATTACTGGGCCACATCTACTCTCGTCCTCTTTACGGTTTTTTTTTTTGTATCATTCCTTAGTGCTCACTTATGTATATCTTTTTTGTATCATTCCTAAGTGCTCACTTATGTATATGGAGCTCTTGTGCAAACTTTCACGCTTCTAGACCCAGCGGTTTAGATGAGTTGTCTGTCAATGAATTTAAGCTGTTCAAATTTAAGAATAGAATACTCTTTATTCCTTTCCCTTTTCTTTTCCTTTTTCTTTCTCTTTATTTCTTTTTTCAAATTCGAATTCATTTATTATTTGTCAGAATGTAGGTTTATTATGTTCTTAAAACTATATTGGCCCCGTTACATTCCCTTGTATTGCTGACTGTGATTTCCTTTCCCTTCTAGTAGATACTATCTATAACAACTTTAATTGCTTCCTATGTCATAGCAGGAGGGGAGACGCAGGCAGAGGCCAGACGAGCGGGGGAGTGCGACTGAAATAAAATATGCTCGACGACCCGGCTTTGAACGCAACCTTGGATGTTTTAGCATCGCCTCAACGCGCAGCGATGAACGTGTCAATCGGGGCCCACTGGCATTTTACATGTTTCACTCTAAGTCCATCAACGGTGATATGGGCTTGCCCGAAAGTAGTTCGATACTTGAGAGTGAAGGCTTATCTCGGTTTTCGTTTGGTAGTCTATTCTGTTCCACTGTTGGGCAAAGACCTCCCCCAAATCCTTCCAGAAACTCTTCCCGCACCACCTCGAACCTGCCCTAATCCCGATTAATTAACTTTTTCGGACAGGCAATAACACATCGGGAGTACGAACAACTTTCAAATCGAGTTCTCATTAATTATTAGTTCAGGCCCCGAACTAACCTTATAGCCGTAGATGTTACGGAGTAGAAAACGCCCGTAACTTTGGCCAAAACTTTGGATTTCGTGCTCTGGTTTTTTTTTTTACACCATGACCCATCAATCTCATGACCCGCTTGTCGCTCTGACGTCACCTGTCACTTTGCTCTTGCTAAGTCACAAGCTGCAGTTTATACACCATTCTAAGTGGGTAAACAACAGCATCTGGAGAATAAAACCCGTGTTCCCAACGAAATATGTAGGTTTGCGTTTTTTGACCCAGTTAACTGAAAATTCTAGCACGTAGGCGTCACGTCCGACCCACAAATAAAGCATTACAGTAGATCGTTTATTCTCTAAATCTAAATTTCATTAGGCATACAATTCCAACTTTCCCTAAGCGAAATCTAAACACGTTTCGGATGCCATTCCAACACTAAGTACTTAAGGCCAACAAAAATACATCATCGCAAAAGTTTTACGTGTAAAAAGGCCTAACTAAGATTAATGTTCGAAGAATTTAATTATCTAGCCGAAGAGTAGGTGAGCAAAACTTTTTCCTTTACCGTAGGATGGCGGCATCTTTTTGCTTTCTGTGACGTCATGCGCTGATAAATTAGGTGGAGTGGCTTGGTATATATCATGCAAATATTTGTGGGTGGATGTAAACATAGTGGTAGTATTACGATTTGTTGGGGTTAGAGCGGAGGCTACCTATGTGTCGGTTAATTCGGCACTTATATGTCTTTCAATAATCATGATATCTCTAAGCAGAAGTCAAGTTCTATGTAGCTAAGGCAAGTAGGTTGCCCAAGCCTTGAAGTTGCACGTATTCGATAAAGAAACGAGCGCAGTAAACACACAATGAAAATAAAACAACCCTATTCAAACCGGATTATGATTTTACTTAGCTATTTTAAAGAGAATTTCATTTAGCAAGATAGATCAACTGAACGACCATAATACCAACCTTAAAAAACTTAATTACAAAATGGAAACCGTGATTTGACCCCAGTCTGTACAGTATACAACAAAAATAGGGATCCATAATTAAAAGAGCATGAAATTGTAACCGTCACAGGGGCGGATGAACAACAATTAGTTTAAAACCAAAGTCCCGTTGCGTTTATTGTATAAATGTTAATTATGCGAGTTTTACCCGACACTGTGACGGAATAGGCATACTTTACAAAGTTCCAAGGAAAAGTTACATGAAAATTAATATGGTAAAACAAAATAGAGTTTAACCTTTTATAATTATTGTAAATGTATTATAATTTTAATTTACTTCACGTGTTCTCGTAACTTTATAGCATCGTTTTCGTATTTGGTTGCAAATGAAATTGGTTATCGAAATATAAATTTCTTATTTATACTCTGTAGTCGGAGCTGTGTTTTAATTTTGATATTTTATTTACTTCGATGGTTTTCACTACAGCTACTAAAATAATGATTAATTGGCACACGATATTGTTGGATAATTTTGTTGAAACCGTTTTTTGTCATATTGACAAAAATAATCGATCGCGACTGCCATTTTAGCCTAGAAAATTAAAAATCAGTGTCTAGCTAAAGCGTTATGTAAGTCAGTTAGCAAGATGAGCAGTGAGGCTAGGCAGCCTCACTGCTCATCTTGCTAACTGACTTACAGAGCACACTTGGTAGGCACCAAGTGTGCTCTGTACATACTAATCGATGATTACGATCTTTTTACACGCAATCATTTTTGGCCATCTTTGAAGAAACATATTTTATCACTGTAGGATCTCTACACACTTTAATGATGATAGTTGAGTGATACGCAAGAATACGTAATAACAGATTTATTGATTATGAAATTAATTGAATGATAATGAGTGCACGCGATTTGAATGATAATTGTGTACTATAGTATAGACCGCGCGAAGCAAGTAAAGTGCTGACATAATGATGTCAAATTTGTACGTGCTTACACTGTACACCTACCTTAAGTACTCTTATGAAGATTGTCTGTAAAATATCGTTGACGATGATTACCGCCCTTTGTGTCACCGTTTGTAAAATTTCAATATTTACAAGTGTTTTTTTATTTATTAAACTAGCTACACCCCGCGCGGTTTCACCCGTATAAGTGTCGATCCCGTAGGAATATCAGTATAAAAAGTATCCTATGTGTAAATTCCGGTTATAAGCTATTTGTGTACCAAATTTCATGCAAATCCGTTCAGCCGTTTTAGCGTAAATGATAAATGATAAATGATTTATTTTCTGTAAGTAGGTTTGTACAAACACTTTTACATGTCAATCATATTTTTTAAACTAGATGAGGTCGGCGTTTCCTGTCTGACTACTCTGAGAAGAAAGGCCGAAACAAACTCAGAGGTCACAGTCTCTTTTAAAGTCCAGACATAATCTTGGTCAGATCATGTGAAGACCATGCAGATTGGTGTCTGTAATGGTCTTTTGAGTAAAGAACCACACAGATTGAGCGGACCTGTCCAGTCAGTGCACGCATTTGTCAAAAATTGTGTAGCTCAACTCAGAACTTGAGGAGCCTTACGATTCGACGAACAATACCAATGAAAGGACATTTGGGTAGGCCGCATAAATTACTCAAACTGCCAGACCATGATTAAAACTAACTAAGAAGGAAAAAAGAAAAAAGAAATGACCCACATAGTCTTCACACTCACAATAATAATAATAAAAAATAAGATACTATACAAAGTAAATATCCATGTCATTGTTTATATAAAATTCATCAATGTCAATGTGTATATAAAAATCCGGACATCATCTTTGATCTTTGAGGACCATGTAGATTGGTGTCTGAAGTGGTATTTTGAGGGAAGAACCACACAGATTGAGTGGACCTGTGCAGTCAGTGCACGCATTCGTCAGTAACCGTGCAGCTCAACTCAGAACTTAAGGAGCTCAACGATTCGACGAGGAATACCAAGGACAGAACATTTGTGTAGACCGCATAAACCACTCAAACTGCCAGACCATGATTAAAACGGAAACAATGACCCACATAGTCCTCACATTCACAATAATTAAAATAATATAAGACTTTAAACAGTAAATGTTCATGTCATGTCATAAATAGATATTTAGAAAGAAAAAAAATAACAAAAGTGTAAATCAGCAAAATAAAAAATAAACAACATTCACTGTCTAGACCTATTGGAGCAGCTCAATCCCAAGCGTTTTTGTCCTCAATATAGTCTTTTACAGTATAATAGGCTTTCTGGCATAGTTTTAGCTTTATAAAAGATTTGAATTTATTAATGCTTAGTTCTTGAATGTGGCTAGGAAGTTTATTATAAAAACGTATACATTGGCATCTAAACGAACCACCTATTTTCTTGAGCCTTGTTGTAGGAACAACAAATTTATGTTTGTTCCTAGTATTTATATTATGGATATCACTGTATTTCTTAAACAGATTAATATTTTTATGTGCATACAAAAGATTATCATAAATGTACTGAGAAGGCACAGTCATTATATTAATCTCTTTAAATTTGTCTCTGAGGGAGTGTCTGGGACTTAATTTATAAATGGAACGAATTGCCCTTTTTTGTAAAATAAAAATTATCTGAATTTCGGCGGCATTTCCCCACAACGGAATACCGTATGACATCACACTATGAAAATAACTAAAGTAAACTAAACGGGCTGTCTCTAAATCAGTTAAGTCACGAATTTTCCTAACGGCGTATGCTGCAGAGCTAAGCTTTTTTGACAATTTATCTATATGGGGGCCCCATTGAAGCTTGGCATCCAAAGTTATGCCTAAGAATACTGTGGTATTTTCGGGTTTTAACTCTTCACCCTTTATGAGAACACTAGTTTCTACTTGTCTAACATTTGGTATCGTAAACTTAATACATTTGGTTTTTTTTTTCGTTAAGAAGTAAATTATTAACATTAAACCAGTTAACTACTTTTGCGAGGGCACTATTTATAGTGTCAGTAACCAGTTGTTGACGTTTGAGTTTAAATAAAAGTGAAGTGTCATCTGCAAACAACACTATATCATGTTCATCCTTTATGAGGTAAGGCAAGTCATTAATATAAACAATAAATAAAAATGGTCCAAGTATTGAGCCCTGTGGGACCCCCATTCTTACTACAGATCCGGGTGACCTTTTCCCGTTAACATCAACTCTCTGAATCCTATCACTTAAGTAGGAAGTGAGAAAATCCAGAGAGGCGTTCCGGATTCCGTAGTGGTGAAGTTTCCTGATTAAGGTTTCATGAAGAACACAATCGAATGCCTTGGACAAATCACAAAAGATGCCCAAAGCATCGCATTTGTCCTCCCATGCATTATAAATATGTCCTAAAAGTTCAACTCCGGCATCGGTAGTTGAACGACCCCTTGTAAAACCGAACTGTTTATTATTCAGTAATTTATTGTTATTGAAAAATCTTTGCAATTGATTTAAAATAAGTTTTTCATAAATTTTACTAAAGGTGGGTAGTACGGAAATAGGTCTATAATTAGTAGGGTCTGATGTACTACCTGATTTAAACAACGGTATTATTTTACTGTGTTTCATAAGATCAGGAAACTCACCACATTGAATACAATTATTAAATATAACAGCTAAAGTAGGTGCTACAATGTTTATAATTGTCTTAGCAACATCCACAGAATTACCCCATAGATCTGCAGTCTTTTTAACATTTAACATGTGAAAAGTTTTAATTATATCTGTACAAGTGACAAATTCGAAGTGAAATTCCGAATCACAAACTGGAACGTTTTCCTTAAGTAAAGACTCTGCAGCAGTGGGTGATGAGCTTAGAGATTTAGTGGTTGACACAGGAATCTCTGCAAAGAAATTTTCAAAGGCCGCGGCAACCTGGGAATCTGATCTAATTACATTGTCATCAATAGCAAGGCTGTAGTCACTACTTCGGTTGCATGACCTTCCTGTTTCGCTATTAATGACATTCCAAGTCATTTTAATAATGTTATTACTATTTTTAATTTTTGAACTCAAATAACGTGACTTGGCCATACTACAGACTGTTTTAAATATTTTAGAATAATTTTTAACATATAAATTGCGTGAAGAAGTAACAAACTTACAAACACACTAACAAACTTTCGCCTTTATAATATTAGTGTGATAGTAAAGAGTTTTCTATCTATCTACTTATACCTACCCACATAAGGTAGTAAATGGAGTTACATTATATTAGGTGTTTTTAAATGCTATTTTGACTCTAACTAACCTATTACACAGCACAATTACAGCAAAACACGAATCTAATGTTACCCAAACACCTCTTCTACTCGATTCGATCCCGGGAAACATTCAATTCTATTGTTGCATGATTAATGATAATTAATTAATGATCGATTCTACACGGAGAGAAAAATCTTAGAAACATTACTGTGCTGTCTCATAATCGGAGTGCATTTGAGTGGTAATGGAAAAATTACCATGCTAGCACAGTAAAAATTCTTATGCTGTACAGTAAAATTTATTGGACAAATAGTGAATTTTTCCCAATCTCACTCAGAAAATTTCCTGTAGATGTCACTTGCACTCACTTTACAGTGACGAGCACAGTAATTTTTGTAAGAATTTTCTCTCCATGTACCTTTGATAACCATAACGATTAACTAAAGCCCATATACAGAACCCTTGGGCCAATCACCTCTCACGTTCTGTGCCAAATTAATCCAGTAGGATAAGGGAAACTTAGAACAAGAACAATTATGCGTGTCACGGTCTTTCTTAGTTGTTTTTGTTTGGGAAAGACCTTTATTTTTATGGCGGAGGACTTCCGCGTCTTTATTGGGTTGCAAATGTTTACCAGTACTGCTTTAGCAGCTTGTATGTTTAAAACCATGACTGGTCAAATATAGGTTATTGCAAAAAAGTGTTGACAATACTTAGGTAACAACATTAATATTGACGGATCTTTCAGAGAGAGAGAGAGATAGGATGACATGTTTTTTTTATTTTTATTAAACAGACTGATGTGTGATGAAATTATGTCAAACAAACCTTATATTCAGCTTTAATAGACCGAGGTCATTCATAATGTACGTCTGATGCACCCTTTTTTTGTGGGATTGGAAATTATCATATAACTTATCCCGCTCTGGGCGGAGCGGGAGGGTGTGTTTTACTGACTAAAACCCACCCGTGTACCTTCAGTTGCCTGTACCAAAGGCCACGGTAACCCTTTCGAACAACCCGCGACCCTGGCAGGCATCGGGCCTAGCGGACCCCGTCAGTTACTGCTCACATCTCTTTGAGGCGCCCGTGGAATACAACGCGCCGACAACCCGGGCCTGGTCCTTACCGGAGGGCGAACTGCCCATTGCTCGCCGTCCGCAAGTGCGTCTAATGCACCCTCAGCAGTCAACCCTGTTTAGCACTGTCATAATCTGTCTTACCTTTTCCCATCTATGTTGGGGTCGGCTTCCAGTCTAACCGGATACAGCTGAATACCATATTTTACATGTAGCGACTGACCTCCACAACCCAGTTACTGGGTAATAGAATACCCCTTGGTAAGACTGGTTGTCAGACTTTCAGGCTCCTGACTATCCGTAACGACTGTCAAAGATCCACGAATACGGGACCAACGGCTTAACGTGCTATCCAAGTCACGGAGGAGTCCCGGTATGTAAAGATGGTCACCCATCCACAGACCAACCGCGGCAAGCGTAGCTTAACCTGATTGATCAACCTGTTCGGCTGTTATTATTTAGCCACGAACCCCTCGAACCCTGTTTAGCACTGTGCTGACTGACTAATAATAAATGTTTACCACAGCATGAGTTACGTATTCTCTTCTCATCTCTCGTTTCGATAAGGTAGATGAAGAACTAGTATTTACAATCAAAGTAAGTTGTAAGTGATTCATTTTATTGTTCTTCGATACCCACCAAAACAAACGCAATCACTCTTACTATCAAAACATCTACACTACCTCACGTTTGATTACCGCATAGTGATTAACTAAATCGCGCAGAACATCATCCCTTGGCCCAATCTAACCCTCACGTATTACCGGTTGATCCACAAGAGATTACCCCAACTTTCTATCGGGCAATTTCTAACAACTAGGTATTAGGCTCGCATAGATTGCCTCAAGTTTTGAGCTCTTTTAAGTTGAGGTGTCATTGTTAGGGTTTTATCTTGATTGGAGTGTTTTATTGGGTGTGGTTATTATTTGGGTACCGGGAAGTATAATCGAACTCACAGCAGAGTTCCATGCCTGTAAGCTGTAGCTACCAGATGACAGAGACATCGACGTACAACCGGTTACGGTTACGAATACGGATACGGTTACGGCTACCGGTAGCGGTACCGGTTACCGGTTACGGTTTGATTCAGTACACGATTCATCATCTGCCTAGCCTTTTCCCAACTATGTTGGGGTCGGCTTCCAGTCTAACCGGATGCAGCTGAATACCAGTATTTTACTTAGAGCGACTGCCTATCTGGCCTCCACAACCCAGGTACTGGTTAATACACGATTCAGTACACGATTCCGGAAATTAAATAAATAAAAAAACGAAAAATGTCAACATAAGGGGCGTTGAAATATATATTTTTTTAAATTATTATTATTTAAAAAAACGTTGCCCCAGACTAGGAATTTCTCCTGTATGTCATTGGTTATTATCATTTTTTTTTAATTGCTGTTCGATACATTTTGACCGCGTAGGTATGCACTTTTGTATGAAACAGTATATTATTTGTTGATTACCGACCAAAAATTTCTACGCTAGGGGATGTATAATCATGTGCCGATATCATGGTTACAGTTTTCGCGTCGATTCGAGTCATTTTAAGTTTCTGGCACCCTTGATAACTTGACTAAAAGGTAAATCGTGTATCCTCTAGTAGCCTTGGTGCAAGATTTCGGGTTCGGGGAAGTACTACAGTAACAACTAAATCAATTTCTGCCTCCAAGCGGCTTTGGTGTCCGATTCTGGAAAATGCATATTGACCAATCAAGGTCTCATATAGATTACAAGAAAAGTTGAAGTAAGATGGCGGAAGAAACTATCATGTTAGATGTTCAGGTGGCAACGTCAGTCATATTTGAATCGTTTGAGACGGAAATTACAATGACAATGTGTTCTCATAGCAGTGAATTGTCAAAGTATGCCTTTCTCAAAGGAAAGTCGTGTGTTCATTAGTAAGTGCTCGGCCAGAAAGAAAGGCCGCTGTCCAATCACAGGCTACCTCAGTAGCCTGTGATTGGACAGCGGCATTAATCGAGTAGGAATCTGGCTAGAAATATTGCTATTTTCTAACTGAAAAATAAAACAAGAAATGTTTAGTGATATAACATAGCATCACGCTTACATTCCACGAAAGGTGAAGCAGAGGTTCACCTACAGCACACCGACATCAAATGTTTACTGCTAAAGCACTATGAATTTGATATTTCAAACCAAACTAAACACCAAAACCAAATCGACCGAAGCACCTACCATCTAATCTCTTCACCACCCTTGGTTGACTGATAGAGAACGCCTAAGGCATTTAGTCTGCCTTTACATCTTTTTGTGTGCGAAAAGATTAAACAAATTAATTTTATTAATATAATAAAATCCAAATATAATTTCAGAGAGACTCAGCATTGCAAAACCGATTTATACAAAATCCTTGACAGCTCTTAATAAACACTCCTAGCTGTTTTGTCTATAATCAAATAAAACAATCTTACTTTTACTAAGTGCTAATAGATTAGCGTCAATATCAATCAAAATTTGACAAACGTGGGTCATGCCTACACAATTAATAAAAAATATTCGTTATCACAAAAAGCTTTCAATAAAAAAATACTTTAATGTTTAATTCATAAAATATTGTCAACTTAAACAGCAGCAGCTTCGTACATTCAATAAAGGGTGTTGACCCTTTCTTCAAAAACAGTATACACAGACGTATTACTGTTAAAATATCCCCAGACAGTAATGATCAATTTTCTATCCTCCCCTATGTCCCCCTTTACTTTGCACTTCGGCGGCCGTCAGAAAACACCATCAAATCTTTGCAATCTTTTAACACAAAGGGAAAAACCAGGGGAGAGAGGGATTGTGGTATGAAAAACACCATGAAGGGAATAAGTTTATAACAAGGAAGAAGTATCCCCTTATACTCTTATATTGCAATTTCATATTTAGGGGAGGAAGTTTATTTTTTATTTGTTGAACTTTGCTCGTACAACCGATTTACATAATTGAAGTCGCATTTATTGTTTTATGACAGCGTTACAATATATTTGAGATTCCCTACGCTGACATAAATTACATTTTCACCCCAACACAAAAATATTGCGTAATAAAATATATGTAGGTACGAGCGTTTTTTGTAGCCAACGCGATATTGTGAGTGAAGGTGAAAATAAAAATCGGAAGATTACTATCATGCGGGGTTTCCCGCATTCCGCATTGGAGTAAAGAAACGTTTGGCAGGTCGAATTTTAGGTCAATTCTTTGACAATGACGTATGGGAGTGGGTAAGTATAAGTATATGCCTCGCTTGACTCACTTTGTATCAATCAATCAACTCAGTCCATTACTGGATGTAGGTCTCTCTCAGGCTGCGCCACAACACCCTGTCCTCCGCCTTCCGCATCCAGTGTAACCCAGCCACCATTTTTAGTTCATCTGCCCATCTAGCTGGGTGGCGTCCCACTTTGTATGCATATAAAGTATGTTGGAAAGACGTATGGTCGCAGCACGTCAGCAGTAATACTTAGCCCAGCGCAGTCATCATTTCAGCCG